>JACVVK020000252.1:162500-325000 GCA_018292915.2 Batillaria attramentaria
CACACACACACACACACACACACACCCTTCTTAGGTATCACTTGTCTCGGCGCAGGTCTCGGCTAGCCGATTTCGGGTCAGTGCAGAAAGTAAACGTAGTGATACCCGATGGTACGGAGTCGTATCACAGCAGCTGGTGCATTCTCGTTTTCCTCGAGTCATCCTCATAATTATGATTGACCAATGCAAAACAGGCCTGGCGTCATGTAAACCCCTTGCCACTATGAGGCCTACTCGTGCATATGTATCAGAGGGCTGTTGACAGCTTCTCTGATATCATTTTCTTGCCATCGAGACTGCGGCACGTTTTGATGTTGTTGCCTACGAAACCGGGAGCATATTTGCACTCCAAAGATATACATACAGAAGGACCAGATACACGGATTTGGCTGCTCGTAGCAGTGGCTGTTAATTTTTTTTTTTTTTAAATATCGCGCAGGTGCCTGGTTGACGTCGGGATATTTACGACAGGAAGAGCGGAATGTGGCCCTGTCACGCAGTCTCAAACCACCTCATCCTCATCATCATGCATAATAAAAATTGCCCCAGCGCTCCTTTCATCTATATTTCTTCTTTTCAAACCTCTCACCCATGTCTGCACTGCCAGTGGTTAGGAATAAGTAATGCGAACTGGTTTATTGCGTCTAGGAGATGATACGTTGCAATATTTTCTCTATATGCGCTTAGTATATATGTTTGTTTTACCTATTTGTAATTGTTATTTGTTTTCTACGCTTTTTTTTTGTAATTGTCTTCTGCATGTCCTAGGTTTATATTGCCCCGTAGATCAGTTTGCATCAGCTGCCCAACGTTACATTTTTTTTTTCATGTAGTGCAGACACAATTTGCCTCGAATTAGTCTGTGTGGCTTGCGCGGCGTTAAGCCTCAAAAACTCACTCACTCACTCCGATTCCTCCATGGATTCCACCCGTGGAAGGAATCGCCACTGGAGCTGGCAAAGAGTTGGGGCAGCAAACAAACAAACTACTATAAAAAAAAAAAGTACCTGTAAAGACCAATGACCGAGGTCACACCTAAGCTGGTCCGCGCATAAGAGGGGAGCGGGGATAGCCGAATGGTAGCGCGTTGGACCTTCAATGCTCCGGTCGTGAGTTCGAATCCCAGCTTGAGCCAAATATTTGTGCTGGCCTTTTTCTCGTTGCCCCGTCTTTGATATTACCAATACGTGGTGGAAAAGGACGTTAAACTCCCAAACACCCACCCCCACCCCTGCGTATAAGAAGCACCAATAAACAAACTAAACCAGGACAAATCCAGACCAAAGACCACGGTCCTGACTAAACTGATCTACGGATGAGAAGCGTTCAATGAAGCGTCAAAATCAGGACCAACAAGGGCTAAAGATGACGGTCATGACTAAACTGATCTACGGATGAGAAGCGTCAGTAAAGTCGCGTCAAAATCAGAACAAGCAAAGGCCAAAGACCAAAGCCCTGACTGAACTGATCCACGGATGACTCTGAGAAGCGTCAATAAAGCGTCAAAATCAGGACCAACAAAGGCTACAGACCATGGTCATGACTAAACTGATCCACAAATTAGAAGCGTCAATAAAGCGTCAAAATCAGGACCAACAAAGGCTAAAGACCATGGTCATGACTAAACTGATCCACAAATTAGAAGCGTCAATAAAGCGTCAAAATCAGGACCAACAAAGGCTAAAGACCATGGTCATGACTAAACTGATCCACAAATTAGAAGCGTCAATAAAGCGTCAAAATCAGGACCAAGGTCATGACTAAACCGATTCGCGGATGAGATGCGTCAGTATATAGGGAGTGAGTTTTTAAAGCCGCGCAAGCCACAAAGACGCGTCAGTATATAAGCTAAATCAGGACCAGTAATGACCAAAGACCAACGTCACACCTGCACTGATCGACGGATGAGAGGCGTCAATAAAATCAGGACCAGTGAAGACCAAAGACCAAGTCCATCACTAAACTGAAACTCGCGCATTGTGGACGTATCAGTCTTACCGCGGTACAAACTTTCTGGAAGATCACGCCAGTCCTTTAGCCTGCAACTGAAGACGTGAGCTGGGCAGTATCTTGCTCGGTGGAGCCCAAATCATTGGACCCTAAAATTATGTGAGTGTTTGCCTTGCGTTTGGCGAGCGATCGTGATCGCTGCGCGTGACTGCAGAGAAAACGTTTTCGTTTCCCAGGCTGATGTAAATGAACGATCTAACGCAAAATTATGGACCCTGTGGAACAGGCGGCCAGATGACAACCGTCACGTCTTCTGAAGATTATGGCCGCTTTCTGTAGAAATTAATGGTCCTGGGGGGACAGCATCGACCGTGGATCTTGTCGTACGATTTCTCTGGGACTTTCTGATCGTTTTCTTTCTTTTTCTGTTGGTTTGTTGTTGTTGTTTCCTTTCTTTATTGTTGTTGTCGTCGTTGTTTTTGTTTTTACTTTTCTTTTTATATTTTGGTTATTTTTTCTCCTGGGTTTTGTTTTTGTTTTGTTTTTTGGTTGGGTTTTTTTTTTCATTTTGGGGGGTTATATGTATATTTTCTTTTTTGTTATTTTTTATCCTTCTTTCCTATTTCTGTTTTTTCTCTTCTATTTCTTTCCTTGCTTGCGCGGCGTTAAGCCCTAAATAACTATTTCTTTCTTGGTTTGGGGAGCCGGGGTGGCCGAATGGTAGAGCGTTGGACTTCTAATGCTCGGGTCGTGAGTTCCTATCCCGGCTGGGGCCAAATATTTGTGCTGGCTTTTTCATCTTTGCCCCGTCTTTGATATCACCCATATGTGGTGGAAAAGGACGTTAAACCCAAACCACCGGTTGTCGGGGGTGGAAAGGGGGGAGGTGTGGTGGGAGCGTGTAGTCAGTGCCCCCTCCATTTTTGATTTTTTGCCGGTGAAGGAAAGCCGCAGAACCCGCCGGCGGACGGGAGGACAAACCGGCCTCCGATGAGCAGCCCGCCGGCAGCCGGCCAGTAAAAATCGGTACATCAGTGTATCACACAGCACAGCTTGACGTCTCTCTCCTTTTTCAAAGTGTTCCCTTTGTTTGCCAACATCATTTTATTGCTTCAAGCGCCGGTGCAGTCATTACTTTCACACTTACTGCCCTCGTACCGGCTATTGATCGTAGCATACATGTACAGTATCATAGCCCGGCTCTCTATAACTTGAAATATATATATATATATGGTCGTAGATGCAGGGCTGCTCTTGTCACAGTGAGAGGCCGGATACGCAGACAGACACAGCTGTTGTCCGCCAGCTCGAACAGACAGGGAACTTCAGGGCGCCAATCAGCTTTGATTCGGATTATGTGGAATTTAGGTTAAATTATATTTAAATGTGTGACGATTGCGCAAGTTGAACCAGGGTTCAACCTCGCCGGTGTTGGCGATTTACACGTGCAGCTTTCTTTGTATTCACCTGTGCGGCCAGATTGTGAGTGTACTCACGTTGCGTTTCAGTCAGCAGCTCACTTTTATTCAGTGTTATATATCTTGCGCTGTATAGCTATGTGTTGTATGTGTGATACTGTGGGTAATCACATGTATGTCTTATGCTATGTATGTAATGTTATGTATGCCCTGTGTGTGTGTGTGTGTGTGTGTGTGCGTGTGTGCGTGCGTGCGTGTGTCAAGGACAGACAGTTAGAGAGACCTGTGCGTCTATGTTCTCATCCTTGGAAAATAAAGTTTCAGTCAGTCAGTCAGTCAGTCAGTCGGGCCAGCAGTAACGCAGCGTGCACCAAGTAATTTTTATTCCCGCAACCCACCTCTGTTCCCAGCTCCACCTAAGTTAAAGGCTGGCTGCCCGAGTATGGTAAATGAGACTGTTATGTATTTTCCTTTTTTTTTTTACTTTTGGTTTATTTGTATGTGTGTGGGTGGAAAAGTTTTCATATCAGTATTTTACTTGAGTCATTATTAAATTGCCTGTTAAGGTTTGAACGCCCCTTTGGAGTTGAGGTTCTACAGTCGTGTGTGTGTGTGTGTGTGTGTGTGTGTTGGGGGGGGGGGGGGGTAAAGTGCTGCCTTTCGAGTCAGAAGATTTAAAGCTCAGTCAGTGACGGACAGAAATTCTTCTTTGGTCTAAGGGAAGTAACCGCGTTCGAACTGTTTTCTCGGAGAGCACGGCGAAGCTGACAAGTGGCATAACAAAACGTAGACTTACAGAGACTTTTAAAAAAAATATTATTATTATTATTATTAGTTAGACCTACTCTTGTAAAAATCTATTCATAGGCTGTCAAACGGAAGAGCAACCTTAACTGCTATAGGCGTCATAACACAGTGGTCGGAAATTTTAAAGGAATTTGTTTACACACACTTCACTGATTCTCAGTTTTCCTGTAACTCAGCAATGACATGCATCGTTTGCTCATTTTGGAATAATCCCCCCCCCCCCCCCCGTCCAGTAAACAAGCCATGTCTATACACGAGAGAAAACCTAATGAAAAAATCCTGGATAGGCTGGTCTCCCTACTGTAATAAGAAAAGTCGGAGGTTGTGAGGTGTTATTTCTGACAATTATTATTTCTCCATTTTTTTAAAGGTGTGTGTGTGTGTGTGTGTGTGTGTGTGTGTGGGCGGGGGGTGATTATTGTGCCAAACAATGCATGTCAGTGGCGACTTATAGTCTACGAAGAGGCTGAGCTGTTTCTAATTGCATACTGACGTTCAGTGAAAACTGAGGAGCGTGGGAATTTCCACCCACACAATACATGTTGTAACTGTCCTACAGTCGCCCCTTGATTGAGGCCGGGAGTTCAGTTGAGCTTGCAAAGCGTCCATACTTCAGTCATGACGATCAGTTTCTACCTGAGGACCAAAAATTGGTGTTGGCTTATTCCTCAATCACTCCCCCATGTGGTGAGAAAAAACAAAAACAAAAAACCCAACTGTAACTTACAACCAACCAACCAAACCATTTTACTGAAAGCTAATCCTGCATCATATATATATTTAACACCTAGCTGACAAACCACTGTATCGTCTATGTTTTACTACGTACAGTCTTTCAGTATCAAAAGAAAGAAAGAAAACGACTTGATAGGAATACTGCGCATGCAAAACAAAAACAAAGAAACAAACAAACAAAAAAATACCCACCCCTGCTGCATGCACCTAAAATGATGAGCAACAAAAATCTTTGCTTGATACATTTTCAAACTAAACAATGTTGCTGAGACTTCCGTAGTACAAAGTACAAGTAATTAAAAAACTAAAGAAACGTTCCTGAGACTTTTCCCAAAAGAGTAAACATAAAAGCACAGGTTAAAAAAAAAATGCTGAATAAAAAATGCTGTATCTGCTGATTGTCAAAAACACTGCACACGTAGGACTTACATCTGAGACAAGTGTCCCTTCATACTGCGAGGTAGACCATAGTACGCTAATAATGCGCTAAGGTGAAAAGTACTGTAGTATCAAAGAGCTTCTGAGTTTCCTGATAGCACGAGATACTGAGATACAGTACCGGTACAGTCGCAATGGCATCATTATTGCAGTTTGGCTGAATAAGAACTGTAAGAGGACATGCAAACCATACAAAGTCAAAGACAAAGAGGCACAAGTCACTGAAACACAGCAAACGTGTAATTTTACATTCTTCTTCTGAATTAGGGCTGCCAGATAACAAGTTCTGGGTATATAGTTCTAAGATATACAGTTCTGGGTTTGTTTTTTAATTTTGACAAAACAAACAACAAAAACAACCCTGAGGAGGAAGTGAAACCTGCATCCTGAAGATCTATCAGTTGCTAGGAAAATAATTTCTTAACAGTTTTTTGGTGTGTGTTTTATTTTGTCTGTTTTTGTGTGTGTTTTTTTTTTAATGTATTCATTCATGGTTTCAGCAAAGATGATGCCTAGCTAACAGTCAAACAAGAAAGAAAGATGTCTATAACTGACTACTGAGAATACTCTCCTTTAAGAAAAAAATAGGGGAGATGAGGGCAAAAAATGAAAGAAAAGAAAACACTGAAAATATTTGCAAGACCCGCTTCAGATCCTACGAGAAAAGAATGTTCTTTGCTTGTCTTGTGCCCATTGCAGTCACACATCAACACGCGCATCGCTGTTAAACTTCAGAACCTGGAGTGAACTTGCTCCTCTGAACAGCTGTGGCAAGGAGACACCCAACCATATCGAGTAGATCAGTGTAACCTGGATCATCCATGGACAACCCTGCACAGTAGGGGAGAAACATACAACAGATAAATTATTCAATTCAATTCAATTCAATTCAATATAACTTTATTGTCTGTCGATGGCAGAAAATTTTCTTCTGGCTCACACACCCACACACACACACCCCTACATTAATTATACGACAAAACAAAACAAAACAACAACAAAAAAACCCCGAGTCTCACTCACTCTCTCCTATACACATCTATAGACACAAGCTCATTATATGACCAACAGCAGATCTCCGTGCTTTGTGGTGGGGGTGACGTGTGTATTCGCACAAGTGGTTTATGCCTTCTGTGTGTGTGTGTGTGTGTGTGTGTGTGTGTGTGTGTGTGTGTGTGTGTGTGTGTGTGTAAGCGCGAGCCTCTTGTGGTGTGTGTGTGTGTGTTTCTGTGTCTGCATGCACATGCCTCTTGTGATGTGTGTGCGTGCCTCTTGTGGTGTGTGTGTGTGTGTGTGTGTGTGTGTGTGTGTGTGTGTGTGTGTGTGTGTGTGTGTGTGTGTGTGTGCATGTGTGTGCGCCTTTCATGGTGTGTTCTTTTTAAGGCACATGTATTAAGTAACCAAGAGAAAAAAAAAAAAAGTACCAGCAGACTTACCAGCTTTTCTAAGCATGCCGTGAAAGCCTGGCTTTGGCTGAAGTCTGAACTGAACCTTTCCAGCCACTTCTTCCATCAGAATGGGTTTCATGTTGGTGATCAGCAACTCTCTAATGACTTGGACAGCTGCATGCGTCTTGTTTTCCCTCTGTCTGCGGCTTTTTTTGACACTCTTGGGGAACGATTTCCAAGGCCTTGAGGATGTCCCTGCAGTAGTTTGTAATTGAATTAATCAAAATAAATCGCCATCACCATTTACTAGACTGAAGGGTACATGATACTGTGCTCTTTCTCAACCATGACACACTACATTACATTACAGGGAAAACTGGATCTTGCTATAATCACTAGCATTTAACTTTGTACAAGGCAAACAGTATGTTAGTGTAGTACCTTCAAATCACACAAGAAAGAATGATGTGAAGTGCCAAAAAAAAAAAAAAATGAAGCCTACAAACAAAAACATACTGGAAAGACAGGTGTGCAGGTGTACATTCACACAGAACTGTTTGAATACTTTAACTCTCTTCTGGCCGCATCACAAGGTCCTTGTGCCTGTGGCAACTGGTACTAGACGCCTGCAGCACAAGGACCTAGGAGCCGATTGCCAGCTGCAGTTTCGGACAAATAGGAGTGATAATGAAAGTAAGATCCACATCACAAGGCCCTCATGTTGTGGGCAGCTAGCACCAGTTGCCGAAGGCACAAGGGCCTTGTGCTGCGCTTAATTAACAAACAAAACAAAAAAAAGTTTAAATTTCAAATTTTCCATATTATTCTTAGAAAGAAAAAAGACCACAATGTACTTGGGCAACCGGCACGGTACTTGTGTTACTTGGTCAGAAATGAGTTAAACACCAACACACACACACCATGCTTAAATACTTAAGTTAAACACCAACACACCTGTTGATGTGCTTGGCTGACACAGAGTTGCTAGCATGCGTTTCAGAACCGCAGAGACAGGAAGCTGCTCCTCTGTACTTGAGCTGCCAGCAGTTTTCACAGACAAAGCACCAGTCACAGAACTTGCGGTAGGAGCAGCGAAATCTGGTGCTGACTGCTGCCCGTTGGCTTCTTCTTTAATAATGATCACCTGTTCATCAAGTATGGGGAGGGAGTTTGAACCTGCAGAAACAACAGACTGGGCTGATGATTGGATGGAAGTTACTTCTTGTGTCTGCTCCGTATTTAAATCGTGTGCTGCCAAATCTGAAACCTCAGCAACACACAGCTGGGTTGCAACTGACGTGGGGCTGAGAGTGCTGGCAGTCGTATCTGTTTGCTCACTCAAGTCACTGCCTACATCATGGTCCAGTGAGTTTGTATCCATGAAAACAGGCTGCACCTTTGATGAGACGGATGAGGTTTTTCCTGTACTGTCTCTGCCTGGGTCTGCCACCGAAGATCCTGCACATGATGGTGGGGCAGAGGTGTTGGCCATCTGATCTCTACCTGTACCACAATCCAAGCCCTCATTACACTTGACAGGTGACTGTAAAGTTGTAGTCGTCTTATCCTCAGCTAGTTGCCCCATGCGAGGACGAGGAAGTGATGCAACATGTGGTTGTTCTAATGCTGTGCTTGCAGCACCTTCGCAATGTTCAGCCACTTTGACATTTTTAGGAAGTGGAAGTGGAGCACAAGCCTGAGTAAGTCCAAGCATCTCACAGCTGTCCGCTTGGTGCTCGCTTCCACTCCCATCTGCTGGCCCTTCAGTGTCAGCGTCAGCAGTCTTCTCTCCTTCCTTATTCTCCTCCACATCCATCTGCTGGTCTTCATTATGAAGTTCATCTCGAGATGTGTTGCTCTGCCTGCCGAAGCAATCATCTGGGTCCGGAAAGTCTTCCCTCAGTTGTGATGAAGTCAGGCTGGCGAACTTCATGACAGACAGGTTGTCAATCAAGTCATCATCATCTGAAGGAACAGTGTCAGCGCAGTCATCCTTCGTAGCATGGCGTCCAGGGAACATGAGTGACTCATGGTCAGAGTAGGGTAAGGGAGAAGCTCTGGATCCAGCAACACTGCTTGGTATCAACCTGCCCAGTGATTGGTGCTGTGAAAACACCTGAGTGTCATGGAAGGCGCTGAAACTTGACATACTTGATCCCCCAGCACTGCAGCGGTGTAAACCATCTGCACTGTTTATGCTACAGGAAGGAGACAGTGCAAAACTAAAGCAGTCACTGCTGCTGTTAGAGTGAGCTGAACAAAGTAAGGGATCACCTGAGGGAAGCGTCTTGACTACAGGGGCATGGCTTTCAAACCTTGATCCACCAATCACTGCACCACCCAACAAGTCCTTGGCAATAAAATTGTATGTGTGAGATGCAGAACAGGCTACAAGTGGCTGGTGGAAATGACTGGGGAATAAAGACATCCCTACAGCAGTGGACTGAAGCTGGCACACAGACTGTGTTGGAAAACGAACAAAAGACTCCTCTCCTGTGACAGATTCTGCACTATGACTGGTTCTCAACGCTGAGCATGCCGAGTCTGTGCTCGTAATATTATGTGGTTGCTTGTTTGCCCCTTCTCTTGACTGCAAGATTCCACTGCTGTCAACCAAGTCTGAAATACATGCATGAGGTGCACCACGTTCAAACTCTGTAGTGTTCTGTGAAAAAGGTGGGGTATATTCGACCACACTGACTTTCTCGCTTTCCAGCTCAGGGGCAGCAGTCGTTGAAGCTGATGAGTGTGGTCTGCTTTCATCAGACGCATCCCGTGAAAGCGAGGACAGAACATCTTCAATCAAGTTGCAAGTGTCCCCAGCTTCTTCACCAGCTCCTCCAGATGTTCTCCAGGGCCGATCAACATCCAAAGCAGGGAGTGTCTGAGACAGTATGCTCCAAGACTCTGCTACGCTGTTGGCATCCTGGTAGATATCAGTGTCCAAGGAATGTGTGTTGTGGTTTGGTGTGTGCTGTGGCACCTGCTCCACACCTAGTGAAGTGTCTGTCCATCTGATACACTGTCCTTTAGCAAGTGAGGTGGTATGCAGGATGGAGAATGAGTACTCTCCTTTCGCTATTTTCTTGATGAAGGAACAGACAGGGAGGTCACTCTCTTCCATTCCCTGGAAACACCAAAAGAAAGGAGCAGAATCATACTCATGGTGAGCACTCCACTTGGGGGCAGGCGGTGGTTTAGTGGTTAAGAGACTTGTCACCAATGCAAGAGGTTAGGGGTTCGAATCCCACTCGGGGCAAAGAATTTTTCCTTCTCGTATGTGGCACTGTTCATTTGGGCCAATCGTCAAGGGTTCTCTCTGCGTGCTCCGGCTTCCTCCCCCTCTGCTTTGGAAATGTTCAGCCCACCAAATTTTAAAATAAAAGCAATTCTAAATTCCAAAATTTAAATAGCTGAGCTGACCCTTCGCACCACGTGATTGTAATGTGTTTATGTCCAGTGTGTGAGAGAATGTGTGTGATTCACGTGAGCATGCGTGTTGGGTTCAGTTCGCAGCGCTTTGAGCTGATTCATGAAATTGGGTAAAGCGCCTACACAATACTCTGCCCTTATTGACAAGATCAGGAAGTTTCATGAATCTAGCCTAAAAATTGACTGGGCTTGGATCTTTGAATGAAAGTGTGGGTGCAGTTGCTCCCAGTACGAACAGTGAAGGTTAAACTGGAATATCCTGGCCATAACATTTAGTGCTCATATATGGGTATGGTATGGTAGACTACTCCTCGGCGCACGTATCCATCTCTAATGAGATGCTCTAGGCGCCGCAAGGCTGGACGACGAAGCAGGGAAAGCCTGCTGCCACTAGGCGCTACTTTGTGTGCAAACCTCCACCCTGCTATTCACTCTGGTGCGTGCGACAGTATTTCTGTTTTACCACGCCACCGGCCACAGCCTACTCTTCTTCGAAAGATGAACGTGGGATTTTTAGCGTGCACACTTGATATTTGTGCGTGCGTGTGTACACGAAGGCGAGACAGGCACCGCAAACGAGTCTGCACGTGGATTTGACTCGATATGGTATGAAAAAATCCAACCATATTCCTGCCCACCGGGGGCTCGAACCAGGCAGCTCAGGATCCGAAGTCGGATGCCTTAACCACTAGACCAAATCCCCTGTCATATGTGTAAACTCATCTCTTCACGGATACCTTTCCAAGGAGACAACAGCACAACAGCCGAAGGTGTGTAACTGGCATCCAGAGGCTGCTTATATACTTGTATCGGATTCCTGTCAGCTGTTCTGTGCCTGTGAGATGCTCGACCATCTCGTAGGGAGCTGCCACAAACAGCAGTTTCAAGCTGGCTGCCAAACTTGACAGGGTCTGCAGTGTAATGGCGTTGCTCTCCGTGAGGAACTCTTGGCAGTTTAGACACACCTCTCCTTCCACTCTGAATGCAGGTAATGTAGAGTCTCCGCAGCGAAAATGTCCAATTTCCACAGTTTGAAATGCTGTAGAGTCCATGATCAGCAATTACCATCTGCAGTCAAAAGAAATGCAGTCAATAAAGAATAGAAATGAGTTTTGTCACACACGCACAGACACACACTTTTTTTTTGGGAGGGGGGGGTGGGGGGGGGCTGTTGGGGTGTAACCAAAAAAAAAAAAAAAAAAGCAACTGTACTGCAGTGAGCCTGAGTGCCTTCTTGTCAAATGTGTCTGTGTTTAACGTGTAACTATCATGGTTAGGGTACCTTGCCAGTGTAATGAGTTTTCTTTCAGTACGTCATACACATCCTCAGACCATTTGAAGGCTCGCCCGGGCAAGGTTACTACTATGGGTGACTGCACGAGTGAACTGGTCAAGAGAACCAACCAACTTTAATACATACGTTTCAATGCACCAGTACGTAATAATTTAACATATCGATGCCACATTGTAATGTACAAACGGTACTCTGTTGAGCTTCAACGGCCGTGTGACCTACTTTCAGTTTCACTACTTTTCATTTCAACGGGACCAGATAATGAAAGCTTTACTTTCGTATGACGGTAAGTACGACCTTAGATAAAACTGGGCATTTTAGAGGCATTATTTTACGGAAGCTGGACCACCAAGTTCGTAAATGACAACAGTGAACTGTTTGAATCTACCGAAAGAGCTTCATATGACCTTTCTTCCTCCGTTTCACTTCTCATCAAGCTGGGTACAGAGCCTTTGCTGGCTCTGCTACAAAAAAATGATTATCACAGTTTCGTATAAATTGAGTCGGTCATTTCTGCGCGCCTGCTGAATAAACGTACAGAAAATAGAATTTGAAACTTCTACAATGGTTTATCGAGTTAATTTTTTGTAGTAAAATTTTGAATTTTTACTAATTTTTATTTAGTTCCTGTCTGAGTTTAGGGAGTTACGTCCCTTCGCTGGATCATTCTTACGCGAGAAAGTCGGCATCTCTTCTGCTTCGGACATTTGATGTGTAAACGTTTTAGTGTTTCCTGACAGTATGGACGAGCCGATGGAATCCGCTGAGCCAGATTCTACAAATAAGACTAACGAAAGTTCAAACGACAATGATCGGAGAACACCCGCTCCGCTTCTTCGGCCTGGAAGCATGGGTGAGAGTTTGGGTTGTGGCTGATCAGTTTGCCATAGATCTGTCTAAGTTCTAACCGTCTGTTTGTTGGGTGGGTCGGGTAGCACGGAAGGTTTTACGGCAGTGTTGAAAAAAGAAGCAGAAAATGAGAAGGTGTCCTACAGTGCATCTGGGAACACCACAGTCTGCACTAACCAACACTGGAGTACACTTACGATGTTGGGACAGTGACGGTACCACACCACATGAGCAGTCCGTAGCAGCGTATTATAAACGCTGCGGTGCCAGAAGATGTGAAGATCACCATGGGAACAAAACATTGTTGCAGTTAGATTGGTAAGACTTGAGAGATAATGACCCAGGCATGTCAGTGCTGACCTCTGCAAACATTTGAGCCACTGCCTTGGGGTGACAGTGTGACTGTATAATGTCAATAATGCAATATGATACAAAACTTCCTTTTATTGTTTTAGTGATGATGACCCTGACACTTGAGGATTATGAGAGCAAATACTGGCCCAAGCTGCAGGGAGCCATTGACCAGCTTCTGAACATGAAACCTGGGGCCTACATCCCTATTTCCTATGAACAAATGTACAGGTCGGTTACCGTGACATCTGTTTCTGTCTGGCAGTTCCACCTGTCAGTTTATATGAGGATGTGATGTTTTCTGTGCTGTGTGTGTGTGTGTGTGTGTGTGTGTTTGCATTCTTTCGATTTACTGTCACTGTCAACATCAGTACATCAGAAGATCCATCATAATCACAAAATAGGACTGAGGTAGATCCACTTTAGGTGATTATAAAATTCAGTTACTAATAAAGTTTAACACGGGATATTGGTCATAGACCAGTTCATTTTTAAGATGTCTGATTCTTTTCTTCCCAAGGCGGACATGTGGCCCATCAGTTGTGTCAGGATTTGTTTCCTATTATAGTTCCCACAGATATGAAGCCCTGTTTCCATGAATATTAAATATGAAGTTAGTGCTGTCACCGGCCCCCGTAGTATAGTGGTTAGCACTTTGGACCATGGACCGGGAGACCCGGGTTCGAATCCCAGCCGAGGCAAGCGGGATTTTTCCTTCCTAGGTCGGTTTCTACCCAGAGCGGGTGTGCTATGGGCCCAGTGGGGAGGCTGTTGCCACACAGCCAAGATTCAACCACTGAACGGGTGCGACTTCGGGGGGTGCTTCTCTCGGTATGACACATCTTATGATATGGATGATTACACGGCCGGCACCGCAGGTGCCGTAGTTCCCGGGCCTGGTGAACGCTGGGATACTTATGACAGGAAGCGTGGAATGCAGCGCTGTCCCGCAGTCCCAAACCACACGGACCTCCATGGCATCAACTTACCATCATGCTCATCTCCATCCCCATGCATAATAAAAACTGCCGCAGCTTTCAAGCCCTCCATGGATTCCACCCATGACCTGGGAGAAACACAACTGGAGCTGGCAAAAAGAGTTGGGGCAGCAAAAAAAAAAAAAGAAGAAAAGTTAGTGCTGTCACCATTTAATTGTGTCTGCAAACCCAAAACATGTTAACGCTTATTTGATTGGTGTTTATTATTTACTTTTTTTTTCAGCTGTGTCTACAAGTGTGTGTGCAAACAGTTCTCAGAGCGCCTGTATGCAGATTTGATCAACCACATTAGACAACATGTTCAGACCCTCAGTGCACAGCTGCAGACTAATGTGAGTACTTTCGTCACAATTTCAGTGGGATACCCAGTGATAAAGTGATAAATCCATCTGCCTGAAAATTTAATGTATTGTGTAAGTTCACTTACATGGTCAGACACTGGGGTAAAGATTAGAGCTGTGAATGTTCAGTTATGCCTTTGAGTTAGTTAGACATGTGTGGGATAAACAATAAAGGTATACACATAAATTATGCTTTTGAACATTAGCTTCACAAAGACTGCTTTTGGGTGCCTTGTGGCTGTCCATATTCTGAGTTCTCGCTGAACAGGTGGACTCCCAGATTGTTCACCTGGAACGAGGGTTTATATATATGTTCATTTGATGAGGTGACTAGAAGTAGTACAAGCATTTTTTTTTTTTTTTTCAGATGGGCAACTCAAAAGAATTTGTGGAGTGTTTTTCATACCTTATGCATCAGTACCTGCAGGCATTGGGAGGCATTGTACCCATCTTTAACTACCTGGTGAGTTCAGATGCTGAAGAATTAAAGGCTAAATTTGTAAGTTAGACGTGTGTTCTTTGATATATATTTGTTAAACTGTGCCAAACAGTGTTTTTAGAAACAAAAAATCACATGTAGAGTATTTCCTTTACAAATTGTGTTGGGGTGGAATTGTAGAGAAATCAGAATGAACACTGTTACAGTAAATATATCTATCTGTATTTTAGTTGCTGTTGAGTGTAAACAGAACCGATAATTTGAATGTTTTTTGTTTTTTTGTTTTTTGTTTTTCAGAACCGGTTTTATGTACAGAGCAAGTTGAAGAAAGACTTGAACGATGATCTCCGTGGGCTGTTTAGGGTACACTTTGTTGACCATCACATTGGACACTTGTTAAGTAAGTACATGGTGAGACGGTGTAATTTTGGAGATGTATGCATGAACTCTAAGAGCTTGAATTAGACAGCTCTGGTTAACTGTTGTTTGTGAGAAGTGTCAATAAGAATAAGGTGACTGTTAATCCCACAGCTGGAAAATTTGTTGTAAATGATATGTGAAAGTGTTCCTGTAAATTTTAACTGTACATGTAAAATATTTGGCTCATTCGCTTAATTCAGTTTTTATCAGATCGTGTGTGTGTGTGTGTGTGTGTGTGTGTGTGTGTGTGTGACTGACCATCATACAACCTGTAAAAGAATAAGAAAAAAAAAATCTTGGGCTGAAGTTGAAATGTGTTTATAATATCAGTGTACGCATGCGCAAAACTTGACTAGATTTAGGCCACATGACCTTTTGTATTAATTTCTGATGTCTTTACTCCTGTTTCTTGTTAGCAGCCACGCCGGTTTTGATTTACTGAATCTGAACTGTGTCACTTCAAATTGTAGCAAACTGCTATTGCACAAAAAAAATCTGATCCCTGATAAGTCACAGAACTTTTCAGTGTAACCACAAGTGCCACTCCATGGTCCCATGGTGTGTCTGTGTCTGTGTGTGTGTGTGTTTTTTGCATGTTTGTTGTTGCTATTGTCTCACATCTGTTTTTCTTTTCACAAGTCTGTGTGTTTTCCCCTGAAAACGGTACATGTAACGTCATCTTGTTTTGAAAGTTGAGGCATCACTTCGTGTGTGTTCCTAAAACTTCCTCCCATCACCGGCCCCCGTAGTGTAGTGGTTAGCACTTCGGATCATGGACCGGGAGACCCGGGTTCGAATCCCAGCCGAGGCAAGCGGGATTTTTCCTACCTAGGTCGGCTCCTACCCAGAGCGGGTGTGCTATGGGCCCAATGGGGAGGCTGTTGCCACACAGCCGAGTTTCACCCACTTCACGGGTGCGACTTTGGGGGTGCTTCCCTTAGTATGACACGTCTTATGACGTGGATGATTACACGGCCGGCACCGCAGGTGCCGTATTTCCCGGGCCTGGTTACTGCCGGGATATTTATGACAGGAAGCGTGGAATGCGGCCCTGTCCCGCAGTCCCAAACCACATGGACCTCCATAGCATCATCTTACTATCATCCTCATCTCCATCATCATGCATAATAAAAATTGTCCCAGCTTCCGAGTCCTCCGTGGGTTCCACCCATTACCTGGGAGGAACACCACTGGAGCTGGCAAAGAGTTGGGGCAGCAAAAAAAAACAACAACAAAAAAAAAACTTCCTCCCATCTTCATGTTTATTTCATTATGCTTTTGCAGCACTGGTGGATGCAGCATGCAACACACCCTTTGCCATTTCTCCACCCACAGTGTCCAGCCTCATTAAAAATCTCTACTCTCTGGATCCAGGTATGTAAACATTGTAGTTGAAACATTATACCACACGTGTGAGCGCACACATACACACACACACACACTTCTCATCAATGTGTTGTGTAGAATTGGTAACACTTCACAGGCAGGAGTGTGGAGTGTGAAAATAGGTGAACAAATTTAGTTTAAAAAAAAAAAAAAAAATCACTTTTATAGAGCACTGCTTTCCAAATACTGTGTACCAGCGACTGGCTGCACTCAGTTTGGCAAGTGCAGCAACATCACACGACTAATGGTACACATAAAGAGACTCAACAGAAGTAAAGCATCAAAAGCTTGATGGAAGAGAAAAGGCTTCAGGGCAGTGAAGGCTAAGGCAGTGTTCGATTGGCAAGGAGTTCCACACAGTCTGGGCCGAGAAGCTTAACTCTTTGACGACGAAGCACAATTTCTAACACGCGATTTCCTATAGGAAATCGCGTGTTAGAAATTGTGCTTCGTCGTCAAAGAGTTAACGAGCGCTCTCCTGCAGTTTTCATGCTGCCCTTTGGAATTTTGAGAAGTTTTTCACTAGCGGAACCAAGGGTGCGCGACAGTTGATACACACAGAGTATAGCCAACAGACAGGGAGGAAGAGAACCCTTGAAGTTTACTGAATGTGCAGGTCACTTTTTATACAATGTGTATAATCCGCTCTTTTTCTGTGCTCTGTAATACCGACAGGTTGCTTGCCACCCAGCCACAGTCAAACGGTGTTGTCTTCAGTTTTGTGACTTCCATTACAGACAAGCTACAGAAGGGGCCATCAGCTAAGAAAGAAGAAAGGCGGTGCACTGTACTCCCAGTGACCAAACTGGCTCAGACCTGTTCATGGGATACATGTACACGTAGCTTGTTTCTCTGTTCTCAGAGTACGCTTCCGTGAAAGCAGACCTGTTCGCTCGCTTCATTCCGAATGTGCTTCCACCCACCAACCTGGCCAGTCTCGACCAGTACATTGAGGAGACGAGGCAGATGCAACAGCAGCTTGTAGGACTGCCAGAGTTTAATAGGTGGGGTGTCCACTTCTGGTACTTGTGGTGACCTCGGGTTCCTCGTTGAAGGGGTGGTGGTGTCAGCCATACTCACCAGACCTTGTGAAAGTTTGCCATTGCATGGTGTTACCCTGGTGAATAATATGGTTTAGGTTCAGACTCCAGGGTATGGATGGAGGGTTTGTGCTATGCAATAGTGCCTCTCTTTTTTTTCTCCCCCCTCCCCCCCCCCCCCCCCCCCCACACACACACACATACATTTTTTTTTTTTTTTTTTTTTTTTGAGTGGCAACTGCTTTAGTCTGTTGCAAAAACTTTTCTTTGCTGCACATGAGATGAAGCTAATCACATCTCGTACCACAAGTGTCCTGTGTTTTTGACTTGTTTTGGTGTTTTTGGCGAAAAACAGGCAAGATTTACAGTTCCTAATGCAGCAAACATAAGTATAACCAACGTGCAACACTCCCACTAAGCCAAATTCAAATCCATGCAGACAGTGAATTACAGGGATCGATTTTCTTGTGCGCCGTGCGACTATGTCTCATATTTTGATAAAATGTCGCATAGAAATTTCGCAAAATGCGTCATATGTCGCACGAACATGACATCACAAGCACACTTGACAACGCGAAGCAGTGATGCGCTGTCTGTGTCAGTCATAGAGTCTGTTACACTAATCTAATTTTAGTGATGAGGCTTACTTATCCCGCTCGCCGCGCGCGCTGCCAGGAACTCTCGCTCAAAAGAGTTGCAAAAAATATTGGCGCGTTACCAGTTTTCTCAGTTCTGCGATCGAGAGGTCTTTTTCCGTTCAGAACCTGAACGTCACTGCACTTAGGAACAGGCTCTCGGCACAGACATGTGACAGAGTGATGCGGGTGAACTTGATTGTCTCATAGAAAATGAAAATGTCTCATAAAAATGACTGGTCAAGGACACAATGTTTCACTGGCATATTTGAGTAAATCCATCCCTGGAATTAATTACAATTATGAGGCCACTGGAGCACAACCCCAAACTTACTTGGTATGAATTGAGGTCATTCCTTCCTTTCAGGGCAGTAGTAATTTTTTTTTTTTTTTTTTTTAATGCAAACTACTGCTGAGGTATTCAGCCTGAATGTCATGGTTTTATTTCAGTCATGACAACAGTCGGAAAAGAAGCTTTGAGGATGACATATCCGTCAACTGACACCCTTGTCTGTAGCGCGCATGCAATCAAAGGTTGGTGTGTTTGTGGTTGTGGGTAACGATGCTGTACAAGTATTACAAGATTGGCATGTTTCATTTCAACCCTGGTAGTGCTGAGCCCGGAATATTCTGGGCTACCTCTATGGCTTTTGCAGCATAAGACAAATGAATTCAGCAAGACCAGGGTTAACGAGATACTGTGTCAGGTGTCAGGCTGGTCTGCTCAGAGCTGGGTTTCGGTGACCTTGACAACTACAAGGTGATGGCCTAGTGGTGAAGGCATGTGCCTTCAGATCCTGGGGCGGTGGGTTCAAATCTCCTGGTGGACAGGAATTTGGTTTGGGATTTTTCTGTACCAGAATGAGTCAAAATTTATGTGCAGGCTTGAATCCTGTCTTGCCTTGTTACATTTCATGCTGGTAAAAAAAAAGAAAAAAGTACTGTACCGTGAAAGTTTGTTTTTTTCCAATATTGGTCAGCGCAGCTGTTAGCTGTTCTTGTCTTACATGTGGTGTGGAAAGATCTTACGTCTGCACTGATCTCTGTGTTGCAGGTACTACGGTGGCTGTGATATCTAAAGCAAAGGTGAAAACTGCTGTGTTCTACAGGGCAAGGTCTGCACCAAGAAAGTGTTTCTTCAAGTATCAGTGGAATTTAGCTGACAAGGGATCCTCTCAGCCATGAGCACGATGCATTCCTGGGAAAATTAAAAACAGTTGAAGACTGAGGACAGTGCTTGCGCAGTTGAAGTGTGTGCAGTTTTCCCCTGATACTCTAGGTCGACAATTATTCTTACAGTTGTCCCATGTGTCCACAAGAGATGCTGCAGCTCCAAGGTGTGTGGTCTTATTGGTAGGTGTTGCAGTGTCTGAGATATAATGCGGACAGAAGAGACCACAGAATAGTTGTTCTGGAGCCAGAATGTAGGACATTTATTTTATAAATATATGTCTGTGTGTGTGTAAGAGAGAGAGAGAGAATTCCAAGTTTTAAACCAAGGGTAGATAACTCAGATTTGAACACCAGATACGCTTTAAAAACAACACAAAAAAACACTTTTACCCCGGACACTGAAAAACAGGATAAAGAAAAAAGATGCGGTGCAGTGCAGCGTTAAACCTGAAAGTGAAACTGTCTGACTTGTCAACTGAATGACAAGACCAGTAGCTCAAGATCTGCTGCCCTTTGCCGTTTATGCCTTCACAGGGTTCAGACACAGCTGGCAAACCTGTCGAATACGCTTTTCCATCACACTGGGAAGGTGACCCACCCTCACTCAGTTGCTCTGTGGTAACCAATCACCACTGAGAATTCCTGAATGCCTGCTGAGCGCTGCTGTTATTCAGTAGAGTGCCAAGCATTTGAGCTGCATTGACCAACAGTTGTCATGCAGCTTTACTCTTGCGCGCATGTTTTGAAATCTGAAATCGGGTTTATTGTCAGAAGTGAACAAGGTTAGAATAACATAATGAAGCTTGGTTGAACTTGATCAAGCACTGTATTTTAAAGTGATATTTTGTGGCTTCATACTCATAGTTGATGAAGTCAAAACTTTTACGAGCCAATTTTCTAGTGCCCCTTTCTTTTAGAAATAACACTTTGTGCTGGATATGATCAGCATCAGACTTCAGAATAAACATGATGCATGGAGTTCACTGAAAATGGTCAGCAAGGATGTCTTGTGATGAGATTTTATGTTTATCAGAGATGGGCACATGGATTTGCAGTTGACTTGAAGCCAAAACTGATCACTGATTGGATTTGGGCACGTGCTTCCCCGCACTGCACATACACAGTCTGTTAGTGTCCATACTTTACAGTGTTGTTTGTGTACGATTTTTTATGGACGAAAGCTTGGGAAAAGGAACCTGTTCCATGGCGTCATCTCAATTCTGACAGGCACGCTAGCAACTCTGTAACAGTTGGACACCTTTCTACCTCTTTCCACTGGACTCACGATGTTTGATTTCTTTCAGTGCCAGCGAATGCATTTCCTTTCATTTGTATGTGTGCTGTCAGAAATGCTGACAGGCTGTCCTTGTCACGTGGGGCTTCATATCCATGGACAAATGTTCTGCCTGCCTGTAACAGTATCGGACATCTGAATATCCTGAATATTGTCCAGTTGCGCAGAAATGATAGGAAACGTCCACCTTGGTTAGAAAGTAATCGGACATTTTGAAAATGAATCGGTCTGTGGTCTATGTCCAACATGGATTTGAAGCCCTGTGGAGGGTGGAGCTCTCCTACAGGTTGTGGTTCATATTGTGTTGGGAACGAAACACAGAAGTGTGTTCTGTTCAGGGACTGTTCACAGTTTGCTTTTAGAGGGTTGAAAGGAGTTTGGCTATCTTGTAACTTGAGTGTAGATGAGTGAGTGAATGTGGTCTTAGGTCTGAAGTGAAGAGTATTATTTTAAATTTTTTTTTTTTTAATCATCACACATGGACAGTGAGGAGAGAACTTCAGAAGGTGTGTGTGTTTTTTCTCCAGGCAGGCTTTTACAAAAATGATCCGCTTATCACATGTATCAGCAACTGTCAGCATTTAACCCAGCTTAGTGTTTTTATTTTAGTTCATACAAACACTCCGACGAGCTTTGGGGGCTTTAAAATTAGGTTTCTATTTGTGTTTGCAGGATCTGCAAGTATCTAAAGTTGTGTGTGTTCACCTGTTGCTAATTCATACCCAGTTCTACGTACCTGTAGTTCATATTTAACCTCAAAACATGTACATCTCTTTCAAAGGCTACATGTCTTGCAGGGAGAAACTCAGAAAGCACACTGCATTGCATGAATCATGCATGGTTATTGCATTTTCCCAATGGTTGAAATGGTTCTGCTTCAGTGCCATGTTTACTGAACCTTTTTCATTTTATAGATTATCACAGATAACAACCATACCCTGTTAATATTCTGACGAGCATATTGCCTTCATCATTTTATGTTTGGAATGTGACTGTAGTGATGCGTTCGTGCTCATAAGCACAACTAGTGGCATACCGGAACATACTATTTTAGAAAGGCAGAAATGCAAGATAGAGCAACTACTTGTTCATATTTTGAAGTGTTGCCTGTTGACTCATATTTTAGTTAAAAAATGCAGGTTGAGTGTTTCTTCAATGTTGCAGTGTGTGTAGCTGGTATATGTATTAGAAACAGTATGATGAATACCCCCCCCCCCCCCCCCCCCCCCTTTTCCAATTCCAACAAGACACACATACTTTTTGTAAAATAAGATTACTCACTGCACAATAATTTGCAACGTTGTCTTTGTTAAAGACAAAATACTTGGGTGTTTCTTGTGCATGATATGTGTATGTCATGGAATTTTAAATCTGTTGGTCTTATCAGTTCTGAACGTTTTATTTCTGCTTTTGCTTTTTATTGTATTGAAGGGGAACTTTAACACAATAACCAGGGCAAGATAAACTGGTATCTTCACAAACTGATTCAAGATAAATTCACAGACAGAAGTACCGCCCATGTAATAGCGATACTGAAATATTAACCTAACACAGCCAAAGACTAACATTCATCCACTTTTCAGTTGCAGCGCTTGGTGCAACCCACACAGTCTACCAATATGACTTCAACTTTTTCCCAGTCTGTCAAAATATGCAAACCAGTAGACCACTCCCACCCTACGGACGTGAAACTCGGCGTTCTCGCCACATGTTTTGGTTATTCCACACACTCACTCACCTATGACCCCAACTAACTTAATGTTATAAGTTTGTCTTGGAAAATGTCTTGGTCTTTCCTATTACCAGAGCCAGAGGAAACAGATGGTACTTCATGATGCAGTTCAAAACCTTAAAACTAGTACAGCTTCTGCATGTATTGTAATAATAATAATAATGAGTATTGTATAGGCGCTTTACCCAGTTTCATGAATCGGCTCAACGCGCCACGAACTGAACCCAACACGCACGCTCACGTGAATCATAAGCATTCTCTCACACACTTGACATAAACACATTACAATCACGTGGTGCGAAGGGTCAGCTCAGCTATTTAAATTTCGGGATTTAGAATTGCATTTATTTTTCAAATTTGGTGGGCTGAACATTTCCAAAGCAGAGGGGGAGGAAGCCGGAGTACCCAGAGAGAACCCCCGACGATCGGCCCGAATGAACGGTGCCACATACGAGAAGGAAAAATTTTTTGCCCCGAGTGGGACTCGAACCCCTGACCTCTCGCATTGGTGACAGGTCTCTTAACCACTAGACCACCGACCGCCCCTATTGTACCATCGTATAAAAGTGGGTGTACTTATAAGGATAACATTTTTATATGTGCCCCACTCTTTATAAAGTCAAGTCAGCACCAGTGAGAATAGTTGTAGATGAACATTTTCATGAAGATGTCTTTTTTTCTAACTGCTCATGCAGTGCGAGCATTATAATTTCTGGACTGATACCTTCATGGAAAATTAATTGTGCGCATTTGATTTTAGTTCTTATTTTAAACTTATCCTGCCCAGCACTACCCCCCCTTCCATTTGGAGTGATGCTTTCTTTAAGGTTGTACAAATGTTAAAACAGTGCTGCTTGTTTCGGTTTTTTTTTAACTTTCACAGACAGTATGTACTACTGTACATATTTTCCTATTTGTCGAGACAGAAGCTTTGTTAAAAGAGAGAGGGGGCTGTTAAGACTGTGTTGCCCTCAGGAAATCTTACTATGCATTTCTTGTACAGTTCTTACCACAGCGATGATGTGATGCATGTACATGTGTTTGAAATTTTCCTCTGTGTGTAGTTCAGTGCTTTTCAGCATTGCATGCAGTGTTTCTCCGTCAGCGTTCCATTTCTTTCTCTTGCTCCATTTACAGGGACATTTGTGGTTTAAGTTGTGGTCATGTACTGTAGCAACATGAACAGGTCTGAAAGGCCATTGGCATGATGTGACTATTCAAGGTGAAAAGTGGTTAAAGGTTGGTCAAGTGGATTTGTTCAGTACCATCTTGCAATGAAGTTCCGTTTTATAACAAAATGTGCAGTTCCTTTTTATCCCACAAGGATGTTTTACACATGTATAACTCATGTGCAGTTCCTTTTTCCCCCTTCAAGGATCCCCCCCCCCCCTACCCCCCCCCCCCCCCACCTTAGCAGAAAAAGAGAGGTCTGTGTGATTTAGAACAGTATCATCTGCAGCATACCAGGTACACTGTAGTCGAAACGTCAGGCACCCTTGGCAGAATTCCCCCATTAATTTTTGTGGACTCATTGGGCAGAGAATGTTGCACTGATCATGTTTGATAAAACTATTGTGTATGCATGTGCTGGAGCAGTTCCTTGTGCGCATGTACAGTAATCCTTATTCAGACTGAAACCCAAGTGTAGCTCTGTGTCGCCTAAGCCAGTAACCTCTGAAAAACAAAACAGAATTACCTTCTGTCCTGTACCCATGCAGGTGAATTTGACACTGTGATTTTGCATGAAAATCTTCACTTTTTTTTTTTTTTTTTTTTGGTTTTGTTTTGTTACGGCAGTGCATGATAACAGAAAGGAAGCAGTGTGTGTGTGTGTGTGTGTGTTTGCTCACTTGAGTGTGTGTGTGTGTGTGCGTGTGTGTGTGTGTGTGTGTGTTTGCTCACTTGAGTGTGTGTGTGTGTGTGTGTGGGTGTGTTTGCTCACTTGAGTGTGTGTGTGTGGATGCATGAAAGATGTTGCCGAGACATTTGAATACCATTGTGAATACTCTGAACTTGAACTAGTTTTACAGAATGAGAAAAATCGCTTTTCTTATTGAAAAAAATACCCAGCGGTTGTGGCAATAAACTGGAGATGTTACCAGTTTGTATGGTAATGTGAAATATTTGCGGTGAAAGAAATTTCAAATCACTCTGTCTGTCTGCTGCACATAAATAGGTTTGGTGATTGAAATAGTCCTACCAATTGTGAGGCACTGTTGTTTAGAGGACACAGCTTTCACAAAGAATATACAAAATTCTGAAGGCCAATCATTATTACACACAATACTTAGTCTTAAGTGTGTTTTGCTTGGGTTTTTACCTCTTTTTTTTTCACCCCCTTCAAATTTTAAACTGGACTGATGGTCATCATGTAAACTGGGTTTCCCACTCCTGTAGAATTTGACTACATGTATTTCATGTTGTTGGCATGAAAGGGACAATAAAGTACAACAAAAAGTTATTAGCCTTTCGACTGTTGTGTGAGCTGACAAATTATACTGTTAGCTCAAGTTATTGCTTGGCTAAAACTCAACAACCTGTTGTTTTGGGTACAACAGAGACCGAAGTAAACCAAAGTGATGTATTTCCACCAAATGTTTTACTCGTCAAAATATTCACTCATAAAATCAGAACAGGCAAAGTGTAGCAAGTCACTGAACATTGCAAAGAAATTACAATTCACTCTTCGGCTTAAACCACTCTTCCAAATGTCTGACATGCAGTCCACGCAAACTGGCAGTTACACAAAAAGGACCAGTGACCATGCTCCCAAGACTACTGCGTCAACCACAGAGGTAAAATGCCCCTAATAGTAAAAATTTCATTCACCCTAGTATGCCGTGCTTTTTTGCCTGTAAGAAAGTGGAAACACAATTAACTACTGGTACATGCACCAAAATTGTAGCTGCCCGGAGTGCCCCCCTCACAGTTTCAACTACCCCTACTATATTAGTGTACACTCCTTGCATGCGCGCTGACAGTTGTGATCCTAATGAACTACACCAGCAGTTCTCTTCTGGTGGCACCAGCTGGGAGGAAGCAATAAAGGGGCAGGTATGTTCACAATTGCAGACTGCACGATGTACATCAGCTGGGGTTGCAGTCAATATCACCATCCTTGCTGGCTTTCATTTTCTTGAATTCTGCCTGAAGAGACTGCTCCATATCCAGCACTTCTTTTGGCTTTTGATACTGCAACACACCAGTCAGTCTTTACAATACTGTTTCTTAAGGTTAATTCCTACCAATAGGGTGCTTTTCAATTACCCGCTGTGCTACAGGGACTCGCCTAAATCAAAGCCGAGACAAACCTGATGGGCCATGCTGTATGTGGGCTGTTTTCACTAGCAAGGCACAGTCGGCTGAAGGTGTGTTGGTATGAAACTTTTATAAACGTATGTGAAGCAACAAGAGAGACTCAAAATTATCTTGAAATACTTCTTGGGATGACAAACTAGTCCTAGCTGACCGGAAACTGATTTTTCCCTATGAACCCTTTTTTTTTTTTTTAAGAAAGCATTCACTTTGTTTGGCTTGACGAGCAGACAAGAAAGACTGACAAAATTCTGCATTTGGTTATGCTAACTCGACCAGGACAATCTGCATGTCAGTCTATCATCATGATCATAGCGGTGTTGCTATTTCATTGATGGTGAACACTTTCTGCTCACCCACACAAGAGAGTGTGGGCACAGCGGGTAACCAGAGAGGCCTGTGTAGCTACAGTGGTCTTGTGGATAGACTACACAACAGAGTGGCAGTATACTAATGATTCTGTGTACATGAGGATGTACTGCTGTCCTGCAGGTGCACAAGGCAATATTAGTTGTGGAAGTAATGAATGTCCCATAAGACACGTTACACCTACTGACATAAAAATGGGACACTCTACAGCACAGCATCTGTGCGCATTCTTTGAAAACGCTCATTTTCACGTTTGAAGCACTGTAATACATTGTGGTTCTTTGTTGATTTGTTGGGTCTTCGAATCAGATCAACTTCATTAGCCTTTGCAGTTTACACAAAGGAAATTGCCCCATCACCACAGTCATACAAATGCACACTTGCACATCACTAACCATGCACATCACGGACAGACAAGATTAATCATCAATACACAAATTCACAATGAAATTTCATGCACATCACAGAAATAAGATCAAGTCATTAAAACACAACCTTAAATATAATTTTAAAATGATATGATTTAAATATAATGCCACTAGAGGCCAGCATTCAGTTCTAGACGGTTATCTGCAATGTGTTTGTGACATCCCTTTTTATTAAGCCTGGTACGGCCACACAGCAAGAGAGCACCTTAGCTTCCTCCCACTTTACCGCTTTCCACTGGGAGACAATCTCAGTGGGATGAGAGGATGGCCTCAGCACAAACTGCCTCAAACATCAAAGTTACTGAAGGAATCAACAAAAGAAATTCAACTTTCGAAAAATATTACTCAACACTCAGACTCACCGAGACAATGAGGGTGTTGTTGGCATGTGCTATAGAAATCTGATCTTGTTTCAACCCCAGGTGCAGACGATCCATATCAGGAATGTTAAACCGCTTGTAATATCTGCATTATTTGAAATACATGTACTGTCAACATATTCTGTAGCATTTGTAACACATAAGACAAAACATGTCAGAATACATACATGTAAATATGTGTGTGTGTGTGTGTGTGTGTTTGTGTGTGTGTGTGTGTGTAAAGGCGTCTATTGCATTATTGTGTCATGCTTGCACCAGATGCAGGAAAATAAAATGTAAGGAGTCCTCAAATGAGCAACAGTTCAACTACTCTTCCATGCTTGACAACAGCTTACGTACTTCTTGTTTTCCGTGCGAATAACAAGTTCCCGCTTTTCATCATCCACAGACACCTTGTAATTGCTGAGAGGGTATGGCAAGTTGCGTATCCGCCACTGGAACTGTGCCACTGTATCTTTCCGAACAAATACGGGCTGAAAAATAAAACTCATGCAATGTACAAATGAAAACAAAGAAGTATGTCTGGACTATATTCATCAACTAATCTGAACCCAAAATGGAATGCCACTTTTAAAAGTAGTAACTTTGGAAGACCAACCTTGCAGTGTGCATATAAAGTGAGACATTGTATCCAATCTTCAAAAGAATTTCAAAGACGATAAACTTAATAAGACTATACATGCATTTTAACCTGGTGCTATTAAAACAGCAACAACTGAGAAACACAAACAGTCATGCAATGAACAACACACCAAGTTACCACTTCTACACAGGAGAGAAACTTACATTAGAGCTGTTTTCTACCATGCCTTCCACTTCAAGATTTTTCATCCCAGAGTCATCTCCAACCTCAGTTTCCCACTTGCCAATACCTCCCATTGTACCTCTTTTCCTCCACTTCCTCACTGGTGAGAAAAACAAAACAGTGATTTTTTTTAAAACAGCGAAATACAGCCACATGGGTCCGTTTATCTGCAGCTTTAGTACAAAATTTATCACCATGGGATAAGAAATAAGATTGTGTGTGTGTGTGTGTGTGTGTGTGTGTGTGTGTGTGTGTGTGTGTGTGTGTGTGTGTGTATGCATCATGATTGATGTTGCAAAGTGAATTAAAAAAATATTTTTTTAATTCACTTTGCAACATCAATCATGATGCAGATGGTACAAAGAGTAAATTTATCAAATACAGAAATGTGTAACCAAAAGAAAAATTAAAGAAAAGCAAAGGTACAAGTCATGCATGCAAGTTCTTAAAAACATAGGCGACATACCAACTAGTTCATTGTTCCGTAAATCATACTCTTCTGCAAGCTCCTGGCCATCTGGGAAGGTAAAATGTATTTTCCGTCTTCCTGAAATTTTCAATGAATTGAAAAAAATTGTTGCAGAAGATAGGTCAGTACCGGTCACTGTTTAGGTATGACCAATGAAAGACAAATTCATTACACTACAAACGAACCCTCCCCCCCCCCCCAAAAAAAAAAAACAAACAAACAAACAACAAACAAACAAAGGAAACAAACACAAAACTGAATCATCAGTACCACAAAACAGTCAATAAATAGCTGCGCTACCTGTTTGTCTACGCAACTGTTACCTACGGGTTTTGCGACACACAACAAAAAATTTATCAGGGTTCTGTTTTATCCGGTGGCATATAGTGGAGGGGTGACAAACTGCGGGAACCAGTAACAGAAATTTCCAGACCTTCGTGCACAGCGTCGAAAACGAGTCGTTAGCGCAACAAAATAATCCTTTCCATATAAACTGCACCATTAGAACCACCAAATTATGGCTAAAATACATAAAACAACATATCACCGTCTTGAATCAGGCAGGTTTTCTGTGCAGACTTCAGTTTTTCAAGCCACGCCGCCGCCATGTTGTTTGTTGGATACTCATGAACTCTTTGCTTCTCACTATCGAAAGAGTTCTTATGTTTACTTCCGGCATGTGCACGGTCTCGTCCCCGACATTCCCGTTCCGGGGGCCTTGCGAGTAGAACGGGAATGCGTCCCCGATAGCTCTAACAGGACCCTCCAGAGTTTTTGGACAAAGGAGGGTTTCATGAAATAGTCATACACTCTGAGCTCTCTCTCTCTCCCCCCCCCCTCTCCCGGGGGGGGGGGGGGGGGTGGAATAAAGGCAAACTGGGGAGTATGATTTCCCGCCGATTCGATATCAGGGTCAAGGTTACTACTTTGCGTAAAAAGTTTGACTGATTTGGTTAGCGAGAATATTTGCCATAGAAAAAATAGCCGCTGAGAGTGTCTGTGGCGCGCTTAACTGTAAACTGTTGTGCAATATTGTGTAAAACGTAATACACCACAGATGTAGGGAAAATGCTGAAAACTGTCATGTATCGGTGGAATTTTACTTGCTCTTTTACTTTGCGGTACGCCGACGATGCAAGGTCATTGTCGATTGGCTCCACGAAGCTGACGTCATTGGACGGGCCTGCTGGTGACTACATTTCAGGTGCTCCAAGCGCTGTAAATTTCAAGATTTTGCTTACTGGCCCCCTTCTGCGGTAGCTTGTGGACTGAATGTGAGTCGATTCAGTTTTATGACTTATTAACCATACAACATATTGGACCTAAACTGCTCTGTGGCAGTGTAGTTTGCTCGCTGTTTAGCCCATCCATTACGTCTGCGCTTGTGCTAAAAATAGCTGTAGTATGACTGCTGGTGGTTACCCAAGGTTGGTGACGATGCTGCCCTTCGGAATCACACAGATTCGAGAGGAAACAGTTTTCAGTAGAGACTTATACTGATCATGGTTCATTAGACAGCCCCAGGATAGAGGTCAGTCTGCTTCGATTGCATTCTGCCTAATGCCGTACATGTCAGATCATAGTATTGATACAGGGATTATTTGGAAAGGGGGGGGGGGGGGGGGGGGGGGTTATAAACAGTATCGTTTGGGTTGATTTAATCTTTTGCTGTGTGTGTGTGTGTGTGTTGGGGGGGGGGGATAAATATTTTCTGGAAATGAATTTCACCATGAACATAAGTTCCAGACAAATCCTACAATGTTTTGTGCATTAATCTGGTATAATTTGATTGCTTGTGGAACTCATTTGTCTGGAGCTTCTGGTACATCCTTACAGTTACATGTACATAAATCCTTATTCTCTGGTTAGCTGTGTTTTGTAAACTCATTTCAAGGGAGCAAGTTTACAGAAGGATTGTGTCAAACCTTTAGCTCATACTGTGAAAGAAATTTGAGAGCTGGTCACTCACTTTTGTTGTTGTTGTTGTTGTTGTTGTTTTGGTAGTTACACTACAGGCAGTGTTTCCTCTAGCTTTCACACGGAAGGTCCCACTCCCAGGGACCCTCTTTCCAGAATTTCAGGAGTTTCTTTTGCAATTTCTGATAGTCTCTTAGTAATACTTTTTTTTTTTCGTATCTTTCTTATCCCTCTGGTGCACTGCTGCTGTCTCCTTGCAGTGGGTTACAGTCTGACCGGTCTCTTCTTCTGGTTAGTCGTTGAACTTTGAGTCAAATCATCACCAGTCATCACTACTCATGCAGCTATTCAGTTGTCAGCTCAGAGGGAAGACATTTGAATGGGTAGGGCAGTACCAGGAAAACGTGGGTCCCAGGGACGCAGCAGCTTAAATTTTCTGCATCATTTTCAGATTTGTCTGCATAGTTTACACACTACAGTACAATCGGAAACACTGTTACAGATAGCGTTAGATGACAGCGCATACTTAAATTTGAATGGTTTGAAATAATGAACAACTTTAAAACACACACACACACACACACACACACACACACACACACACACACACACACACACACACACACACACACACATGTATGCATGCACACACACACACACACACACACACACACACACACACACACACACACACTCATGCAGCAACTCTGTTGAACAGAACTTGTGTGCAGAACTTGCCCTTAGATAAAAGGAACAAAAAAATCATTAATTATAGTAGCGCCATGCAGATTTCTAGGCGGAACCAGATACACCGCTGGCCGTGAGGTCCGGTCACTGGTTTATTTTTGAAAAATTGTGCCGCGCAAAATAACCCAGTGCACCGGTATTAAATTGGCATCAGTGCTGCAGGGGAGATATTGACTGATCGAATTCTGCTGTCCGCTGGGCCAACGGGGGAGGAAAAGAAAATCTAGACCACAGTGGCAGCGCGCCAGCAGGCTGGCTGGATGCCAGGAACGGCATTCGATCAATCAGGGGATGGAATGCACAGCCCAGATTATTCATTTTACTGCGTAAGTGATAGTGTGCCATTAATCAAATCAGATCGAGATGGGGGAGGGGGGGGGGCTTCGAGGAAAGCGTAAGTGGGTAGTGGGGGTAGAGACTGAGGGTGACCAGAAAGAAGTTTGTGTTTACTACTGCTACAGTATGGATATTGGGTAGTCCAGGTGGTTTGGGGCGGAGGGAAAGGAAAGGGGGAGTGGCGGTGTTGATCAGCTTGGTGAAATTATACTTTCCGGTCATATAATGAAATTCATTTTTCATAGATCCACCTTTTTATTGAAGCTGTAGTATCGCTACTGTGATGCACCTCCCCCCCCCCCAAAAAAAAAAACAACAACAACAAACAAACAAAAAAACAAAAACAAAACCCCCCCCACAAAAACCAACCAAAAAAACCCAACAAACAAAACAAAACAAAAAACAAAAACCATAAAAAAACAAACAAAACACCCACACAACAACAACAGAACTCTGTCCCAGTGCAGTTGTACAATTTTATTTCACACTAGCAGTCAGCATTTGGTAAGCCACACGCACAGGAATTTTAGGAAAACAGGATTTTGTAAATAATCGGGGGGCTTTGATATATTTATGCAGTACTCCAGTAGCATACTCAAGAGAGCACTTGACAGAAAAGGTGCCTCGGGTGCTGAGGTAGCTACGTGAAATCTAAGTAGGTTGTAAATAATGTGTTTTGTATCTGAAGTATCGCCGGCCGTGGCACCAGCCCGTAAAGTGGGGGAAAGATTTAGGCCCGAGGAAACGCAGCGTGAAATGAGCACTTATCGCAGCAGACAAAGGGGCCGAGTTGAGGGTTGTGGGGGGTTTTACACTGACCTCGTTGCCCGGCTCTTGGTTTGACAGATCTGTACCCTGGGCCTTGTGCACTGGTCGGCCATTCGTTAAATGTCAGTGAAGCATACAACAAAGTTGAGGACAACTTTTCATGGAATGCGCCATGCATCCACCCATGCATAGGAATCAGTCACCTGCGACACAATATGGCATCTGAAGCCATTGTACATGTAGTTACTCTGGTCTGGTGTGTATGTATGATGTTCAACATACATAGAATCGTACCGTGTACTGACGAGACAACAGTATTTGTGGGCTATACACCAGCTAAACAGTGCCGATTGGTGGCGGTTTTTAGGGGCTTGGTCATGTTGACATGTAGTCAGTACAGGTATGGAAGTGTCAGGCCAAAGAAAGCCATATTTCTCTTCGATTAGAAGCCACAAAGTCACGAAACTGGTCGCAGTGGCCAAAAGGAACATCTATTCATTTGGCAAACAGCCTTAGACTGAAGTTAGAGCTTTGTAAGTGATAGTTTTTCCTCTCAGAACTCATTCCGAATATGGAGACTTTAATTGAAGTGAGAAGTTGGCGTACAAACAGTGATCCGTTAAACAGAGAACTGATATTGATAACTGATCCTCCAACCTTTCATCATAACTGCTTTGTATCATTAGTGTGTGTGGGTGTGAACTGTAAATGTGCATTATGGGCAGAGTGTTCTTCATGCTACTCATAGTCATTCCTTTATGCATAATTCTAGTTTGTAGATCTATCTACATGTATCTCTGTATCAGTACGGCAGGATTTCCTTGATGTCTCACTTCCTTCCCTGTGCCCACTCACTGAGGAAAATTTTGTGAAATTGTTCAAATTTATGTTATGTTTATGTACGCGCCCTGAGCTCTTGCGAGATGGGGCGCCACAAATACCCTTTATTATTATTATTATTAAATTGTCGATGGTTTGTTGTCAACGGTTTTAGTCTTGATGTTCTGTTTTGATATAAAGTGTTGACCGAGGTCTTAGAAAACCATAACCACGCCCGAATTACACCTCCTTTTGTGTTAACATCTTACTCTTGGAAGGTAGAGTGACAGGTGGTTTAAACAAACGACATCTAGACAAATCAGGTTCAGAAAACTCAGGCTGTTGCTGCTGAAGTTTTGCCAGAAGTACATTTTTTATCATTAACTCATTTATGTATGTTTTCATATTTATTTTTGTAGTGATTTCTTTGTTTGTAAGTGGCATTTCAGACTGTGACTCTTTATGGCTGTGGATGCAAAGATTGGATGGGGATGATGAGGGATGTACCTCTGAATGTTATCAATACTAACGCTTTGTATCAGATAGCTACACCTGGGAGATCATAACCGGTCGCAGCGCTTGATGTGATGTTTGTAGAAAAGAGACCTTCTGATCTGTCTCGTCATGAAATTCGCAGTTCACCAGGTCAGTTTGTCACAGTTGTGAGCGATCGCCGTCAGTCTACACCATCAGGTACCGGTAGCACCCTACAGACTGAAGGGATAATGTACACAGTAATGCCGCTGACTTTGTGAACAGGACTCGGTCGGTGATCGGCAGCTAAGATAACGAACCCCACCACCTTTGATGTCTGGACATCACATACACTGTACTGGAGAAAAAAAAATTGATGTCGCTAACATCAATGGAGCCAGAGTCACTAAAGGGGCGCGGGTCAGCTGGAGGTCTACATTTTCCCGTCAGATGACTTTCCATCTCCTACAGTTGCTTACAGACCGCTGACTGACTTGGTTGATGCGGTACGCACAGTAACGCACCGGCTTCTTACTGGTATGCACCGCAACGTTGTACAATTTCCAGGTCCATCCCTTCTCATTACATCTTTCAGGGCATTAGCAGGCCGATTGAACGAGGGACTAAAAACACAAGGATGGCAGTGAGAGAGCGGTGTGGCTCAGGGCCAGGACCTCTAGGGGCCCCGTGATGTAGACTGGCAGGTGGGAAACTGGAAGTTAATGATCAGCAGCGCAACCTTAGGCCATCCATCCTGCAACTTTCTCACGCTTCTACCTTTCTGGCGCACAGATATAGCTCCTCAGCCGGCAGATATGCGTGCAGTGGCGTCTGACTCTGTGCCAGAGATGGGGGAGAGACAGGACAGGAGAGGGTGAAGTGCTGTTTTTGCCAACTCAAGGCTGGGGCTGTGCCAGTGCTCCTGGCTTATCCAGGTGTGCGACCCATCGCTCAAGACGTAACCGTGTGTTGTTTGTCGCTTATTAAAGCGTGCTGGGTGTCCGGTCTTTGATGGAAAAAGTGCATTATAGGAGAGAGAGAGAGAGAGAGTTACAGAAACCGCATCAGGAGACACCCAAGTGCTCAGCGCGACTACTAAGTTTGCTTGTTACTTTAGTTGTTCACCTTTATTATTATTCAGTAATACATTTACTTATCTACTTATTTAGTTTGGTTTATGTGTGTGGAACACTTTCGCTTGTGATAGCGCATGCACGCTGGAAGTAGTCTTAATGATTAGTACAGCTCTTACTGTGTCTATAGCTCAGCGAAACGGCGAAAAATCAAATTCTCCTACACAGCTGTTGAGTGTCGCAACACTAGAAGAGGCTTGATACTGATTCGCGTCGCGTAAAGCATTTTATTGGCTCAGAACCAGCCTGTGCGATGCTGTCACTGTGCAGGTGTCTACTGTGACATGGTTGTTGGTACGATGCCGCATGACGCCACCAGACAAGCTCAAAGCGATATATATATGTGAGCCTAAAAATCTTAAAGTGTTCTACTCGGGGTTGGAAGGAAACTCGATAGGGTCGGCTGTTTCTTTGTTCAGTGTCGATGGAGGAATGCGAGTGGACGTTGAATCCCATACAAACAACGTCATTCTTTTTATGATCGATCTTACGCTTGGCGGTCGTTGAGTGCAGCGATGTTCTGCTCTATGTGCAGGGGGGGGGGGGGGGGGGGGGTTAGCAGCCAGGGGCAATGCCAGGCATGCTGAGAACAGTCTGATTCGTACGAGTTGCCAGCTCACCTGGGCATGTGTTGGTTTGCCACAAAGGGATAAGAATGCAGGGGCGGGCTTGCTGACTGTCATCTGCGTTCAGAAAAAAATACAATCTCCCAGCCAGGGTAAAAATGACGAACACGTCATAAGACGTGGGAGGACGAGTTTAAGTCTGCATCTGTGTGCAAAAGCATGAGAGTGTGTTTCCGATACATGTTACCGGCCCGCCGCGTTTGTTGAGACTGGCAGTCGCCTCGAGTTTGAAAATAAATTATACAGACGTACATCCTGGTGGGGCAGGGGATGGGGGTGGGGAATGGATAGGACGGAAGAAGCAATATCAACAACAAAACTTTGTCTCTTGCTATCAGGGCTGCTCTTTTTTTTCTTTTTCTTTTTTTCTTTTTTTTTTTGGGGGGGGGGGGTCTTTTTTTTCTTTTTTTGCTTTTCCTTTTTAATCTGTGGCAAGCCAAGAATCATTTATTTCACTCCTGGTAGTTCTTCCGCTATTCGTAAGTCACCACCTGCTCTTATCTTGTGTGGACTGCCTTCACATCACCTATGCATTCTGTCATGTATCATGAGGCTGCCGTCTGACGAACACAGTCATGATCTTGAAGAACCAAGCGCGATATCCTTCGAGTGGCACTCATATTGCATCCCCCTTATTTGTAGCAACAATGCTTATTCGTACGGAGAAAAAGAATGCTGAGATATCTTGGGAGCCGGGCAGGAGAGAAGAGTTATTCATTTTCTTTCTTCTTCTTTTTTTCGCCTTTGAGCGGACGCAGATGTCGAGGTGAACGGCATCAGACTTCCTTTGAGCCCTAATCACAGCCTTTGTGCTGCGCCTGAAGAATAAGAAACACGTCCTCAGAATCGTCAGTCACTGAGTCGTTACACGAGAGCGCGCGTTGCCTTTCTTTTCCGAACAGCTCCCTGTCCTGGCCGTCATCATGACTCCTCCGCTCCCCACCCCCTCCCCCTCCTTCTCAGTTAAGGTGTTTCTTTGGAGGCAGCCTCACTTGACCTTGCATTCGTCTCGCACCTGCTCTTAAATTATCGCCTTTGAGGGCTAAAAACTGGCGAACGTCAGCATACACCAAGGCTTTGCTTTAGAACGGACGCATTTTTGGAAGTGGAAGTGCCAAGGAACTGGTTACACAAAACAAAGGACGAAGGGGTTAGTGTGCATCTCGAGGCTTGACAGATCTTGGCTGAGTGATTTATTGCCAGCTGCAGATACTTTTTAAACGGGGAGGTGGGGAGAAAAATGAAAGGTGGGCGAAGGGGCCTTGGAACAGTAGAAGAGTTTGGGCCCCCCCCCTCCCCCCTCCTTCCAAAAAAAGAAATACAATGTGTGATTTAATCGATGGCATAACAGAAGATGTGTCAACGAGCTCTCTCTCTCTCTCTCTCTCTCAGTGTGAAATACGCATTCATGAATGTTTCCTTACAGTGTAATTTACCTGTGTAAACACCTGCTTGAAAGGGTCGTTGGCCTATCAAATATCACCGTTCTGAGCTCTCTCTCTCTCACACACACACACACACACACACACACACACACACACACACACACACACACACACACACACACAAAGAGCGATTTTGTTCTGGGCAAGGCCAGAGAGTGTCTCGTTTCATGACAAAAGAAACTAAGTGAATTGCTGGCTTCTGGGCCCCGTATCACATGTTGTGTCTCCGTGTTCTTTGAATTACTGACTCTGCAAGAAGGCACCTTTCCAGTGGGAATCCAAAGTGAACACGTTTGAGTGTCAGCTGGCCTCTCTGCATTGTAGCTGGAATCTGTACCGTGAGAGACTCAGTAATGATAATATCGATATGCATCGGTTGGTAACAAAGTATTTTGGTATAATAAGGTCGGTCTGCCATTTACTAGTGCGTGTGCGCAGACATGCTAGTTGACGCCGGAAGAGAGTGATGGCATGCTAGGTCAGTCAAATGACAGATTCACATAAGCACTGTTTGACTAAAACATTTCTTGCATCCAAGGCTAATGATTGACCGATTGAAAGATTAGTGCCGCAGGACCCGGCGAAATAGACTTTCTGCTAGAGCTGCCACATTACCCTACCTATCGCGTGTCATGCTGATCTACCAGAAGTTATGAGTTTGTTGGCACATGGCGTGCGGCGTTCCAGGTTGAAAAGACGCAGGTAGCTGTGACACCCGAGTCGTGCGCGGCACGTGACACAACTATGGTGGCCTTTTTCCAGGTGCGTGGACGTGCAGGTATGTGGGCAGGTGACCAACAAGCCGCTCGACCTGACTGTTATGCTCGCCGATTGGAGTCAGCTCCGCAAACCTCCAGATCCATGACGCTAATCCCTACATTATAACACTTTTTTGACTCGGTTTTGGGGTTTGTATTTTGGCAATTTGTGCTGCAGCCATAAAGAGCTGTCGGCAACAGATACCCGGATACGGTCCATAATATGCCGGCTGCCACATGCAACGAGCGTTGACCAACAAAAAAAAACCAAAAAAAAAAAAAACCCCACAAACAAATCCTGTTGAGCTAGCTCGTCGTCAGAATGACAAGACACTCTGCATTGTTCAACACGGAATAGACGGGAGTTTCAGTTTCTTGCATGTGAAGGTACAGTACTATAACTGATGTGCGCACATGATTACTGACTCGACGTGTTGTAAAACGTGCACCTCCATTTCAATGATAAATATACGCAGGTTTGGGATATTTTGGAGGGTATGGACGATGGAGGTTGTAAAGCACAGGATGGGAAGGGAGAGGGGGTTGTTTATGGGGAGGGTGTAGACCACAAGATGTGGGATGTGACGGCGTGGAAGGGTTACTGATAATTTGCAGTGCTTTGTGCTCATAGTTTCACTCGACAAGCTATTTTGTAGCAGTTCCAGTTCATTCAGTCTGTATTCAATCCAGAATTGAACCCGAACTCTGTCAGTCCTGAGCTAAGTCAACGAACCCTCTCTTGTATAAACAAGAGCGGAGTTTAGAGAAAGATGGGCACAACAAAGGGATGATTTATGAACGTCCTGTCATTATCTGTTTGTGATGGAACTGAAGTAACATTACTGCGACATTTGAGGCGCCTCCCACACACGAGTGCAATCGTCGCCAAGTTCCTACTTTCCTGTGATTTACGAGATCCCTTCAGCCTGTCACGGCTGGGATATGCTTTGTTTTGTCAACCCTTAGAATAGTCAGGTGTCGTCATTGTCAGGAGGGGTCACTGGCTTTTTACATACAGTCCCATAAATCAGCGCAAAAAAGGACAGCGCAAGTCAGTGAATGCAGTGTCTACAAATACTGTAGGTCTTTACAGTATCAGTGACCTACATATTACCCTAGTTTTCGTATGGAAAGTGGACAGTTTCCTTTTGCTGTTGGTTTTTTTTTTCTGTTGTTGTCATTGCTGTCACTGTTTTCAGGGTTTCGTGGGAACTATAATAGGGCGCATGTCCTGTCTGACCGTGTAAGTACAGAACACTATCACCAGAAATGATAGGACGTAATGTATGTCCGCTTTGGTAAGAAAGTCAGTAATCAGACATTTGTATGACCGATGTCCGACGCGGATGTGAAGCCGTGACTTTTGTGTTGTTGTTACCGTCAATGCACCCCATGAGTACTTCAAGAAGAAGCGAGTTATGAGGAGAAAACTGCCGTTTACAAAGCTCTAAGGCTGTTTGCCAAGCGAATAGATGTTTCTCTTGCCCACTGCGACCATTTCATGACTTAACAGCTTTTAATAGTAGAGAAATATGACTTTCTTTAGCCTAACGCTTTCATACCTGTACTACACGCCGATCGACAAAGTCGCTAAAACTAGCCACCATTCAGCGCTGCCTTCAGTCCGCAACCAAATAACGTCGTCTGCTCGGTACGTGGCACGTTTCTACGTACGTAGAACAACACATACGCCAAACAGAATCACCACATTGCTTTATTTTATAGGACTGATCTGCGCGATCATACCAATGAGCTGTGGCCTCAAAATGCGCAAGATCCCATTTTTAAGTTGTTTCTCTATAGAGAAACAACTTTATGAGACGGGGCAGATTTTGCTACGCGCAGCAGCAAGTTTCAGTGATACAAAACAGGACTGTGACGTTTCTCCACACAATACTTACTTTCACTCACACAGTGACGTAACGAAATCTGCGTCATAGACACCTTACGTGCACACTATGCTGCTGCGTTCTTTTTGGCGGGAGTTGTGAGACGTGTGTGTGTCTGTGTGTGTGTGTGTGTGGACGGATGTAATGATGGCTATCTCCTAAACCACCTCGTTGGAGGCCTTTTTACTTTGAGATAAAATGGGAATTCACCTTCTCCAGACCTACCTTTCACGATTTTGAGCCTACTGCATTTTCAGAAGAGTTATCGCCGAATTTAAAAAATCGGTCATGTTACGAATTTTTTCGCAAAAAAATGTTCAAATGGCTTCATTTTCTGAAATTGGGAAGATCATCCAATTATACTGCCTGTTTTCGTAGCACAGCTCCGTAGCTCTGACAGGTTTTGTGTAAGAAAAATATTTCCGAGGTAGGGGTGGTTTGCATAGACGGCCAAATATCTATGAAAAGACTCCTTCAAATTACTCATCATTCCGGTATTTTTGTCACTTGTGCCAACTGCACATATGACATGAACTACTGCACTATTATAGCTTTAGTATTAAGAATAACAGAGCTTTTAGATAAACACATTTTTTTCACGTTTCTGCGTGAAGCGCCGGTCAAAAAAGTTCCAATTTTGCAATTTCGTAAGTACAATCCAAGGCACTTAAGTCCACGTTTCATCAGCTCTCTAGATCTTCCAGATTTTATGGTCAAAATTAATTCAGTCACGGAAGTCACAAAAGCAACAAGGAAATCACAAGATATGTAGAAGTATCATCTGTCAGACGAGCAGCGTGAGGCTGACGTCAAATGTTTGGTTCACAGACAAAATCTGCAAGTATCGTCACTGCTTCCGACATTTCATCAGCCCTCTAGATCTTCCAGATTTCATGTGAAAAATAATTCAGTCGGAGAAGTCACAAAGCCAACAGGGAAATCACAAGACATGAACAAGCATCCTCAGACGATCTCAGTGCTAGAGGCTGACGTCGAAAGTTTACTTCACGGAATTGACGTCATCTCTCTCTCTCTGTATGACGACCTGCCTGAGGCTGACGTCAAATGTTTAGTTCACGGAACTACGTCTCTCTCTCTCTCTCTCTCTCTCTCTCTCTCTCTCTCTCTCTCTCTCTCTCTCTCTCTGGGGAGCCAGGGTGGCCGAATGGTAGAGCGTTGGACTTTCAATGCTTGGGCCGAGAGTTCGAATCCCGGATGCTGGGGCCAAATATTTGTGCTGGCCTTTTTCTCGTTGCCCCGTCTTTGATATCACCCTTATGTGGGGGAAAAGGACGTTAAACTCCTAAACACCCTCTCACTCTCTGCCTCTCTCTCTCTCTCCCTTCTTCCCCCACCCGGCCCCACCCCCAGTCACGTGGCTAATCGGTCGAGGTCGTAGAGGATCTAGTGTCATTGGTAGAACTTGGAGAGGGGAGAACCGGCAACAATAACAACAAAACAGACAAAATAAAATGAAGTTTGGAGAAACAACTTTGTAGGACGGGGCCGTTCCTCCTTGTTAATGTCTTACATTCACCTCCTCACCACTGCTATCTTTTAAGGTTTTATCTAGCTCATTCCAATCTATCCTTTTGTTTTGGGTTTTATCACTGGTACTTGTTCTTGGTTTTTAATTGTCTCCCTTATCGTTTCTACTCGATCGGGGTGTGTGTGTGTGTGTGTGTGTGTGTGTGTGTGTGTGTGTGTATGTGTGTGTGTGTGTGTGCTCTTTTACTTTTTACTTGTACTTACGTAGTGTACACTGAGTGATTTTTTTAACTTTGGTTTTAGAATGTAAGGCGCCTAGAGCTCGCCTCCCGGGGATAGGCGCCCTATAAATATTATTATTATTATTATTATTATTATTTTGTCCCAAGTGACTGATTCTGATGCACAGATTAAGCGCATTCAATGGAAAGTTTTCCACAGCGTTGTTGTATGCTTCACAATCGTATTGAGACTTTGAAGTGGTCATTTTTCAACATTAAGTAGTAGACAGACAAAGTAGTGTAGTTTGTATTCTAAGTTCTGCATGCCCACGGTGGCATGTCTCTCGTCAAAACGCACAGTTTATCGCGTGTTTTCAGATTCCCGCCTACGGTTATCCTTCGCCCAGTCCTTTGTTTTTCAGCGCAACCAACCGCCTGTTTTATGAAGCCCTCCGTGAAATGTGTACTTGGGCTGACTCTTGACCCTTTGCCATTCACCTTGGGACCGGGGATTTCTTGGTGCCAAGTGGACCTTTCTTTGTGTGAAAACAAACCCGAGCAGTACGGCGGGGATGAATTGGTCAGTGCTCCAATAGTCACCAGATTCGGAAGAAGTAGAAAAGCAGTCGATCAGAGTCCAGTTCATTGGCCTCTTGTAGTGTTGGCACTTGGGGTTTGCCTCAGTGTCCATTTCTGTTTAGTGCTGGGAGTCGTTTGGGCAGGATTGTGTGCGACGACGGATATTGTTTTCCGGCAAAGAGGAGTTCAAGATGCCTCTTACTTTACTCGAGGTTTCTCTACATGTCCTTCAGATACTCGAGTGTTGTTGCGCCTCATACGTTGGCCGAAATTGCAGAGTATTTACCAGTCTACTGGCTGTTGCGGTTGTTTTCTTGCGGTATTACTGGTAATGGCACGTGAAACTACAAAAAGTTGGTCGTGCGAGCTTTCTTTTTTGCCCCCCTCGGTGTTTGTAATGAACAGGAGCCAAGTACGTTAGGCTGCATGTTTGGGTTTATAGCTTAAGTGCGGAAGGGTCTTTGCAGGCACGAAATGCAGCTAGCGAAACTCGAAGTTTTTCCTAGTCCAAGAGGATCATTGCTAAAATCCAAGAAATACACAAAATACGTGTCAGACTTTATTTATAACCTCACGTGTCCTGCTGGCCTCTGAGCAGTGAATACTGATAGAAAAGTCTTGGAAGGTGGCGAGGTTTTGCGCATTCACAGTTGTGCTGGCGTACAATGTAGATCTGTAAAGTTCACACATGTGTTCTCAGTTTTGCTAACGACATATATTAGTCCATACGTTGCACCGAATGACTTTAGGTAGCTGAGTGTATTTTTGGCCGGTGATGGCTTTTCCCCATTAACAGATGCGCGTTTATTTGCCACGCATGTGCCACAGAAAAGAAATGACCTCAGTACGAATCCCATAATATATGTATGTCTGGACATAGTCGCAGGCTATGATAAGGTCACGCAGGTTCAGGATTCAAGACTGAAGTGATCTACGAAAGGGCAGGGAAGAAAACAAAACCAACAACAAAAACACTGTAAAACTGATAACCTACAGATGTATTTCATTAAAATCGAAGAGCAAGATTAAAACGGCGTCGGTTCATAATTTACAATTTGTCTATTTCTCTACTGGAAGTGGGATAACCAACACACACACACACACACACACACACGCACACACACACACACACACACACACACACACACACACACACACACACACACACTAATTGTGTCTAGCCTCAGCCATCTTTTGTCAAAACATCTGCTACATCTGCTGATGATATGGCCCCGAATGAATTACTCTGGTAGGTTTGGTAGTGACACTTCCGGGTTTACTAGATATATAGGACATACAGCATAATTATATATACACACATATATATACCGACCTTTTGACTCGCTTGTGTAACGAAGGGAGTCTGTGTTATAACCCACTGTGGTCTGTCTGTGTGTTTGTGTCTGTCTGTCTGTCTGTCCACAGTAAACCTTAACATTGACTCAAGGTCAAGGTAATAAAGCAGTCTGAAAAAATTTCATTTTCGTTTTCCCATAATCTAGAAATACCAGAGGCACCAAGTTTTGCATATTGGTAACACCTTTACTGACAAACCTATATTCAGTGACTTTGAGTCAAGGTCAAGGCCATATAAGCTAATTTTGGGGAGACTTTGGGGAGTCATTGAAGCTGTTTGTTGTGAATTTGAACATTACCGTTTTCGCAGGAACTACGAATACTAGAGGCATCAAACTTGGCATGATGAAAGCCATTGGTGAGATCTTTACCAACAGATCTCATTTGAATGACCTTGACCCATATCACAAGTGAGTCATGGAGGCTCCTGCCTCTCTAGTCTTAAACGATACAATGTACCGTGAACAGTTCAGATCAGTAATCGCTGTATGCACTGCGTTGTAAGACTGCTGATAATCTACACCCTTCTTGTCATGCAGCATTTCCCAGATGAAACCAGATCCTTTCAGGGAAACATGAACTTGCATCAGAATATATTTCAGGATTTTGACTTCGTAACCCAAAGACAGCGTTTTTGCCCGACGGTGCGTCATCAGTCTCCGGGGAATAGATATGCGTCAATTGACAGACAGGGATAGTCAGAGAGTGCGAGGAAGCGGAGGGTGTGAAAGATATAGAGCGGCCTGTGCATGCTTTCAATAATGCATCACTTTCGTGCCTTGCGGTGCACGAGCCGTCAGTCTCGACATGTATCTGCCCCCTGGTGAAAAGGCACGGATTAGTGCTTGCTTTTTCCATGTAAATGTCACTTCTAAAGCGGTGGCTTTGATGTTTAACTTGTTGGGGTGCAAGCCATAGCGCGCTGAGCCTAATGCTGAATGCACGATGTGCAGTGTTTGCCCAATAGGGATTTGGAACCCCTATTTAACTGCAGACGGCAGATACCCAATACTGAAGTGCCCCCGTTGTATGTGTGTGGGTGGGGGATGGGGGTGGGGGGGGGGGCTCCTGACATGTATTGCGGTGTGGGTGTGGGAGTATCTCGGTGTTAAATGTGAGAGTTGCATGTCAGGCCACTTAGTTCAGGCCAAAGTTTGGATCACCTCTCCCTATTGAACAAACACAGGGAGAAACTTTCGAGTGTGTACGCTCAGCCAGGTGGCTAGATGACGTCAGTTCGATTGCTCAAGACTAAACCGTCCCATTCGGATTGAAGACACGACAAACATGCCTCAAACATGCTCTACATGCATTTCAATTTGTCCTGAAGCCATGAACATAATGCGCCGGGTAGACCATCATGACATTTTCGCGAGCGGTTTTATTTTAGTACACCGTCTGCAAGAGCAGTCTGAATGACATACATCAGTTTCAGTATTACGTAGTTTCAGCTTTAGAGAATAATGAATCTGAAAAAGTTTTTCATGACATGGAAAAATCGCTGACGCACACAGTCCCTAGAACTCTTCGTTTTATCGTGAGTTAGTGAATTTTCAACAAAACAAAACAAGTCAGTCATGGTAATTACATTGTGCACTGACAGCGTGGAAGGATACATCTGCGTCTCCGTCGACGGAGAAGGACAAGTTGGTTGGTTGGTAATGTGAGGGTTTAACCCTCCACCACGTAAGGGTGATATCAAAGACGGGGCAATGAGGGAAAAGTCGGTACAAATGTTTGGCTTCTAGCCGGGATTTGAACTCACGACATTGACAGTCCAACGCTCTACCATTCCACGGGGGTAATCAAACTGGGCGACCTTTTTCGTTACTATGCCGCTTCAAACGTTTCGACGACGACTGCTCTCATTTAAAGCCGTTATTTTAAAACATGAGATTGTAGTAACGTATTAGTACAGGTTGGTCTCTGGTTAGAAAACGGCCCCATTCAATCGTTCTAACCGACAGCTGAAACCCCAAAGCGTTTCTCCGGTGCTTTGGCGTTTAGAATTTCGAAAAACGCGATGCTGTGCCGTAGGAACCCTCTGGTTGAAGGTGCAATGATTTGGAGTGGCATAGCACCGGAAAAACGCCCGTCCATGTTTTTTTTTTCACCCGCATGATTCGGCTATCCCGGCGCACCTCAGAACGAGTAGGACTGCCAGCGTGCTTAGAAAAAGACCAGAATACCAAAAGGTTCAACAGATAAGGCAAAATTCAAAGTTAATACTCTTAAATGAGTGCACAACAGTCTTTGTGGTAAAGGCCCCAATTATAAGATTTTTAGGCTCACATATTGTTCTTAGCTGTTGTGGCGGTGTCTAGCATCCCGACAATAAGACACATACACAAATACGTGCACAGACAGGCTTGCGTTCAGTTGAGTCTTGACTGAGGAGAGGGGGGGGGGGACCCAACGCAGTAGCCGGTGACAATGTCAAGTACGACACTCGACCTTGTGGCTGAGTTTTTTTTCTCGTTTGCACGACCATCAAACGATAGTGTCAGTGTTGAGTTCAGGGCTCTAACATTGACTATTGCGAGCGCATAGGCGCAGTCACAGGCCTCTCAATATAAAACCTAGTAATGGTAGTGCCTTTTAATTTGTCTTGTCTTTTGCCCTCTGCTCGTGCTCTGGACCTTTTGCTATATTGTGGTTTATGGCGGGGAATGGGGTTTTGGTGAGGGAGTTTAGAGCGATTTGCACGAACCTCCTTACAGAGGATACGTGTACAGACAGCAGTACGCTGCTCGATCTGGATCCCCCCCCCCCCCCCCCCTTGGCGTGTTTCCACATAATTACTATGTCAGACGGCAGCACAAACATAACTGAGCCATCGTTTGATGTAATTACTGCTTCTACACTGGCATGACAGTCGCGCATCAGGAATGACGCTATCTCCTGGTATCCTATAGCCGGCCCTCAGACTGGCATGATATAAGACTGGAGTTTAGCAAAGTACTCAGCATTACGGACTGATCATCAGTTGATTCCCTTGACTCGGCAGAAGAGCGTGTCACAGAGTCATAATGTGACGCTTTCGCCGTTTGGCTTTCGGTGTAAGTAATTGAGAGAATGAGAGGTGATAGAGTGAGAAGCTATCTCGATACTTACTGATGACATCGCAAAAAGATCTTGCGGTGGCCTTTCACGGACCACATACCAGATTGTGTAGCAGCCGGTATTACACGAATAACGCAGATATGTGGCATTGTTTAGAGCATTGAGCTGGTCTACAAAAGAGCGAGCATGCTTCGGTCTCACTGAGCCATAATTTACGGAAATTTGTCTGCCTGAGTATTTGATGAGTTTCATCGTTTCTATGTGTGTGTGTATATATAGATGATGATGATGAGTTCTGTGTTGGTTTAAACGTGTTTTATCATTCTGATTAGATCTTGCTGTTTGGAGGAAAAAGGTTCCCCCACAAGCCAGTAATTGCTTTCTGTTCACACACACAAAAAAGACTGCGTACATAACATAAATCCCATACACAGGAGGTATTCTTGGGGGCCTTTCGAACAAGGAGACGCTTCAGCTACTCGAAGAATGCCGATGTTTGTCAGTGCTGAAACGGTACGACTCACCCGAGACTGAAATCTCTCAGGTGATGCACACCTTTGCACCCTTGAGGCAAGCGTTCCCACGGTTTAGAGCAAACATCCAGGAATGGGTTTTGAATCAGTGCCGAGTTCTGTCATAATTTACTGGAGACTTCTTCTTCTGTGTTGTTTTTGATACGGAGAGGTGACCCGACCGGGGAGGCTAGTCCACTGGGTGCTTTTATCCTAGCAATTATAGCATATGTGTGTGCAGACTAGAAAGACAGCTTTAAGTGTCGGGAGTGAACAGGAGGCTTCACAGACGGTCAAGACTTCTGAAGCAGGTGTGGGTGTCTGAAGCAGGCCACATCACGCCTAATTATTTTATTTCATGTCTTTTCTTTGTGTATGTGTGTAGGGGGGGGGGGTGTTGTTGTTGTGTTGTTGTTTAAATTTATTTTGTTTTGTGGTCTTTGTCGTTTTCAGTTGGAATAATCAACCGGAATTAGCAGCCGGAGCCTTTAATGTTTCTTGTGTGGAATAACCGACCGATTCTGTTCTCAGCTATTCTGACTTCAGTTTTATTTTTGTCTGTTCTCAGTGTGGTGCATCTAAAAACACTTCGACGTCCGGGACGGCGATTTGCAGCAGATTGTAATACGAGAATCTGACGACTAATCCGTTCCAGGCGGTTGTGCAATGGTTACCATCTTGCAGGTGAGGGTGAATGAGCTTACACTGTCTGTAGATAGTGTACACTGTATGTATGTCTGTCTGAGTGCACGGTAAGGATAAAATCCCCCCCCCCCAAAAAAAAAAAAAAATAAATAAATAAAATAAATAAATAAATAAATAAATAAATAAAATAAATAAAATTAAAAAAAAAAAAAAAAAATCAACACCATTTTAAGTGCATCATATCCACAAATGCTTTTTGCTATTGGCGATTCGTTTCTGGTGGTTGTGCAAATGTTACCATTTTGTGTGTGAAGGTGGATAAGTTATACATCTTCTGTCTGCCTGTGCTGAGCGTGCACTTTCTGTCTCTGTATACACATCTGTCTGAGTACACGATAAAGGATAATGGAAAATTCAAACAGCAGACCGTGTAGATCATGTCCCAGAATGCGAGTTTCTTCTTACGCCACTGACAGTAACATGTTTTGTTACACTGAGTGCAAAAAGGTTTCTTTTTTATGCAGAAAGGCAACATATGTCGATAGTATCAAAGCAGCTGCATAACAAAGCCCGTGCTGAAATCAGTATCTGTAGCCGATATGTGAATCACACGCAATCACAACGAGGTCGTACAGATACAACGCGTTTCATTTTGGGAATGGATTCGGTCGAAACCCATGTCCCTGGGACATGTTGCCCGATAGATTGCTATTTCCTCTGGCACTGTTCCAGGCGCCATTCTCTTGTCTCCATGTAGTATTGCCCCAGTACCGGGGATTTTGAGACTATAATGCAGCCTTTGAGCCGTTCAGGAGAATATTGAACAGTAAAGTTACCAAGGTCGGCTTGGATAAAGGTAAAGACATGTACGTTTACTACGAAACAATCATTAGTCTCCAGGTGAGGTTTTCCTCCTTTTTTTTTTTTTTTATCCGTTCACGGCTACATTGCCGCGCCGACGAAACTTCGGAAAATATCCGTGCACGACAAATGGGCCCCAAAAGGCCCTTAGTCCGTGTACAGCAGTCCATGTTCCATGCATACACAGTCTTTGTGTCTGCCCTTTCAACCTGCTTTCTTTGCGGTGGACTAACCTTTTGACTTCCTCGGGGTTGATTAGCATACCTGGAAGCTTTTCTCCGTCTGTCAGTATTGTTAGTGCTTACATCAACGGGAACCGTGGCGGCGGCCAATAGTTATTCAAAACAGTCCGTGGAGAGCATTGGAAACCCGTGAACGAGAGGGGAGAATGTTGGCTTGTGTGAATTGGCCAGGCTTTTGTCCGACGGTCATGGCTTCCAGTATTTTCGCCAAAGTGTTTTCAGTGACGAGCAGTGGGCCGTTGCTAAACATATCGCTGTTGGTGCCTTATCTCGAGTGGGTTGTTTTCCGGTTAGGTTCTGCATTTCTCGTTCTGGCCTTGTACGTATTGTACATGAGGGCGGGCGCGCGCGCGCGCACGCACACACACACACACACACACACACACACACACACACACACACACACACACACACACACACACACACACACACACACACACACACACACACACACTCACACACACACACAAACACACACACACGCACGCACGCACGCACGCGCACGCACGCACACACACACACGCACGCACACACACGCACGCACACACACACACACACACACACACACACACACACACACACACACACACACACACACACACACATTCATTAATTTACAAAGTACAAGATTATGAGAAGTGAAGTCACGGTGATGTGATGCTGCATTTCAGTGTGGACAGCAAGGCCGTTTTTATGACACTGCGGATTTTGATACTGAAGAAGTCAATGGGCAGATGCATGGAGAGAGACTAGGACGTCAGTCCGGGACTAGCTTGACGAATCCGAGATTAAACGATCAGTGCGAGATGCATGAACGGAGACTAAGGGCAGGTCTATGAGTATTAGCCAACTATTTCAGGGACTAACCGGTGATATACGCTGATGATAGTTCCGACGTTAAAATGCTGAGACAAGAATTAGACTCAGACTAGTCAGTAGTGTACTCTCTTTTCAAGCTCCAATCGTTCAAAAGCTCTGATCTACGTATCTTAGCGTGCTTCCGCCAGCATTTCGGCTATGAACAGCACAAGCACTCTTCACGCCTACACTATTTTAAACTTTTCTTCAGCCAGTTGTGACTTGCCTTGACCCAGCTACTAGCCTGCGACCTGATGACCCGATAATTATATTGAACAGTTTCAAGAGCCTAGATTCCAAGCATTCGGCAAAAGCGTTTTCTTTCTTTCTTTTAATTTCGTTCCCCCAGCATTATTGTTGGTTAGACTCGCATTCTAAAGTGTAGGCGGAGATCAGCTTTTCAACGCATGATCCTAAAACGGAACAATTTCAATTTGCCGTTCAGCTGAAGCTGCTTTCAAATTCCCCAAGGTAATGGTAATTGTATTCACGGCTAAGACACATTACAGTGCACAGTGGAGTGCTCATGGTTTTCACTGTGTCCAAGCTTCACTGCATCCAGTCTTTTATGCCTCTTCGTGATTTCCTCCTGTGCGCTACTGACCTTTTATAAACTAAAAATGGACAGCTTGATTGAAAGCTTTTATACACTTTGTCATGGTTTCCTTGCATAAGGTAGCAGCTATAAACGTGCCACTGCAGCCAGAATACGTCACTCGGCTGCGTGTTTCTAAGTCATGCATTGATCCTTTTATTTTAGCCGCTTGCGCGTAGCTTTAGTGTCACGCATTGATCGGTTGTCTAGGATTGCCGCTCTAGTTTTTCAAACGACGCAGTTAGGGATTTTTTTTTTTTTTTTTTTTTAGCAGATAGATACAGTTAAAGTAACACCTCGATCCCACCCCTGTGCTCCTCTCCAACACACGCTCGCGCGCGCGCACGCACACACACACACACACACACACGCGCGCGCGCACAAACACACACACACACACACACACACACGCGCGCGCGCACAAACACACACACACACACACACACACACACACACACACACACACACACACACACACACACACACACACACACACACACACTTTTATCATTTTGAAGGCATGACTGAGCAACCCACCTTTTCATTAAGAAGAAATAAAAGTTGTCCCCCCCAAAAAAAAAATCATTTTGGACCTTGCCTTCTCAAACCCCGCTGCCTGAACCTCACGGATGAGAAGGTCAGATCGTAATGACAGCCTTGTGAGAACGAATGAAGGAAGGAGATTACTGTGACTAATTCCCAAGCTTGGGGGGGATCTACCTGTGGTCGAGTTTGTGCGTGCTGTATCTTGGGTGGTTGTGCCAAAACTGCAGACGAATTTATTATTGATGTTCGGGGCTCAGGTAATGTACGTTTACCAATGGCTTCTGTAATCTTGAGGAATTGTTTTTATGTTATTTAGGGTACCCGAAATTGTCATCGGGATAGAGGGGTAGATTATAAGTGTTTAGGTTAAAAGGGTGGGTGTTTGGGAGTTTAACGTCCTTTTCCACCACATAAGGGTGATATCAAAGACGGGGCAACGAGAAAAAAGGCCAGCACAAATATTTGGCCCTAGCCGGCGGGATTCGAACTCACTATCCGAGCATTGAGAGTCCAACGCTCTACCATTCGGCCACCCCGGCTCCCCCGTGTTTAGGTTAAAAATAAAAAAAGATAAAAAAAAAGTTATGCTTAGTAATACTTGGTACTGAAAACAGTATATAGAACTTTAAATTTTGGTAGCAGAGTATGCTTATTGGTGACTTGTTGCTTGGGGTCAACTTGTAGGAGACTTGCAGGTACAGAATTCTGCAGTGAAAAAATGAATTGTAAAGCAGAGGAATGGTTTGTTTTGTAAACTTACTGCCTTTTCCTGGCTATATAGCTGCCTGCATTCTCTTTTCCCGACTACACAGCTGCGCGCAGCCTCTTTTTCCGATTATACAGCTACCTACCGCCTCTTTTCTCGACTATGCAGCTGACAGCAGCCTCTTATCCCGATTATACAGCTGCCTGCAGCTTTTTTTTTTTTTTTCCGGACTGTGCAGCTGCCAGCAGCCTCTTATCCCGACGGCACAGCTGCCAGCAGCCTTTCCGATCAGACCGACCTACTCACTGCAGTGGACATTTAGAAGTTTGGCCGTCCGGTCTAACACGGCCAGTCGAATCCACAGCAGCTGGTATCTGGCCAAGAAGCGGAACGTTTTCTTTTCTTTTCTTTTTTCTTTCTGCTGCCCCGACTCTTTTTGCCAGCACCAGTGCTGTTCCTCCCAGGAATCCACGGAGTGCTCGAAGGCTGGGACAATTTTTTTATTATTATGCAGGAGGATGGAGATGAGGATGATGGTAAGATGATGCCATGGAGGTCCGTGTGGTTTGTGACTGCGGGACAGGGCCGCATTCCACGCTTCCTGTCATAAATATCCCGGCGTTCACTAGGCCCGGTAACTACGACACCTGTCGTGTAATCATCCACATCATGAGACGTGTCATAACCAAGTGAAGCACCCCCAAAGTCGCAGCCGTGAAGTTGGTGAATCTCGGCTGTGTGGCAACAGCCTTCCCATTGGGCCCATAGCACACCCGCTCTGGGTAGGAGCCGACCTAGGTAGGCGGAAAAATCCCGCTTGCCTCGGCTGGGATTCGAACCCGGGTCTCTCGGTCCATGGTCCGAAGTGCTAACCACTACAGTACACTAAGGGGGCCGGTAAGCGGAACTGTTTCAGTGGGTCAGTCTCGGCTGATCAGTCACGATAACTAATCTCACCCTGATGGCCATTTCCCTCCACCACGGAGGGTCGCCGACACTGATTGTCAGCGAGCAGATCGTTCACGGAGCTTGTTAGCTGTGGTGGGGGCCTGAGTTCCTTACCACCCATCGCTTTGTCATTGTGTGTGTGTGTGTGTGTGTGTGTGTGTGTGTGTGTGTGTGTGTGTGCGTGCGTGCGTGCGTGCGTGCGTGTGTGTGTGTGTGTGTGTGTGTGTGTGTGTGGCTTTTGTATGGTTTGCGGGGTTCATGTACGATTAGCGCATAGGTCGTGGGAGAGGACGTGGTGAACTGAATCAAGTTATAAGTGCTCACCGGTTTAGCAACTTTGTTTCAGTAAGCCGTAAGACCACCACTGAAACTGGCAAACTGGTTGTCAGGCCGGTTGGTGTGTGTGTGTGTGTGTGTGTGTGTGTGTGTGTGTGTGTGTGTGTGTGTGTGTGTGTGTGTGTGTGTGTGTGTCTGCGTCTGCGCGCGTGCGTCTCTGTGAGGGAAGGAAAATTGATGGTGGGACTGGAAATGAGCCGGGCAGAGGCTTGTAAATGGCAAAAAGAATGCTCATTTCCGTTCAGCAGCGTACCGCCGGCTTGACAGGGTCAGGCTCTAATGTGCGTGACAGTGAGTGACTTTATCGGGAAAATAGTTATTTTGTCAGTTCTCGGATTACACCCGAAGAAAAGAGCAGAGAAAATTAAATCTGCTGTTGGTGGATTGGCACGAAACAGTGGAATTTTTCTGTGTTTTTTTTTTTTTTTTTTTAATATAGTGTATTTTGAACGTGTTGACTGTAATCTATACCAGGTTTCTGAAGGGTGGCTAGACTGTCTGACATTTAGCTCTAGTCTCAGACTTATTACGTCCTGGGCTGAAAATCTTCCACCTTTTGGCGGATTTCCACCTTCGGCTGAACATTTTCCTCCCTCCAAACTGTGTGTTTCCTATCAGTTCTGAAGCACTCAAAATCCCCCCCCCCCCCCCCAAAAAAAAAAAAATCCAAGGGGAGCAGCATGCCCCTGGACACCCCTAGCACAACATGTCGACTTTGCAGACGCGCTGTCGTGGCTTTGCCATTTAGTCACTAAATTCTGCACACTTTTTCCTCCATTTGAATCATGGTACCACTTTTAAGGCGTCTATGTACATCGGGACTTTCGCCAGCGTGCATTTACGATGCACGTAGGAAGACTTTCCCTAGTTTCCGGTTATACACTGTACGTATATTCTTTTTGTCTCAGCATAGTGAAGCTGGTCTCGGACTCGCACCCTAGTCTCTCAACATGCATCAGACCTCAGGCCATAACCAGCATAATTACACGAAGCTGTACTCGACTAAAGTGCGAGTGATCCGGCAGATCCACTAAATGTACTGTGTTGCTGCGAACACTTTATACTGCCATTTATTTTTCCCACAGAAACGCGCGTTGACTTAAATAGATTCCTATACTCGTTCGACAAACGCTCCGAGTCGGGGGTACTAGCAGCTAGAAATTGTTGTGTTTCGTGTCACTAGGGGTCAGGCTCCGATTAGACGGTAGGGGCGGGCGGCCGTTTACACGGAGATGATCATTTCCACCTGGTTCTAACGACAAGGGCTCGAGTGCTACAACGGGCCAAACTGCTTTCCGGAACTAATATAAGTATTCTAGTATTCTACTCCAAGGTCGCCGACATCAGTGTTAATAAAGTACGACTTTGGGAAAGCGCTATGTGCGGGATACGTCCCCGGCAATATTCAGACCTCATGAGCTCAGCCCCTCCACTTTTCCAGCTTCCATCCACCACGCCAGAGAGTATGACTGTACACTTCAGCATCTCCGGTCACGCTCTCCACCCCTCTCTTCTCCTCACGGAACACCCGGCTGCGTATCTGTCGCCAATAAAACAGGGCCACATGTTTAGTTTTAACCTTTGATAATCTAAACAAGCCTTCCTAGCGGAGCGGTGCGTTCTTCAGTAATTGCAAGGTCGATCATTAGGAGGAGCTGCCGCGGGCACACCAAGCCGCTTGCGGTGCACATTGGCTTGGGTTTCGGTTTCAGTGTTTGAGGTTTGCCTGCAGGTGCATCTCTCTGCACGACTGAATAGATGTACATGTCTAGATAAGGTCATTATTGTCTGCAGTGATTTTATTTTATATGTGCAGTGGCCTTTCTTACTGCAGGTGGGTTTTGCAGAACTGCCGGCTCAGCAAATTTTCAAAGACGTCTTTTTGTACAGAGCCCACTACTGAGTAACCAGTCTCCCACCTTCTCTCCCCCCCCCCCCCAACACACACACACACACACACACACACACACACACACACACACACACACACACACACACACACACACACACCCTCCCCGTGTCACTCCGTTTGCATTTGTGGCGGTGGTGGTGGCGGTGGCTGCTCAGTTCAGGCTCCGATAAGTAAGTAACAAAAGAAATTCACCGCGCCGGCTTTCTGTCACGAATGTGCCGGTTAATCCCACTTCTGATCCCCCCCCCCAACACACACACACACACACACACACATCAGCACCACCACCACCATTTCCTGACTGTAGCCGGCACTTGAAAATAATGCCGAGCACATCAAAAAGGTCGTTTCACGCGATACTGGTGATACTGCTGACGTGTCAGTCCGCACCAAAGAACTCGACCAGCGAATGCTGACGGTGTTTAGTGCGGACATTGATCATTGTGATGTAGCGGGTGATCTTTCGTCGGGGGATGGGGAAGGGGGGGGGGGGGAATGGGGAGGCTGCGGCGGGTTCCCCTTTTGTAAGGGATCAGGTAAAACCGGGGCCAGCAGGTGGGGCACAGCACCAGCCACTCGCAGGAGACAGGTGGATGCGGCGTGGCTCTTCAGTGGCGTGACCCCAGTGAAGGGAAACCGTGTCCAACACTCTGTGTGTGTGTGTGTGTGTGTGTGTGTGTGTCCGACACCGCGCAGTCATTCCCCTCAATCCTGCCCTCGGTGTGACTGTCGGAGTATAGTCGTTCTCTTTTTCCTAACCTGTGCACACCTCAGGCCACGCTGTCGTCATAGAACTGGTGGTGTTGAAGAAAAAGTGTGCAGGAAGTAATTGAACCCCAAATTCAGGTGTTCTCTGAAGACCGGAGACCAGTAACTTACCAGGAAGCAGGTAGGTGGTGTGTGGATATGTGCGCAAATATTTTCCTTGACCGTAAGGAAAATTGGGTCCAGCGAATGCTATTAAACGCGCGGCTAAATCAACACACACACACACACACACACACACACACACACACACACACACACACACACACACACACACACACAGCCCCACTTACAGATTGTAAAGGGGAACGGTTACGTGGTCGTGTTTGTTTTGAATCCCTGTTTGGCCCATTTCCTAGGGCCAGAGGTAATTCACATTGTAATAACATTTTTCGCTATCTGTCGGCGCTGTTTCATTCAAAAAGTCATCCGCGCATGTCTTCATTTTCTTCTGGGCGTCGGGTGCAGGCCACGCTAATTGTTTTAGGATAGCGTCGTCTCAGTTGGTTTAGAGTTTGTCTTTGCACGCTTGGTTTGAGGCCCAGCCAATAAATTTTGCACGGAGGATCTAAAGACGCTTCTCTCTGGAATTTATTGTGATACATGTAACAAAGGACGTCAAGCGCCAAGGTACGTTGCCAACCTACTACCGTAATTTTAGTACTTTGACTTCGCTGTATGCACAGCTGTGAACTGATGCAGCCCCTTGCATCTGTCATGCCGTGCATTTGCAGTCGTCAGCACTCTTGTGCCGGGGTATCAGTCGGCGGTACGTATTTGTAATTTCCAGTTCCCCGGCCCTTGCGGAACGTAGGTGCCGTCAACCCGGCCGACGCCAGCTCAGTTATAGACCCGATGGCCGCGCCAAACGCCAGCCCACCATAGTAAATCAGACTGATAGCACTTCGGAAGGATTTACCGATACTAGTCCAGTAAACATACCTGCCCGGCACCTCAAAGGATGAGCGGCCACGCGTGTGTATACCTGTCAGAATTACGTTCACTGGCCGAGCCTTGACGAGAACGGGCGCGGCGGTCGCATAGAACTACCTAATTATCTGTAACCTGCCCAACAGATGTAGGGCAGCATGTCTCGTGGTCTGCTCTACAACGGCCAATCATGCAACTGATGTAACGGAGACTGGGGGACGGGATCCGAGGGGATCGATTGCCCTTGCCGAACCATTGATAACAAGGTGCTAAGTGGGACATTTACCTAACGCTCGGTCAGCGGAGTGATAGTGCTGACTTCTGCGGTCATCTCGAGAGAATGGGTCAGAGCGGAGATTGCTGGCGGCCATAATTAGGTGTCCTTCGCGAAGTGGACTGGGGTGACCCGGAAAACTACAACGTTGCCTTTGGCGGCATACCGCTGTTCAACATTCTACAAACTTGTGACGTACGTGCCATCAACGATATCCTCTCTGACTGGCCGCACACGAACGTGACTTACACTGTAGACATATGATTATTATTAAATTTTATCAGACCGTGGCATAGACCTTTATATACGTGTCCCCCAATTTCTCCTATGTGGCGGGGACGTGAAACTCCCAAGAGACCTGCCTGCCTGTGATGTTGTTTTTTTAGATATTGAACCTTTTTCAAGAGCACATTTTCACGCATTCGGCAAAGTTTTCCTCAACGTTGTTGTATACTAGACTGGCATACACCGTGACTGACATTGTTCAAGTATTGGCTTGAGTTTGTTTTGGTGTGTGTCTAAATTAATGTGAAACTTGATTCTGTGATTTTGTTTCAATATTTTAAATCAGCAGAATGATTCACAATCTCCTTGCGTCAGGCGCCGCCTCTGTTAGTGTTACATTCAGTATGCACTGAGACGCGCAGGGTTACGCGAACCCAGCACATTTATTCACCGCTCAGTCTGGCAGACAACGTGGCGATTACATCATCACTTTCTAACCCCCCCGTCTTTGTTCCTCATCGCGTTGGCAGCCGCGCCTTTAGTCATGCACAACGGAGCTGACACCGTGACTTTTTTCCCCCCAAACCGGCGGTGGGCAACATCTTCACTGTGAACCCGAGCAGTCTTTTGATCGACATAACTGATTTCAAGATGAAGCCACTACCCCAGAGTTTTTGGCGGCATTTCCACCATTATGGACGCGGCATCCACAGTCAAACAGAGAGTGCGGCCTCCTCGCAATGACCTAGTTCCATGTATTGAACGGGTTTTTTTCTTCAGTGGTTCTCCAATAGAGCACGCCGGGCACGGCGCTTCTGTTTTGTCTGGCGCTGGACATGGCCTCACTGAGACAGTGTGCTCGCCGCGTGCGTGGTGATGCAGCTCTGTGGCCGCGGCCTGCAGAGCGCACGGCACTGGTACAGCGGCGATGACATCACCCCATTAAGGTGCTATTGATTTTGCCGCGCTCTGCCGCTACTGGCGGTGTAGCATCAGCTTTAAGCTGGCCCTTGCAGAAATGGTTCCTTCTCCCACCCGACCTTGAAAGTTTTTTGTTTTTTTTTTTAATTCAGTTTTGAGTCAATTTGTTGAAGTTGTCAATCGTGTTTGTTTTGTCGGTTGTTTGTTGTTGTTGTTGTTTTTCCTGTCAGTATTTCCACACACACACACACACACACACACACACACACACACACACACACACACACACACACACAGAGCGGGCCCAAAGAACATTGTCAAAATATCTGTCCCAACTGAAATATACTGGGGAAAGTCGAGGTGCTTTGGCAGTTTGACATGGCATTTAAAGACACCGCGAAAGGTTCCGCATTGGCAGTCTTCTCATCAGGTGACAAGCAATGCAAAATATGCACTGTGGTGTACACTGATGTCAACCATGTATTTGGGGCCTACACTGAACCTGGGGTTAGGCGGCCGGTAGTATACGAAGAGAGGTCAGAGGAAGAAACATGAGTGATAATGATTGCAATAATGGCATTGGCACTGACTTGGTGAATTAAACGACACTAGTCTTGTGTGTACCATGCTTTTGCTTCTCCTTCTACTTGCCGCCGTAGTGCCACGACCGTCACATAAATCAGTGTGAGACCTTCAAAGAGTGATTGTCCAGGATTGTCTGGGTTTTTTTTTTTGTTTTTGTTTTTTATTAATTCACTTATTTATTAGTATTCTGAATGTGTGTGTTTATCAAGAAATATTTCGTAAATATTTTTAAGAATGTCCATATTTATTGTTTTCATTTTCAGGACCAGCCAAAATGAACATTTCTGTTTTGGTCAGATAAAGTTCTGTTCAGTTGGATCAAGTCAAGTCAAGTTTATTTTACCAACCCTCTGGGGGCATAGGAAAACAAAAGGAAACATATGAAAATAAAATCGGATTTTGGCATCACACCCGCACAGCCTGGCTGTTTACAGTTGTCCGGTCAGTGGCACGGTGACTGCTGAACTGAACTAAAGATGTTTACACTCCGGAAATATTTATGAGGCGAGTCATAGGATGCGAATGATAGCTACATTAATTAGTTCTCGCAGTTCTCGCTGTTCTCGCTGGCGATGCACACCACAGAAAATGAGTTAACCGGCAAGTGCAGTCGGTGGATAACGCACAGTTCATATTCATGAGGGGAGTACCGCGGCAGCGCGACACCGGGCGGCGCAGGGTCTGGGGCTAAGAATGTTGGCGCGTCTGTCCCCTGGCTTCTCAGTTTTGCAGTCTGTAGCACGGTAGTAGTGGTGGTGGTGTAGTGGTGGTGCACGCGGGTTATTGTCGCGTGCTATCGTGCGCGTTTCATCATTCCACGTTGGTCTAGCACGTCATGCGCACGTTCTTGTCAAGTGCACGGCGGGGGACGCTCTTTCAGTGGTGACTGATTCGTTCTTATTGAAAACGTATAGTCCGTAGAGAGGATTTCTTTTTGGCGGGAATGGCCGGCTGAGAATTCCAGAGGTGAGTTGAGTTTACTGTCAGAGGGAGAAACATCTCCGGCTCTCTCTCTCTCTCTCTCTCTCTCTCTCTCCCCATGAGGGGAGCCGGCCGGGGTGGCCGAATGGTAGATCGTTGGACTTCCAATGCTCGGGGCCGGCGTGAGTTCGAATCCCGGCTCAGTGGGGCCAAATATTTGTGCTGACGTTTTCATTGTTCCCCCGTCTTTGACATCACCCTTACCTAGTGGAAAAGGACGTTAAACTCCCAAACACCCAGCCACCCCTCTCGATCCCCCCCCCCCCCCCCCCCCGACTCTCCTGTCAGAGGCTGGTTTGTGCAAAGACTGACCGGCGGTGCGTGTCAGTTCCGCATTTTAGGCAAGTTTCGCCTTGATGCTATTGTCTGAAGGTGCTTCAGTAATACTAATTATAGTCTGTATTGTTCTGCTGCCGGCGCTGACGCCGGGTGGCTGGCAACAGTACATGAGTAATGTTCTGCGGGGAATTCAGTATAACCAGGACTGAGCTGCTAAAAAGACGCATGATGCTGGTTATCTCATAATTCCTGGACTACTGTTACTTGAGAGTTGTAGGCAGAATGTCTTTAGTTTACTGTGGTTGTTTTGTGGTAATTTACACTGATGTGATCTCTCTCTCTCTCTCTCTCTCTCTCTCTCTCTCTCTCAAAAGAGGCTTGACAGGGCTTCGGGCCGGGCTGCCGGTATCTTTGAGGAATTGATTCTGTAACGGTTCAGCTGCCACCTCTTTCTCACCTGACCACCCCCCAACCCCAACTCCGCCCCCAGCATCCGGCTTCCACCTCTGACCTGGCCGTCAGGATTAGGTAAAAGTCGGTCAGTTTTTGCGGCATTACTGGCCGTCACATACCACTTTGCTACCGCGTTTGCCAATTCCGGCAATTGTTTTGCCAAACAAAAGTCCTGTGGGTCCTCAACGACAGTTTGAAGCATTCTCTTTTAATCGGCAACAACGGAATGTGTTTGGGCACCTGCTTGCGGTCGTTACCGAGCAGCCCGCCGCTGAATTGAAAGGAAGGCTGGCCGGTGTCCAGCTCTCCTGGCCAGGTAGCCGGCTCACCCCGGTGTTGGTTTGGCCCCAGACTGAGCAACTCAATCTGTGGTGGCTACCAGTGCTAGCTGTGTTCGGGGGCGCGTTTAACAGGTAATTACTACATGGTTTTGCGTTTCACTGGTCTCTCAGCTTGCTGTCGTGCTGTGCTCAGGATACTGTTATAGTGTGTGGGAGTACGTGTATGTATGTATACAGACGTTATCATTTCAGCTGTGTGTGTGTGGATGATACTTCAGTACAAACTTGCTGTGTGATTTTGAGTACACTCTGGCAAGTTTTCAGCGGTGGTTAAGCGGCAGGCAGCTTCACTGCATCTCAGTCGTTTGTTAGCCTTGCTCACAAGTTACTGGCTTGCAACGTAACTGCTTGCTCCAGTTGCATATACATGTGTTACTTACAACAGTATCAGGTTACATGCTAGGGCCGGCTGAAAGAGTAATGAACAGTACACTGTACTACACATGTATCATGTTCCGTTGCACTGACTTGCGTGTGCAGCATTTTACCACGGCCGTCACGCATACAAAATAGGCAGTGAAGTCGTGCGTGTGCCAGAAAATAATGGGAAGGTTGCTAAGTTATAAAAAAAAAAACCACACACACACACACACACACACACACACACACACACACACACACACACACACACACACACAGCACCACAAAAACACACACCCCAAAAAAAACCCAAAACAACAATTAATAAAAAAAAAAGTGCACATTGAAAGTTTGCACTACGTGTGTTTTGCATCTTAGTGGGCCGCCGTGTTCTGACGTTTTCATTTCTTGGAATGCGTACATCTTTTAGGCCTCATCTGAAATACAACAAGACAAAACGCAACTTTTCTTGGGATAGAGGTTCTGGGCTTCGTCGCCCCTATCCTTAAACTCTGTCCGCGGGAGAGGGAGGGAGAGAGAAACTAGCCGCCTGGGTGCTGTTTTTGTAATCATCAATGACAGGATGTACAGTTTGGCATGCAGGCCACGTGCATTGCTTCCGCTTGTACCGGTACCTCTTTGTGCACTCCCCCCCCCCTCCCCCGCTTCCCCACGTCGCCGGCCCCAAATCCACCCCCACCCCCCTTTCTGCGGTGCTGGTGATGCTGAGAGCAGACCCTCTATTTCCTGTCGCAAGGGGGAAAAAAATGTCAGCCGAGACAGATAAGTGTGTTCCTTCTCTCAGCGCGAAACTGCACGATGCATTCCCAGTGAGTGTACGCCAGCGATTTCGTTTCTTGCATGTGCCGTACACAAGCGCGGTCAGCCGGTAGGGTTTGGTTCTGGGAACACTCAGTGGACTTTTTAAATCATGGAAATCAGTGTAGCCACATTATAAGTGGTTTTACAATACAGCGTATTACGTCAGTGCTGTGCAAGACGCTCCTGTCAGCCGAACCGATGATCATAAATTCATTGCATTGGCCTTGCTAGTTGCCACCCCCGCCTCTCCTCCTTTCACCCCTCCGCTAAGAGCACCCCCCCCCTCCCCTTTCTACATAACAGAAAGACCATATAATTATCCCTTGGGCACTGATAGTCTCCCCCACCTGTTGTCTGACACTTGGCTTGCCGAGTTTGGAGATTCGGTCAGTTTGAGTTACACTGTACTAATATATAGAAGCCAAGGAGTGCTGCCTAACCCCCTGCTAATAGTTCCCCAGAAAGCCTACAATTACAATAATCAGATTTGAGCCGCAAGTCTCCCAATCAGCCCGGTTTTCGGGCACCACAGACGCATCGACCCCAATCAGTTTCGATCAGTTATAGACAGGGAGTGAGTGGCACAAGGGGCAGTTTTCTCCGGAGTACATTTACACCTTTTCCTGTGTCTGGTTGGGTGGCAGAAGGCCGGGAGAGGGGGAGTTTGGAGGGTGGTTCTTTTACGTCGTAACCTTAAATGAAGTTCTGACTTGGTGGTTATTTGGTAATGTGGAAGTGTGAGAGAGGCTGTTCTGACAATACATATCACATTTTTGACTCGCGTGTGTAACTTTTTCATCTTCTTGCGGTCGATTTGACTGGTTGCGTCAGATATGCAGCCCGGTTGCCATGACGAATCCCACGGTCTTCTCCAGGTCATGACGGCTACACCAAAGCTGCACCTGTAGTTCTGCGCCCTCTGGCCAGGTTTGACGTCGTAGAGCATCATGGGCAGGACAGTATTGAAGGGTGTCTGGGATCCAGTGCCACATGGATATTCGTCAGTGTTGGCGATCTAGTGTCGGTTGAGGTGGCTCGGTAGTCTGCAGTGGCCAGTCCTCAGTCTGAAGAGGATAGTCTGCTGGTGCCTCTGGTCTGAGCTGGTGGATTGAGTCAACACCACTGTCTGCACCAACCTTCTCTTCCATCGGGACCGGTGCTGGTTGCGGATTATGGTTTTCGCCTCTCTGTAGGTCACTGGTGGTGTGTAACAAAGTGCGTCTGTGTATTAACCCTCGGTTGTCTCTCTGTCGTCTGTTTTTCTGTGACAAACTTTAACGTTCGCGTTTTCTCAGGAAGTACAAACACCCAAAACACCACATTTGGTTTGATGATAGACAGTGACAAGGCCTTTCCAGACACACCCTTTGTACTAGCCGAATAAACTTCTGAAACTAGATGTTTCATGTCGAATGAAGGAATACGGCTTGTCTTGTAATCAGGTATCAGTTCAGAGGTTAAGTCCACTCTGAGGGTGCATACTTGGAGCTTTTTCTACTGACAGAATTAATTTTCTTGTGTTTGAAATGGCCATACACGTGAGTCATACGGGCTTTGCGTTGTGGTTCATGTTTTGGAGGCTGTTACGTTAAAGGTGGAGTCCGATTCACGAAGTTAGTCAGTGAAAAAAAAAAATCATTATATTTACCTTCAGACCTGACACTGAAACCTTGGTACAGTAATATTAATATGACTCAGTCCGTAATTTGGTTCCTGTTAAAATCTAATCATTCTCACTGACGCTAGAGGTGCAGACCGACCAGTTTCAAATGGACAAGAGCGCGCTGATAATGGGACTAACCTCCAGTCGGTCTCGCACTTTTATAGCAGATAATGATGGGTTATGTTAAAATACCAGCGATAACACCCACTTGAAGCAGTCACGACGCACTACAAGTTGTAATCCGCTGATATTTATCCGTACTTTTCAGATAACGTTTCTTAGAAGGGGGAAAAAAAAAAAAGGTGGAGGAAGGGGGTGTGAGCAGTTTTGAAGAATCCGGAACTGTGTGCACCAACAGGAGAGAAGCGTTGGGGCGAGAAGCTGGGGGGGGGGGGGGGGGTCTTTCGAGTGTTTGGCAGGGGCGGCTTGCATCGCTTGGATTTTGAGTCTCTAGCCAAAGTCCTTTTTTCAAATTAAAGATGCCAGTGTTGAGAAGTTTTTATCTCACCGCTATGTCAGAGCCAAGGTAAACCTCATAAAGTTTTGTGTTTGCGGTTTTTCTCTTATATCCCTTGCAGCTGTCGGGGGTTTAGGTCTACTTCTCCGCCACTCAAGCAGAAGAACGCTGCGATAAAAAGCGATAAAAGTAGATAGGTATCCACTATCCGACAGGGCTGTGAACATGTATACGGTCTGTTCTCAGTGTTCTGTAGTGTATCTCGGTGTGGTGAGGTGGCCCAGAGACATACATAACATGTTATGTATGTCTCTGGGTGGCCGTACACCAAAGAGCTCTGAACTGATCTTTGAGGGTATATTTTGTATAGCACATGTATTTCAGTTTTGTGGCATACCTCTGTGTGTGTGTGTGTGTGTGTGTGTGTGTGTGTGTGTGTGTGTGTGTGTGTGTGAGAGAGAGAGAGACAGACAGACAGACAGACACAGGCACAGATAGACTGAGAGAAAGGTGGGGGGGGGGGGGGAATCAACGTCTTTCAACGATTGCAGCACGTGAAACATGTTTATTCTCTGTTGAGTGTGAGCTGTTTAGATTGAGATCTCCATTGCCCGAAAGAGGAAAATGTGGCTCACTGCCAAAGGCTGTGTGCTTTTGAAAAGCCTTTTGGGCCAGCGCCAATCGCTCATGGGGAAAGTCACCCGAGCGTTACGATTGATTTCGCGTACAGGCGTCATCCTTGCGTACAGCCAGCAACGGACAATGGAAGTCGTATTGTCGGCTGCATAATTCAGCCCACTCCACACTTGATCTTTCCCCATTCAAGTGGTGCCCTGTCTACCGCTATTATGACACTTCTCATGCCCCACCCCACCTTACCCCCCCCCCCCCCCCTCGCTACACAATGATTTGCCCTGCCACCACCCCGCTCTTGAGTGTGGGTATCCTCGTATTGAATAGCACGCATGTTATCAGAAAGGCGAGTGGTTCAACCAGGAAAGGCTGTGGGAATTCGGCTACATGTATAGCATACGCAACACAGATCATGCAAACCCCGCGTCACTTCGTGACAGCCGCGCACTGACAGCCAACGTGCTTCGGGGCCCAAGTGTCGTCAGTACAGTGTCCTCCTCCAGCTGCCTGTTACAGCAACACTGACTGAAAGACCGACAGGTAACAACTAGCAGTGATGTAGGGGCCCACAAGGATCATAAAACCGTTGACCGAAGGGCAGGTGTAATGTAGCATTTGAACCACTCTCAGATTTAGCGTAAGCGTATCAACGACTAACCAAAGAATGCAGAATGCGGCTTGGGGTATCGAGAGGAAGCATTCTTCATGAGGCGAGGTGTGAGCCTTGTGGTAGGGAGCTATAATCAGTCTACGTGCACGTCGATACTTCTAGTTTACGCCACTATCGCTGTGCGAGCGAAGTGTTTCATAGTGCTAGAGTGCGGAGAATGCCACCAATATTCTGATATGTGCTGCGGAGTATACCGGCTATGATCCATTTTTGTGTCGTGCACTTTAGCCACGCTTGGTATCGTCGTTTGGACAAATGTTTATGTACACACTCTGTGGAACTGTAAGTGTTCGTTGGCATTTCAGTGGTCCTCGCTAATGGCAAAGATACCGAATTGAGTATCTTCCGTTGTGGTACAGAACCTACAGCGTGCGGCAGTCAGTTTCGGCGTTTGAAGCGGTCGGCAGGACACGAACCGCTCTGTCTCCGTCGGTACGTCTCGGATCGAACCTTTTACACAGGCAGGTTGTGGGTGTTTCGTGCGCGGATCGTAATAAGATTGTACATGCGTACCGAGGCTGTGCTTGTGGTCAGACTGACGCTGTGAGAGAGAGGAAGGTCCCAATTTAGCAATACCCAGTGGGTGGTTGTAAAGTACACGCGTTTCATTGCTGTAGTGACTGACTCGCTTCGCCGGTGGGTGTGTTGGTTGCCGTGTGTACGCGGCATTGTGTGCCGTGCTGTACCCGACCAGTTCAGTAGTGTTCACCCCAGATCGTGTAGTACTTGGGTCGTATTAAGTTCAGTAAGGACTGGATTGATTGTGTACAACCACGTTACACTACACTGTCTTTATCACCGGTTCATATTGCGGCAAATTCCACCCAGACCGAAGTAAGTCCACGCTTCCGTGTTCGGCATTTCTAACGACCTACAACAGTTTGTTGTTGCCTTCATAAGAGTTCGTTTATTACTAGCTACAATAGTTTTCACTGCTTGTATTTTGCGAGGCTGTGATAGTCATAGATAAACAACCTATCAAGCAGAGATACATGCAAGTGCGTGTTTGGGACTCTGTTTCAGGATCAGTTCTTTTCATACATGTATCAGGTTCGCACAGCTGCAGCTGGAGTTAGACAACTTTTTTTTTTTTTTTTTTTTTGCAAGTCAGCATTGAACAGGTTTGACGGATGACGACAGCCTCGGTGCTAGCTTATTGATAACACCAACGGCCATGCCGTTTGCGCGACTGATTATTTCGCGTTCGGCTTCCTACAGTTCCGGTTCAATTTCCGACGCTTTGATGATGGTGTATGATTAGGAGATTTTTTCCCCCCAATGTGAAACGGTCGGATAATGGCCTATGATTGTGGGTATCTACAGATGGCTTTTTCGATAAGTGAGCCGGTGTATTGTGCTGAATAGATCGTGGCTGTCACGTCGATCGTGCTGGGGGCCCACTAATGAATGCTTCAGTGCCGGTGGTAAGCCAGGGTGGATTGAGTTTGCTGTACTTGCCAGTGCGTCGTGGATGATTATCTCCAGGTCTGTACATAGGAAGTAGGTGATACCATTATGACTTGATGCTTGACTCTGCTTCCCCCCCCCCCCCACGCTCCTCCCCCCTCGCTCCTCCCCCCTCGTTCCTCCCTCCCCCCCCCCTTTTTTTTTCCCTCTTGTTGCCTGTAAGGTTTAGGCTAGATCTTTTTGTTCCGTTGCCATTTTAAATTTGCTGACGGTATTACGTACGTGCCAGGCTGAAGTATAGAACCGTTGCTGGTGATTTAGCTGTTGTCACAAGGTGAGTTACCATTGGCCGTCAGTGCTCAGAACTGTGCTTTTGAATAACGTTTACACAAGTTTAACTGGTTTCATTTAGACAGATTTAACTTTAAGATATCTGTTTTCACACTCTTAGTTCCTCCAGTGCCCCTAACCCCCCCCCCCCCACACACACACACACTCACTCAAACACACACGCGTTGTCCCTGTCGTGCTCTCTCTCTCTCTCTCTCTCTCTCTCTCTCTCTCTCATTGCTATTTCTGTTTTGTTCCTGTTGCTGTACATGGGACTCTGTGTGTGTGTGTGTGTGTGTGATTTAGATAGACATTACTAGAAGAGATACTACTAGAATTAGCAACGGCAGGTATGAAAATTGGCTGTTTTACGTTAATTACCTCTACCGTTGAAAATAAAGTTTTCTTGATTCTCTCTCTCTCTCTCTCTCACACACACACACACACACACACACACACACACACACACACACACACACACACACCAGTAATTCAATATGCTGGAAGGCCGAAGGAGTGGAGTAGTCATGGACCCATACAGAAGGGCTTCGGTCTCAGCTCAGCAGGGACAGGGTGAGTTGTAGTCCCACTGTCCGGACCGATTGGCTTGCTGTACTGTAGTGTAGGGCACCGCTGAGTCGCTGACACAGGCGAGGCTATCGAGTGACCCGCCCACAGTATTTGTCCAGAGAAATCATTCAGTGTTGTTTTTGCGGGGCCTGGAAGTGTGGCCGGTGAGTGGAGTGGGACTAGAAGCAAGAAAGAGTTGAAGGAGTGAAGTGCTTTGTGGTTCATGGACGAGACAACTCGGCAGATCAGGTTGTAGTACGGCGGTGTGGGTTTGTGAAGAAGACCAACAGGTATGCGGCAGGAGTCCTGATGAGACCGATAGCAAGTAATGTGACATATCGTAAGCATTTAAAGTGGTTTTGTGTGGTGAATTGGACTGCTAGCAAGTAAGAAAGAAGCGCATGTATTTAAAGCGGTTTTGGTTTGTGAATGAGTTCAACAGTTACGCGACTACCGATGAGACGAGTGAGCAAGTAATATCGTACTATGTAAAGTGGTTACTGAATGGTACTAGAAGCAAGTAAGAAGGAGTGTTATGTTTTTAAAGCGGTTTTGGTTGGCGAAGGAAGCAAGTTAGATAGAAGTAGAAATATTCAAAGCGCCTGTGGCTCTTTTCCTCCAGACATCTTTCATCAATCAAATCATTTATTTGGCTTCAGGTGTGTAGAATTCGGTCCGCTCCTCGCATCACTGTGATAATAAAAAAGAAGCAAGCAGTTAATCAATACATGGGGGAAACAATTGGAAAGATTAATAGTGGAGACTGCCACACATAAATTATAAATATGATAACCCCCCCCCCCAAAAAAAAAAAAAAAAAAAAAAAATCCTTTCTGTGAAGTACCTAAACTTGGTCCCTTTGAGGCAGACATTGTTGCAATATTCTCATGTCATTCCAACCAACATTCTTTTAACAGCAGAACTCGGTATTTTGCTGTTTAGGTCTCGAGCGAGTGAGCGCTTTCACCCGTGCACAAACTGCAGTTAGACAGACTTGATTGACGGTAGGCTGACGCTCATACAACAGTCGTCGCTTTGTTTTCTGTTTTGGTTGTGTCGCCCGATACATGTACAGTCAGGGCTGCATTTTTTTCCCCACTCATTACGTCGTCAGGTTTTAGCAGATACTCAGATTCCCGAAAGTTATCTTTATCATAGTTATTTTCTGCCGTGCCCTGCTTCCTGTCAGCACTGTGACAGGTCATATAAAACCGACACACGCTGGATTGTGTGTGTGTGTGTGTGTGTGTGTGTGTGTGTGTGGTACTGCTACATTTGTTTGCACTGTGGGGACAGTGTTTTCTTCTTGTTTTAATTTGCAACAGTACAATTTATAAAGTCTGCGTTAGTGTTGGTAAGCATGTGTAGGGTTCGCTGGTGAATAATTATGAAGATGGTGGTTCAGTGAAAGACATTCAGTACAGGCAGTAGGGCACTGTGTTCGCGCTTCTTCATGATACTTCCACATCTTCACTGTGGGACACATGTGTGCATATCCAGTTGTGTCTAACGAACAGTTCACTTAAGCTGAAACAGTACGATTTATGAAGTTTATGTTTCTGATGGTAAGCAGGTTTAAGATACACCTGTGAATATAAAGGCCGCGGCTGATTGAAACTGAAAGACATTGATTACAAACGGTCGCCGGGGTTCAAGCTGCTCGCAGGCACGTATTGGTAATTGATATTTCCAAAGCCTTTTCTGTGAGCGTCAGTGCTACACCGTGTATTGAAACCGCGCGGCCTACTTCCTTTCAGTGGGGATAAGTAGTGTATTTTTTCTTTCATCGTCAGCGCGTCAGTCACAAACTAGCTTCCACCAAAACAGCGTGGAGTGCGACAGGCAGCGAGGAGTAATATTTTTACGAGATTGATTGCTCCCATTACTGTCTGCAATCTCGCCGACTGTCGTGGTGAGGGCACTGTACCGTGCTCAGTCCCCGGGGCTTGGCTGGAAAGGTCTAGAGGAGGGAGGTGAGAGAGGGAGAGGTGTTTGTAAGTAAGCTCTAAAGTGGTTTTCGTTCATGTTGACTCTTCAGTCTAGTCTCTTTGTTGGTGGACTTTACCACGCTAAAAGCGCGAAAACGTTTCACCGAGGACCGAGTGTTTTTCAGTGAGCCGAGGGTGCGGAGCTGAGGTCAAGGGGTTGAGGGTGGGGTCCTTCGTTCCAATAGTCCTACGTATCGACAGTCCTACGTGTCGATTTCCTACGTGTCGATAGGCCTACGTATCGATGGTAGAACTATCGACACGTAGAACTAATAAGACTGATGAGACTTTGAGTAGGTGTAGGACTATCGACACGTAGGACTATCAGTAGAGCGCAGGGCTATTAAAATATCGGACTATCGACACAAAATGCGTAAAATAGTCGGATTGTCGACCGTAGGACTATTGACACGTAGGACTGTAGAGACGCCCCCTAAGGGTGGAGGGTGAGGGAGTTATGGCTTTAATTGTACAGTGTGATACTAAACAGAATTTCAGAGTGAATTTATTTGATCTGGCCTGATCAGTGTTCAAGCAGGCTCTTACTTCTGCCAGCGGTATGTAAGTGTTAATTGTCCATTGATGGATGACTTGGGACAGAGCACCACTAACTTCCTTTTATTGTCAGTCGCTTTCGGTCGGGTAATGGACGAAAGGGGGGTGTGGGGGGGGGGGGCTTCCAGTACACGCACTTAAACATTCAGCAGCCCGTACAGGCACGGGGCATTGATTGTATTCAGCGCTAGTTAGAGGGTTTAACTTCCTTTGTTGACTTCAGCGAAGGGTTTGGGGTCATAGCCGTTAGGGGAGTTCAGTAACCTACTTTCAGGTGAATGTCTCATTGTGCTGGTGAAAAGATCACCCTGACCGTAAACCCCCGGGGACAATGTTGTGCGGAGAACTTCATTGCAACGATGGCAACGCCCTTTTGGGAACCTACTTGGCGTCATTCCGTTTTCGTGATCGTAAATTTATTTAAAAGCGGCACACTTACTGTGCAACGGAGGTCTTTGATCATAGGCCTAGCTTACTTGGCCCACCGCCCGACATTTCTAGGCTCACATATCGTTTGGAGGCCGGTGTGTAACATCGTACCACTGAGGCACATATAGAATTTCAGGTTGGCCGAAGCGCACTGCACCTGTCACAGTCTTTTCACAACTCTGACTAGGACAACTTCGGACAGTTAAATTCTCATTTGCACGGCCAGCAAACGGTACTGTATTGCATATTTTAGATTTACTAGACACGTGTAGTAACAGCCGCACACAGGCGGGCATTGAGCAGTCAGAAGCCGAAACGCACAGCGTCTGCAGCGGTCTTGTCACGACGGCTGACTGGGATAGCTTCAGGCCGTTGAAGTTCTCGTTCGCATGGTCAGCAAACGTCAGTGAATTGCTTATTTTAGCTCTACTAATCCTAAAGAAGACGATTTCGAGCGTACAAGCGCACTCACAGGCACAACTGTGTTCAAAATAAAGGTTGTTTTTATTGGAGCTTATAGGAAAGTCGGACGGCACAAAGGAAGACGTTACTCGGGGCTGTCGTTAATGTGTTCCGGGCGAAGGGTATATTGATAGAGACAGCAGTGTATCAGTCATGACAGTTCATTGGCGCCGTTCCGCGTTGTAAGCTTCACGATCTAGATGTTGCACTGCAAGGCTGTAGTGTACAGCTGGGGAATTCTCAGTCATATGGCAATTTTCAGCCAAATTTACTATCCTTTCAGCTGAAAAAGATCTACGTTTCAGCCAAAGAAAAGGAAAAAGGGGGTGGGGGGGGGGGGTTGCACACACAGTCATGTACCATGATACATGTATGTAATGCCATATGGGACAGTCTAACATCATTTTTAAATACGTACTACATGTATGTCAGTACAGTGGCTGCTAAATGCCTTCAAAATGCTAAAATATGTTTTCTTACGTAGGGTATTTCTGCTGGCTTTTCCATCGTTGCCCCGTCTTTGATATCACCCGTATGTGGTGGAAAAGGACGTTAAACCCCCAAACCACCCACCATTTATTAAGTAGGGTGTTCCCCCATGCCCCCCCCCCCCCCCCGGTCTTTTTTTTTCTCAGCAATTCCCCAACCTGAGTAAAGGTTGTTACCATCACATCCAAACTTCCTCACTGGAGGCGCTCGCACAGCGTGTATGTAGACTACTCGTATCAGTTCCTTTTGTGATAGTCACTGATGCACTTTCAAAACGGAGCGAGAACACTGCGGAACAACTCGCGAAAGATTACGACAGGTTATCTTGAGACCTACAGTGTGATTAGATTTCTTCCTTCTAGGCTTTTCGTGTTATCTCGGTGTTTAAATTTCAGCAGTTCATGTGTGATTTGTTTCACATAGCAAGGTGAGGGTGGGATTGCCTGAGCGCGCATTCCCTGCGGTTATGTCCTGAACACATTAATACGACAAGACAACGTAACCGTGTAGGCAGTCCGCTGTACTCTTTATCGTAGTCCCAGTCTCATCACGTTGTCTCATCACCTTTATGGATACACCGGCTGTTTACATACAACCGGAGTGCAGATGCCGTAGGGGTGATGCTGCAAGTGAAACCAGAAGGTATCATTTACTTTGCTGGTGCATGCCCTCAGCTCTGAATCCATGAATGACCAATGTTTCAGTTCTAATCAGAATTTATTTAAACGTTGTTTGTGGTTTTCAGGACGAGATTTGACCTTTCACCCTCACTGCTCAGACGTTGAACACATCGCATTTGCAACATGGACTGGCTCAGAGCTCCACCGTCCTCATCGATCCCGCCAACTGCCTGATGCAGAGCTGCGTCTACCTGGGCGAGGAGCGAGGTGACCAGGGAGTATGGCGGAGCACTAAGGCCCTGTTGGGGTCCAGTAGGTGGTGGCTGGATTGTCAGGTGTGGCGGCAGCACCATGCTGCATGTTCCCGTGGCCCTCATCACAGAGAAGCTGCGTGGCCAGACCCTGGAAGATGACCTCAAAGTACCGGTGAGCTGGTGTGTGTGTGTGTGTGTGTGTGTGTGTGTGTGTGTGTGTGTGTGTGCACCCTTTTTACGCCCCCCCCCCCCCCCCCCGTGTGCGTTTCTGCAGATTTGTAACGGAGAGAGAAAGAGGGAGAGAGAGAGATCCCTGCCTGTCATTAGGGAAATGCTGAAAAACAGATGTTCCAGCGTATGCTGCACACAGATATCTAGATCTACCATTTGTTAGTATGTACTTCTTTAGCGGTCCCGTCTCTGCACCCGTATGTGGTGAAACAGGGCGTTAAAGGTCCCAAAAACCCACCGACGCTCAGTAGCAATCTTAGTTTCCCCGTGTTAGGGTGGACAGTACGTGTGACAACCGGACCAGTGATTGCGGATTAATTACATTTTGTTCTCTGCTGTCTCGATTTTCTGTCACCTCAGCCGAAAGTTTTTCGGTGTTTTTTGTTTTGTTTTGTTTTTTTGTCCACTTTAAAGTCGTGTGTGTGTGTGTGTGTGTGTGTGTGTGTGTGTGTGTGTGTGTGTGTGTGTGTGTGTGTTGGGGGGGGAGGGGGGCGCTTCGCGTCCACAGCACCTCTGATCTCTTCCACAGTGCCGGTGTAGCTGTTTGTGTTAGCTTTGTGACTACCGTCTCTCAGTCTCAGTGTGTCGTTCCCCCCCCCCTCCCCCCTTGCATGTCCTTGGTGGCCAGAGAGTGCTGGCTATCTCGGGAACGTGGAATGCTTTCTTTGGAGACGCATGGTTTCGATTTCTCTCTCTCTCTCTCTCTCTCAAAACCGCCAGGTATGGCTCACGGGATGACTGTAATCTGAGACTTCCTTCACGTCTTTGTTCTTGGCATTCCGGTCAAAAACAAAAGAGCACTGGTCCAGTTTTGCCTGGTATTTACCGAAAACAGCTGACGGCAACATCCAGAAAGAACACAAATGCCAGTGTTTTGTTTGAGGGCTGCAGCTGCATGCTTTTTTTTTTTTTTTTTTTTCCTCCATCCAGGGGAAGCCGGGGTGGCCGAATGGTAGAGCGTTGGACTCTCAATGCTCGGGTCGTGAGTTCGAATCCCGCCGGCTGGGGCCAAATATTTGTGCTGGCCTTTTTTCTCGTTGCCACGTCTTTGATATCACCCTTATGTGGTGGAAAAGGACGTTAAACTCCCAAACACCCACCCACCCCACCCCCCCCCCCCTTCTCCATCCAGTGTTCATCTTGGTTGTGCGATTATTCAACAGCTCATTTTGTCAATATACATGCATGCACATCTGTTGCGTTTGTTTACACTGGGAGAGAATCGTGTTTGTATTGTAAGGCAAACCGGCAACCACTGCAACAAGACCACCACCACAGCCAACAAAAACAATGTTGGAACAAAACCAGAGTCATTGGGTAAAACGGCCAAAGCGCCACTGATGTGAGTAGCACTAAGGCTCTCTTACGTTTTGGACGGTAGGCTAGTGCAGCGATCTTGTATCTGACAAGAAAACATCTTCACAAAATCGTGAAAACCGATGAACCTGCGACTGATCTTGTAGCGGATCGCTGTCGCTTGAGAGACTTTGATGCTTTATTTAACTACGGTAAAAGATGTTGGTTACAGTAACCATTTTTCAAACTTGCCGCTGAACACTAAACTACGAGCTACGTACAACATAATGGTATTATAAAAGCACAAGAGAAAAAGAACGAAAAACAACTACCACCACCCCCTCCAAAAAAAAAAAGAAAAAGAAAAAAAAAAAAGTAAGAGATGAGCAAAACAGTCAAGCTGTGAGATACAGGATTAATTGAAAACAACAGCAAACCACAACAGCAGAATTGGCAGTGACAGTAACGCTAACACCAAAATGAAGTCAAACAAAGGGTCGTTTGGCTCATGCGTTCGGACATATCCACATTCATTAGGCGACGTGACGAATGCTTACAATAAGGATAACAGATACTTGGAGAGAGAGAGAGAGAGAAATGGGCTGAGTGACCCACATTCGGTGAAAAGAAGACCCTGAAATGGGTATGGCGGGGCTGCCGTGCGAGAAGTAAGGTTGTACAATCGATCGATTCTGCGCTGCTGCCGTTGACATTGATTTGCAGGCATTGCACTCGCACCCGCACCAGCCTGCGCCTAGTCGTAGTAGTAGTAGTAGTAATAATAGTAGTAGTAGTGGAGGTGGAAGATGGCGACAGCGTTTCAGGTCACCATTGGTTCCTTGGGAGGGATCATGTGACTGCAGTGCACGTATACGGGAGATTGTTGTTGCCGTAATCTTGGGGCTTGCTGGCGGTGGTGTAGTAGTGATACTACGCTGATACACACACACACACACACGCACACACACACACAGCAGCACCAGCAACAGTAGTGCGAGCGCTTTGTTTTAGGGGTACATCACCGGCTAATGAGTAAATCTTAGATGGCAAACACCTGCACAAACGCACACAGGTAGGGTTTACACACACACACACACACACACACACACACACACACACACACACACACACACACACACACACACTCTCTCTCTCTTTCTCTCTCTCTCTCTCCTCTCTCTCCCCCCTCTCCCCCCCCCCCACACACACCCCTCTCTCCATTTCTCCATTTTAATGCCCGACAAGAGGTGGTGTTTTTGCACGACCTTGGCCAGGGCCTGAACGTCTGAAGCATGTGTATCCTGGACGGTCTTTCGCATTAGTCCGTAGTGTTGGGTTGGAGGGAATTGTGCAGCATCCACACGACGTCCCTTGCCGGTATCTGTCAATTGTTACAGCTTCCCCTGTTGGTTTGTGAGCTCCTGTGTTTGTCGTTTTTGAGTGCTCGAGACTTTGGCGAGAACGGAGATATGGGACGTGAACTTCAGGCCACTAGGTCCGTGGTCACGGATTTTAACCTCAGCGGAGGCTGTCCGTGTTTGTATCAGAATGACTCTGTGTGTGTGTGTGTGTGTGTGTGTGTGTGTGTGTGTGTGTGTGTGTGTGTGTGTGTGTGTGTGTGTGAAGGAAGAGACTCTTTGATGGCTCGTCGTCTCCTCTCTGATTTTTTTTTTTTTTTTTTTATCTGCAGTGACTTTTTTGTGTGTGTCTGACTGTTCATTTATCAATAGATTGATGAAACTTTTGATAGATCCTGTGTAGACGAACAATGGAACATGTCTTTGGACTTTGTTGAAGATACCATTTCAGCTGTCAGTGGTCGTGGAATTTACCTTCACCCTGTCAGTTTTAGTCTTTGTCACTGTGAAACCCAGGAAGCAATGCGTGTGCTGGTTTCACTTCCGACAGCGAGTACAGCTGACCTGTATACAATGTACATTTCAGCCGCACACCAGACTCACGGTTTACTCTGTCACAGTTATGAGCGACTCTCCTTCCTTCCCCGTGAGTAAGCAGTGTCCCGTGAGCAAGCAGTGCCCCGTGAGCAAGCAGTGCCCCTGTGAGCAAGCAGTGCCCCCTCCAGAACGGTTCCTCCTCTTTTTTCTGACCAAATGCTCGAGCCAGAGACTCGTATTCTGGTTGCTAATTGCGTGCGCGCTGCTGATAAATCGTTTAGACGGTCCGGCCCGTCTTATTCGATTAGGAAGGAGCGAGATTACATGGCAACAACGGGCACTCATTGCCTGTTGCCAGCTGCCAGCTGCCAGCTTGGGCTGTCGTATGGATAACGTTTGTAGTGGATGGGTTCATGAACTAGAAGTAGAAGGTCTAGATGACAACACGAACAGTTATGTACACACAGGCATTTAAATTGTGTCTGTAATTCGTCCAGATTCGCTCAGGCTCGTTATTTACGTGTAACGACGCGTGTGTCTGTTGCAGGTCCCAAGAGAAGGCGCTCTTCAGATTGAAGGTATTTATATGTTTATCAGTTGCTTTGAAAAAAGCACGGTAACTAAAAATTCCAGTTTTGGCCTGTGGATGCATTGCATGTGTATGTGCTTTAGGATAAACCCTATCGTAAATGTCAGGTCAAATCAGACGGTGTAGCCTTTGCCCTGTACATGCTAGTACTCGTATTTCAGTTATAATGACATAATGATGATAACAGTGCCTTTGGCGTCCTTCATTGACCCTGCTGTCTATGAATTTACGTGTACCGAGACATGTAGCACCGTCCGTCCGTCCGTGTGTGTGTGTGTGTGTGTGTGTGTGTGTGTGTGTGTGTGTGTGTGTGTGTGTGTGTGTGTGTGTGTGTGTGTGTGCGCGCGCGCGCGCGTGTGTGTGTGTGTGTCCCCTTGTGAAGGCTTCTGAGCCAAAAATTTTGAAACAAATGTGTCTTGTCTGTTGTCGTTTAACCGTTTTTAGAACCTTTGGACATTCTGATGAGTGCATTTGAGATTGACTGTGCGTTTCATTACTTTAGGAAACGGTTAACACTACACCATGCAGAAGTATGTGTTTCACTAAATAAACCTTTCTTTTTGTGACCTTGCACTACCTCCAGGCAAGAATGTGTGGCTGTCGTTGGACGCCGAGGGAAACCAGGTGGACAGGGAACGGACAGGAGCCGGTACAGTCGGGGGGTCACCCCCACACCCACCAGGCACCTCCCCGATCCTGCCGGGGTCGCATCTTCGCCATGGGAGCCCAACGACCTCAGCAGCGGGCTTACATCGGTTCGCCAAGAACAAAACCATGCACAACCGTCCAGTCTGTGATATGGGCCAGGGCACTCTGCTGGCCCCGCCCAAAAAGAAACACTGCCGATCCTTGTCGGTGCCCGCGGACACCCCACCGGTGGGGACAGGGACAGGGGGTGCGTCCACCTCGCCCCAGGTGGAGGGGGCAAGGGTGTGGCGACCCATCCCCATCACTGCTATGACCACCCCGGGTAACGCCGCCGCGGTGGAGAACAGGAACTTGAACAGCTTCACCGCTCATTACCATGACGCGCGGACATTCAGCAACAGCAGCTTCACGGCCGTGGGTGGAGGTTGCGGGCGGTTTCACAGAGACTTTAAGGTCGTGGGGCATCACCCCGGTGCCGGATGCGGGTGTCCCACGATACCCGTCGCGCCGTCGCCGCTGAGTGTGGACAGCGGACGGGACACGACCTCGGACCTCCAGACCCCTCCCGGATCCCCGGTGCCTCGACCGTCCTCCGCTACCAGCGTCCGCTCGCACGCGTCCTCGTGCTTCAGTGCCTCCTGGTTGGACAGTTCCCCTGGGAGGCTGCGCAGCGAGGTGCTGCAGTCTCGCAGTTTGTCGTGTGAGGAACAGATATCCACCGGCCTGGCGGTAGGGTCTGGCTCCACTCCGTCGGTCGTTGGTGGAACAGGGTCCGTTCCGCTGTCGCCCTGCAGGAGCAAGATCCCTCGCTGCCACTCCCAACCCTGCGTACTGCACGACCGGCGGTGCGGAAAGAAGAGGAGACGCGATGCAGACCGACCCACTCTCGACTTCCACAAGATGACAGAGGTTGGTTTCTTCTCTTCTGTAGTGGCCTAGAAACATTGTTGGAAACACCTTGTTCCTGCTGGTCATCAGCATTGAAGTTACGCTGCTGTCCGTAGAATAAACCTCTGTGTGTGTGTGTGTGTCACTCTGTGTGTGTGTGTGTGTGTGTGTGTGTGTGTGTGTGTGTGTGTGTGTGACATGGGTAACCGCAAGCTCCTCATCTTTCTCATAGAGTTGGACAACAGAACTGAATGGGTGACACTCTTCAGTCTGGGTGACTGAAATCCGCTTAGTGGAAACCTGCCCTGACTGAAATTCCGTTTGTTGAGCAAATCATCGGCCAAATAGCACTGTTATTAGCAACCCAGAGATAAGTGCCACATTCATATTTTACATTTACAGTGCAAGGAGAGGCCACCAAATTTGTGTTTGGCTGTGTTTCACCCATATGGAATCCAGTACCCCTGCACCTCGACCTGGGTTTTCAGTCTTTTTGAAATTTAAGAGCGTCACCCATGCATGTATGTTACACCTGCAAACATACAGCTATAATATCCCACTTCACTGTGTCCACCACCACCACTCTCTTCAAGTTTTGCATTTAAAAGAAAATACATTATGTGACAACCCGGGGAGATTAACAACAAGACAAAATGTCGAGTGGCACTTTCAAGGCACTTCGCCCCGCATCCTTTGGCCTGGTTGCACCCGCTGTTTATTTTCGCCACCTCAGAAGGAAATGACGTGTTCATTATTTCTGTCGTGCTTCGGTGTCGCTGAGAACTCAGACGCGAAAGGAGTAGGTGACTAGCGCGTGTACTCGGCGCTTTGTCTGCAGGGGAGGAAGATTTCCGCTCCAACATGGTCAGGCTATATTCAGCTATTGTCGCCACCTTCCCCCCAACCCCCTCCTCCACCCCCTCCCCTCTCCTGCTTCGCGCCAGCAACAAAAGAAGGCAATCAGGAGAGAAATAAGACTGATCAATGTCCGTTGGAAGCCGTTTTTGGTCCGGCTTTGGTTCTTTTCCCGGATACCATTAGCGCCCCGCCAGGAAACCCGGCACTACCGGGCGCGCGCGCCCGTCTGTGTGTGTGTGTGTGTGTGTGTGTGGTGTGTGTGTGTGTGTGTGTGTGTGTGTGTCTCTCTCTCTCTCTCTCTCTCTCTCTCTCTCTCTCTCTCTCTCTCTCTCTCTCTCACACACACACACACACACACACACACACACACAGAGCAGTTTTGTGCGCAGTATTACTAAGGTAAACAATAATGCAACGCGTGCACATGTATGTAACACTGAGATTACATGTAACAGGCACGTTTCTTGCTGTGTGCTTGTACGTACCATGAGTAACAGCAAAACAGACGATACGTTTACAGGTTAAAAACATTGATCACCACTGGTGGCCAGAGCACGCCTTGGCGGGCATGTAAACGAATATAAAGTAAAGTAATCAGATTAGGTGCAGGATTACGGACTTCAGAATATCTTTCCAACCACTTGCCCCTCAGGCACCAGTGACTGTACCATAACAGTTGCTGTTGTAACCTTAGGCATATATGTATTTTAGATGAGGTCACGATCCTAGTTCTTCTTTGAATGAAATGAAAAATGACATGAAAATAAAAAATGAGCAAACAAGCAAAAAGACAAGACAAACACCTACAGTACAGACCAACAGCAGAAAACTGAAAACGAACTACAATCACACCATAATATTATTAACTCCTGAAAGCCCACGCAAAAATCGCAATTTTACTTGAAATCTTCATATCACTAGGAGCCACTTCAAGCCACTATTATGCAATCTGCAGCGGTCTCGGGCCCAGCGGGGAAGGCCCATGCCTTGCGTAATACTGGCTTGAAGTGGTTCCTTCTGGTGTTCAGTGGTTTGTTCTTTTTCACAAGTATTACCATATAGTTGGCAGGGGGTGGTCGGACTCGGACTCTTAAGAGTTAAAGTATGAAAACTTGTATACATGTAGTTGTATTATGCACTCACTGCTTGTCCACTGATTCCGTACAAGAACAAGAACAAGAAACCTTTATTTTACAACGGTAGAAGTTACAGGCATATTCATACCAATTTTTAAAACTTGCCGTTGCTACACTACATGAGCTAATACTACTGAAAAATTAAGAAAGAAGAAAAGAAAAAAAAAAACGTACAAAAGGAGAAGGGTGTGTGTACACAAAAGACAGAGGGAGCGGGGTAGAGGGAGCAAGGACGCTGTGAAGTGACGCTGAAGAGGTACTGAGACACATTTCAACCTCGTGTTAAAACCGTTGGTCTATATCGCGGTTCGCATCAAAAGGGAAACCAAACCACCTGAAGGAAAGCAGTAGGAAAACAGTCACAGTGCTGACGTTCACACGCAAGCCGCGCAGGTGCTCGGTGTTTGGAAACCTGTTGACAAGATGCCCTTGAAAGACTTGTGTGCTCGATAGCATCTGATTCCTTCTCAGCGGCCATACGTGAGCAATCAGACACACATCAGAGACATGTATCGCTACATCCTGCAACCTCTTCCCGGCAAGTTGAGAGCGTTTGTAACTCGCTATCAGTTCCATCGGTTTCCTTGTCTGTGCCTTAGCTTCTCTTAGAAGCAGATAAGGCTTTGCAGACAACATCACCGTCTGTAATCCGGTCGTATAGATCAGCCTTTGGCAGTCAGTTTTTGGTGGGTTTTTTTTTCCCCCAGATCACAATCGGTATTTCTTTGTTATTCTGCCACTGCTCACCGCAGTTCTGTTCCATTCTTTGTTTTTGGTGACGACATGGTTTGTTTATTCTCCCCACTCCCCCAGCGTATGTACAGAGCTCATGGCAGGACTTCTGTACACTATAAGCAAGTGTGAAGGTTTGTTTTTGGAGGGAAATGTGTATTTTTCTCTGCTGGTTCACAGGAGCCTCCAAGGGAGGGAATCGCGCCCAAGGGAAGGCATCCCGTGTGTGGTGTGAGCCAGATTAGTGCGGCTAATATGTGTGGTTTACACTCGTCTGTTTGTGACTTCTCGCATACTGACATTTCCCCTGTGTATACATGGAAAGCAAACATTTGAAATAGTGCAGCAGGAGCCAATCATCAAATGGGTTCTGTGGCCGCTGCTGGTTTGACAAAATTTAATACTTGAAGGTGTATGCTCTTTGATCTGTCAACGCTAATTACTGTTCAGCTCGCTGTGGGTGAAACTATCTCAAGGGGATTTATTTCTCGCTGTGTCGGGATCGGCCGGGTTTTGGGCTTGCATCCAATGCAAGCTGCCTAGACAAATAATGGAACGTTGCGAGTTTCTGGAATGCCAGTACCTACAGTACACTACCTTTCCGCGCGTGCACACTGCAATTCAGAAGTCGTGAATTCGACTCGAACCTACTTTTGGCCACATTTCAAGTGTCAAAATGTCAGGCTGCTCTCAGACAAATGACATACCGGAATGGGCATTCCTCATGTGAAGGAATGCAGTGTACCTTTTTGTGGTAGTAGCTCCCCAGATTCCAAAGACTTGGGAGTCCCACAGGGTGAAATTGTGCAGTGGTCAGCATTCTTCTGTTGACCTGTGCACCTTCTCTCGGTGTATTTGCAGTTTACATGAGGGGGAGGGGGCAGAAGCTTGGCAAGGAAAGGTCTTGACTTTTCTGTCGCTTTTTCCCCCGTTTGAAAGTTAAGTGCACCTCTCTCTCTCTCTCTCTCTCTCTCTCTCTCTTGCGAAATTCTCATAAAAATCATTTCCCAGTGTTCATGTGTGTCGCCCACCCACTACTCTTCTTTGAACAGAGATGCAATTGTACCCGATACAGAGACCCACTGTGTGTCCGCTTCCCCTCACAGGGCTACCGTTGTACACCGTCTGTATGCGAGGTTGCTTGCAAAGCCGATCACCCGGACGGAAAACCGGCTCAGGTCATGCGTAAAGTAATCGACCAGATTATTTATTTCCTTCAGAGCAGTGTTGGCACGGGGATGTTTTGAATAATCGGGAATCTTTTTAGGCAGACTTGGCATACGCCTCTGTTCAAAACTGAGATGCACAGAAAAAAAGCGTCGGGGGACTAGAGTTTTCATGTCTGCACGGGGGTAAACCACGTGACTTGAAGGTGTATAAAGAGAATGGAATCTACGAGGATAAGGCATCTATCGATTCAGTGGCGAGAGTTGACAAAATAGCAATTTTTCAGCTTTTTTTCCTGCAAAAACTAACAGTTTTTTTTTCTACCGAAATGTCTGCTATTCCATGTTCTGCATAAAGGCAGGATGGCAGAATTTTCTGCAGAAAAAAAAAAAAAAAATACCCCCCAAAAAAACGTTTTCGATGAAATTATTTACACAATGTTATCATAGCAGCTCTCTCACACACACACACGCACACGCGCACACACACACACACACACACACACACACACACACACACACACACACACACACACACACACACAGAGTAACCTAGTGTTTGTCAGTGCAACGGCCCGTATCTTACCTGGCAGGCGGCAGGATCGTTATGATCGGATGCTCATTAATCTTCCTCACACACCCTGCCGTCTCTCTCTCTCTTCCTCTGGCTCTTGTGCCCAGGTCAATGGCACTAAATGAAACCACCTCCGACCGGTGCCTCCCTCCCTCCCTGTTCCTGAGAGCTTTGGCTGTACTGGCACTGACAGGGTAGTCGGCGATTCCGGCCGTCAGGGGGCCACAGATACGATTGATCCTGGGCTAGCTGATTGATTGGAAACTGTTAGCAATTTCTGTGTTGTGTGTAGGGCATCGAGAGTCTCCCCCCCCCCCTCTCTCTCTCTCTCTTCTCTCTTCCTCTCTCTCCTCACTCTCTACACACACACACACACACACACACACACACACACACACACACACACACACACACACACACAGTGACAGCTTGGTAGATACTATGCCTGCGGGGGTTTCTACACCTGGCCTGATATACATAAAGCGCGTTTAGCAGGGATAAACGCGTTTAATTGTAAATAGACGTATAAGAATGGGAAATTTCTATGATTGAACGCTCGTTTAGACGTTCAGGCGTTTATCCTAGCTGAAACCGCTTCATGAATGACAGGCCAGGCCTGTAGAAATACCCCTCTTCTTTCTCTCTCTCTCTCTCTCTCTCTCTCTCTCTCTCTCTCTGCGCTCTGTGTGTGTGTGTGTGTGTGTGTGTGTGTGTCTGTCTGTCTGTCTGGCTGGCTGGCTGGCTGGCTGGCTGGCTGGCTGTCTGTGTCTGTGTAAGAGGGAGCGACAAGACATGGTAGAAGGAACAGCTGTTAGTGATGCAGATCAGCCAGTAATTGTACCAGTCCGTTGTTACTAATCAGTCGTACTGACAATCAGATCACTCGGAACCACTTTGCATCGGGTGTAACAGGGTCGTGCACCGGGAGAAGCAATAACTAGAGACACACATAACATCCGCAAATGGCCCTCCCTCTGCCGTGAGTTGGCAAATTGCTTTAAGCGCCTATCAAAACCCGTGGCGCTTATGCCCTTTTTTCAGATGACTGCAGCCGTTCATTTGGCCCAGAACCTATCGTATACAGTGCCTCGACCCTTTCAGCTTTTGGGGGTAATTGCCGTGGTTCTGGTCAGTACTGTCGGACACACACTAATGCTTGACCATTAGTGGGCGGGAGATTAGCAGGTGGTCACCGGTATTGGGCAAACAGGGAGAGAGATAAACTGACAGGCTGACCAGCTTGCAATTTGGCATAGATAAGGACGCGTATGACACGTGTGTGTGTGTGTGTGTGTGTGTGTGCCCCCCCCCCTTCCCCTTGCAGAGGATCTTGCGATGTTTGGTAAACTGGCAAGGGCTGCATTGAGCCAGGTGCCCAGTGCAATGCCTTAGTGTTGAGACTTTTTGTGTTATCGACAATGATTATATCGCTTCTGCCAAAGACGTATTTGAATAAACCCTAACTATCAGTGCCTGTGACAGTGTGACAGGAGATCAAGGCAAACACACATTTGATGATTTATTTAAGTGAAACATGATTCCCAGTATCCGACCCCCTTTGCTTTTTGCAGGCACTGGCCGTGCGTGAGTGTGATCCTGGGTTTTGCGTTTAAAATGTGCTTCAAAGAACAGACACTATAGTTTTCCTCTGTATGGGATTGGAAATAAATATCTGTTATTTGCTGGGGAGGGGGGCGTTAGTGGCATAAACGCACAGAAATCATGAGGACAAATTTGCATGGTAAAACCCACTACCACTTTCCACAAAATGCTTGTCAAATTTAATCTGCTGAGAGCGCTGCACAGTTGCTGACGCATGTATGCAAATCGCCGTGTGCAATAGGTAGTGAACTTTCGCCCCATGCTGTGTATCTAACAAAGCATGAGAGGTGTGTCGCACTTGAACCGGTTTCTTCACCTGTTACTAAGAGAACCGGCTTTCAACGTGTATATTACTATTCAGGGGCGCCGGAACCGGGGGGGGGGGGGGGGGGCAGGGGGGAGCAGCTGCCCCCCCTGTACCCAAGCAGGGGGGGGGGGGGGGGCAAGAAGAGTATCTTTTTGCCCCCCCTGGAAAATCAGGTGACTATGGCAAGAGGGGTGGCAAAGCCATGGTCTCGCCCCCCCTCCTTTCCCCTACCCCCCCCCCCTCCCCCTACCCCGCTTCCTGCTCTCTCCCTCATCCCACCCAACAGAGAACTCAGTTTAGCCGTTGAATGAAATATCAAAACGACTTGGCAGAAAGTCATCTGATATTCACCCCCCCCCCCCCCCTCCGCTTTTCAGTTTCTTTGGGCAACATCCTACCTTTCAGTGGCTCCCTGGTTCGTAAAGGTTTTTGTCTGGCAGCATTTGAACGCCCCCCCCCCCCCCCCCCCCCCGCTTTTCACTTTCTCCGGGCAACGTCCTTCCTTTCACTGGCTCTGGCGTTTCCCCCTTCTGAGATTCTGCCCCCCCCCTCCCCCCCAACATCTTCCGGCGCCCCTGCTATTATTAGGATGTTACTCAGCGAGTGTTGCCCTGTAAGTTCAAAAGACTAATCGCTCGCCCAGCAAACATAAATGGCGTTCAGGATCGTAAATATACGGCCCTCGTCGTTTTTCCCACGGCGAAACTTAAAAAGAAACTCCTTGCGGACGTAACACTGTTAAAATGTGGGTGTTGGGGGCAAAGAAATTCACCAGAGAGAGGACAGTCTTATGAGGAAAAGTGCTCCCTGTGTATATGGAGGAAATACTCGGCTGCTAAAACACTTCAGAAAACATGTTCTACTCTTCAAGACGCTCGATTTACGCTGATCAGCCACAGCTGTGGTATTACTAAAAGTAGGTGCCCTTTCACTGAGAGCGTAATCTCATAATCGGCGGTCGGTGGGAAGCGAAGCGAGTCCGACCCCCTACCTGTGTCACTATATTACATGTACTGCCGCCTACATCTTTTCTCGTTCAAGCATCTAAATAAGTAAACCTGTGTACATCTATATAGTGATTATTTTCTGTACGGTTCACTTCAGTAGTCCTCATGATTTCTGTGCGTTTATGCCACTAACGCCCCCCTGACCAGCCGTGGAGTGTCACGCGAAATTGCCGGTGGTTTTGCCGGGCTGATTTGGATGGTTGGTTTGGGTGGTGCGACTGCAGTCCTCACAGAGTAAAAAAAAACAAAAAAAAACAGCCCATCGCGCCCTGCACAATCTCAAAGAGGTCTTGTTAATGTGTGTTTAACGGGGTCTGTCTAAAAACAAGACGTTTGTGTGTGGCGTGGGTGTGTTGGGGCAGCCGAAATTCATTTGAAATAACTTATAAACTTGTGAATGACGTTAGAAGTGTCGAAGTGCTGTTTTGTTGTTGTTGTTGTTGTTTGAAAAATGGTGAAAAATCAGGTTTTAGAAGTGGTTGACACTGTGTTAATTTGATACTTGGTTTGAATATTCCTGTAATTTTCAAAGTGAAAGTGGGGCGGGGATGGCTGAGTTTGCAGAAAACGCCCCCCAGAAGATTGTCGGAGACGTGTGTGTCCGCGACTGAGTTCCACTCTGCACTGGTCAAGGACTCGGGCCGCTTGGTCACACGCGACTCTGAAGTGCTTTGAAGGTGGTAGTAAATAGCGCAGTCTGGTTGCATAGACCGGGGGGGATTTGATCCCTTTTGTGGTGGGCATTGGGGTCGATTCACATCTTATCACGTCAGCGAGATCTAGTGCCCTGTTTACCGACCAGACCGGGAGGTATCAAGAGCGCGTTTAGTAGCGCTGACCAGCCGTGGAGTGTCACGCGAAATTGCCGTAGTGGTTTTGCCGGGCTGATTTGGATGGTTGGTTTGGGTGGTGCGACTGCAGTCCTCACAGAGTAAACAAGTAGGGGAAGATGGTGTTTACACATGGGAAGTCTTTGTGCAAGTTTGGCAGGCCCAAGAGACAGTGATTGTAGAGTGTATTGTAATGGTGGTGGTGGTGGTGTGTGTGTATGTGTGTGTGTGTGTGCGCGCGCGCGTGCGTGTGTGTGCGTGCGTGCTTATTTTGCATGTACTTCTTTTGCCCACCGATGAGGCGATTCCAACGATTGGATTGAGGTCCATGACCTCCACACCTCAACCAGTCACCGACCAACCACGATCCTAATTGAACGGTTGTGTCGCTGCATTATTTATTGGCATACATTTCTTTTATTTGTTTGTTTTGCAGTTTTGTTTCAGACTTCCTTAAAACTGTCAACCAATTATCCTGCAACTGTGAAAATGTGTTTCGTTTTTATTATTTCTTGCAGACGGCATACCCTGGTAGATCGACAATCTCTCGCAGCACACCTGCTCAGGACATACAGGTAACGCTCAGCTCGCGCACCACTCAGCTAATTATACCCGGCTCCCCCTGTCATGCTCTGGTGACAGTCAGGGTTAATGGTGGTGGTTATGTGCTTTTTGTTGAGGGGGGTGGGTGGGTAGGGGTTGTATGGGGGCATGAGAACAGAGACCCTGTGCCATAGAAGTGTGGTAGAGGTTGGGGGGGGGGAGGGGGGAGAGAAATTGCACCCCAAGGTTACTTACATGTAAGTAGGTTGCAGATGTTTGTCCGGCCGTTTGACATCATAGGCAGGCGTGTGTGTGTGCGTGTGTGCGTGTGTGTGTGTGTGTGTGTGTGTGTGTGTGTGTGAGAGAGAGAGAGAGAGCAGTCACAGCGCAGTCACCCTATTATCAAGTAAAACGGAACACCCACACATAGCCACATGAACCTGCCGCAAATGTTGTTTCACATCCTGTTGACCTGGGTGTCTCTCTTATGTGAACTTTTGTTGTGAACAAAGGCCACTTCACACTGCACTGATTTATGCATTCACCTGCATTTTGTATGCTGGCATGTCTTTGTAAGTAAGCTATGAGCAAAAAAATTTCCTTGAATCCCTAAGTCCTCTAGTGAAACAGTTACTACAAGAACTTACTCAAAATTTCATCGATTTCATGACACCACTGATGACACTCATTTCACCGTAACATATACACATTTATGAAGAATACAAGCATACAGTGCGGTGTAAAAGGACGTACAGCGCTCTGTTAACCTCTGAGTAATCCGCCCATTTTACCAGTAACGTACTGTATACGGTGGTCTATGCCAGTTCATCTTGTTCGTGCGTATTCACTAACATAGACGAGTGTCATTATAGGGAAGAACTTAACCATATGCACAGGCCACGCGTGCGCGCACTCGCGCACGCACGCACGCACGCACACACACACACACACACACACACACACTCTTCTGATAATGATGATGATGAAAGTTTATCTTCCAGGGCCCGTATAACCCACGGCTACGGGCCTAACCCAGACTAGGACAAAAGAAACCCAAAAGCAAAATTAAATAAAAAAGAAAGCGAAGAAAGGAAGAAAAAATCCTTCTATAACGTCTTAGGCACTTCTTGATTTAAAAAAAAATAATCGTGGAGCTAGTTTAGTTTGAGGATAGACTCTAGCCCGGAGCGAAAAGCCCTAACCTCGACTTTTACATATGGGCCCAGTGGTATACGTTTGGACGTGGGAACGCGCCAATTTAGAAACTTGCCAGTGCGAAAACTACAAAAATAAACTGTGTGCTGACTGCAAAGTGAAACAAACTCAGGCAAAATGATTGTGATGATGATGATGGTGTCTTGTAACGCGCTGAAAAACTCCATGCCCAGCATGCTCGTAGCGCGGGGTGGGGGGGGGGGGGGGGACAAGTGTTAACAAAACAAACAAAAAAAACAAAAAAACAGGCGAAGGGGGTGGAGTCTGCAGGGGGGTGGGGGGGGGGGTGGAGTCCGCATCAGAACTTGAGAAGAGATAGGTCTTCAGGTGGCTCCTGAAGGATTCGGTGGAGGTGCTGGATTTCAGGGAAGGTGGCAGAGCGTTCCACAGAGCAGGAGCAGAGCACTTGAAGGAGCGAGCTCCAAAGCGCTTCTTGGTGGTGTTATCGTGAAACCCAGGAATGGACAGGCGGGACTGAGATGAGGAACGAAGAGTACGGGATGGCGTATATGAAGGGATGAGCTCAGAGAGATACTGTGGGGACTTTCCATGGACACAGGAGAACACAAGGGACAGAAGTTTGTGGTCAATTCGAAGTTTGACAGGCAGCCAGTGCAGTTCTTTCAGGATGGGAGTGATGTGGTCTGATTTTTTTGACAGTCACAATTCGGGCGGGCAACATTTTGTACATGTTGCAAGCGCTTCAGCTGACAATCCGGGAGGCCATACAGAGTGGAGTTGCAGTAGTCCAAGCGTGAGTGAACCATTGAGACTGCAATAGCGTTGGCCGTCTGTCTGTTGATGTATGGGCGAAGTTTCCCTAGCAGTCGGAGATGATAGAAGCAGGTCTTCACTGTTGCACTGACATGACTGATCATGGATAGCTCACTGTCAATGATGAGACCCAGATCCCTCACTGACTCAGACAGGGTATTTCGGCGTCACCCACGTGGACAGAGCTGATCTGAAGTTTAGAGCGGCTGGGCTTAGTACCACAGAGCAGGGCTTCTGATTTGTCGTCATTGAGTTTGAGTTTGTTTGTGAGCATCCACCGCTTAATCTCCGCTGAGCAGGCTTGCAGATTGCGGAGAGCTGCCTGGGCCACTGCAGGATTTGGCTGCATTCGTGAGTAAAGCTGTGAATCATCCGCAAAGTGGTGTCTGTCAATGCTGTACTTGTCGATGATCTTGCCAAGTTGTGCTGTGTATAGGGAGAAGAGAATGGGTCCTAAAACCGATCCCTGAGGAACGCCACAACAGAGGAATGTTGATGCAGAAGTGGCTTTGCCAACAGAAACATACTGTGATCTGTCACATAAATATGAACAGAACCACTGATGGGCTGTGCCAGTGACCCCGACTTCATTTTGAAGTCTCAACAGGAGAAGATCATGGTCAATGGTGTCAAAGGCCGCACTCAGATCTAGCAGCAGCAACAGAACCAGGTTCCCACCATCGACACTGCAGAGAAGGTCATTCAGGACACGGAGCAGAGCAGTCTCTGTGCTATGGCCAGCTCTGTAGGCAGATTGGAATTTGTCCAACAGACTATGGTCAGCGAGGTGCACAGCAAGTTGGTCTGCCACCACACGCTCAAGGACCTTCGACAAGAAAGGCAAATTAGACACTGGTCTGTAGTTCTTGGGAATGTTGGGGTCCAGATTGTGTTTCTTGATGAGAGGTTTGACAATTGCAGATTTGAAGGACTTGGGAACCGTGCCGGTGGTGAGACTTTTATTTATGATGTCAGTGATCGAGGGCAGAAGAACATCCAAATGCTCTAAGATGATTCTAGTGGGGACAGGATCGACCTGAGAAGATGTCGGGTTTGACTTCAAGATGATTTTCTTCACCTCATCTGGAGTTGCAGTTGAGAACTGGGACAGCATCTGGCCTGAGAATGTCTTAGGGGCCAAAGTATCGGCATCATCCATGTCTGTGGAGCTGAAGTCGGATCTGATTTTCTCAATCTTGTCTTGAAAAAAGTTAGACAGAGTGGATGCAGCCTGACTATCATCACAAAGGTCAGGAAGGATGGGTTGTGTAGTGTTCTGACCAAGTAGTTCATTCACAATTGAAAAGACCTTTCGAGGATCTGATGATGCCTGTTCAAGTTTGTCTTGGATGTGCATGGTTTTCACAGCCTTAACACACAGCGTGAGATCATTACGTGCTTTCCTGTATAGCTGACGATCAACCTCAAGACCAGACCTTCGCCACTTTCTTTCAGCTTGACGTTTCTGCTGCTTTGCTCGTTGAACATCGCTGTTGTACCATGAGGTGGCCGGACGCAAGGGAACATGCTTTGTTGTGACTGGAGCATGCTTGTCCAGAATACCAGTCAATGTCTCGTTGTATAGGTTGACAAGACCATCAACATCAGAGGGAGGGTCAAGCACAAGTTTGGAGTCTAGCAGATCTCTCTTAAAGGCACTAGCATCTATGGCTTTGATGTTGCGACATTTGATCAGTTTCATGTAAAAGTTTGAACCAGGTCAACAGAGAGAGAGAGGGAGGAATAAAACCCTGCAATGAAAAACATAGCTTTGCTGTTTCATTGTCAGCTCTCAGGAGCCTTTGTTTACCACCGATACTCTCCGGCCTTTTAAAACTGCAGCACACGTAATCGGGCACCGTTATCAGCATTGAACAGCTCATGTCCTCGGAATGTGGACATTGATATGTTTGACTCGCTCCCGTTCAAGTATGCACCTCATAAATTCTGCGGGACCCCCGTCCCCCACTCTCGTCCTGTCACGATGACAGTACGAGCGCCTCGTACTCGTGCGCACGCGGGGTGTAGTGGGAATGGACGGGAGTGTGTCGGGTGCTATTCCGTTTCAAAAGTTCCAAAAGATGATTTGCCTTCACGCAACGCCGTATGTTTGAAATTATGAGCATGCACGCGTCCTTGCATTGCAGCAACGCGTTAGTCAGGTTGGTAAATGATCCCTTTCTCATTTTCGCGCCGACAGAGGTCGTTTAAAGACCCTCGGCCGTTGGTATTCAAATTTGAAGGGTGGGCGTTTTGGAGTTTAACGTCTTTTTCCACCACAAACGGGTGATATCAAAGACGGGGCAACGATGTAAAAGCCAGCACACATATTTTGCCCCAGCTGGGATTCGAATTCACGACCCGAGCATTGGAAGTCCAACGCTCTACCATTCAGCTATCCCAGCTCCCCTATTCAAATTTGAAAATGGAAACACTTGGTAGTACTGTTTGGAAACACTCTGTCCTGGCGGTGCTACTTTTGAAGTGGTGTAGCACCGGAAAGACTCAGTCCATTTTGCCTACACCCCCGTGTTTCACGCTACGCAAGGTCTTAAAGCCTGCGTTCAGATGGACAGAGAACAATATAAAACCCAGGGTTTACGGCCCTTGATCCGTCCTTGCCCTGGTTGTGGGCCTTTCCTGCACAACGGAGGAATTTCCATGCAATGGATGACGTTGTTTTGAGGAGGCCGAGACAAACACCTGAGAGACTGTAATTTGCATGTTTGGAAACTGAGGGAATTCTGGAGAACGTGAACTCGTCTTGTTGAACTGACCCTTAAAAGTTTATTCATTTACCACCGACTTCTTTGGTGTGTTTTTTTTTCGCCTTGCCAAAGAGAAAGAGAATTGTACACGTCAGTTGGGGGGAGGGGGGGGGAGAGATCCGTGTTCTCAGAAAAGAACGTCCCTCATGGAATTGACCCTTTAAAGTTTACTCATTTACCGTAGACCTTTCTTTTTTTTTTCTTCCTTTTTTTTTTCTTTCCTTTTTTAAAAACCCTTGCCACAGAGAATACTCACATCAATACATCACTTGTTTCAGTGGTAATTTGGATGTTTGAAAATCCGGGGAATAAACGTTTTCCTTGTTGAACCGAAGCTTTAAAGTTTACTCCATACCACAGTTTTTTTGGTTTTGGTTTTTTTGGGGGTTTTTTTTTTTATATAAACCCTTACCAAAGAGAATTTTACAGGTCAATACATTATTTGTTTCAGTACTCTGGTTATTTTGTTTGCCTTTTGTGGAGGAGGTCTCAGGGTTGCACATGTACATAGCTCCAGTTACTAGTGCACTGTGCACTTTGCAGGATGTTTTACATATTTTGGTGTGCGCCATATTCATCAGATATAAGACAAGCCTTGTCAAAACAAGTACCGGAAGCAGGCAATTGACGTCTTTTGTTGACAGACAACAAATACGTACCACCAGTCAACACGTGTCGCATGCACACCACCTCGAACATTGTCTGGGCGTAGCGCGTCTCTGCTAAGGGAGAGAATCGGGCTTGCCTGTCGTTTTACTTGGTCTCACGAGTTACGCCCCATTGTGCATTCTGGTCACTGCGTTCTCCGGCACTTATAGTAGAGTGTATTGCCTCACTGCTGTTCAAGACTGTCACTTTTATTAACGCCATGATTAGAAAAATACTATGTTATTGCCACAAATAAAAATGATGTTTCAGTTTAAACTTCTTTTTTTTTTAAAAAGACAATAATCAAAACACCTTTATTGATTGAATATTTTGTTTGAGTGATTTGAATGTACTGTTTTATGTTTTTATGACCACCACACCCTAATTTTCCCTAAGGGGATAATAAAGATTTATTGAATTTAATTAAATTAAAACGGAAAAGGCACTTAAACCTGACCTTCTCAGGCTCTTAGCACTGACATGACGGAAAGAAACAGTCACAACATTAAAATGACTCACGGCAGTACAAAGTACAATGATACATTAGCGAGTACACACTTCCAAAACCAACTAATAATGGTTCTGGTCTGTTTGCAGAAGGCACACTGGCGGTCCGGCATGGACTACATGTATGTCGGAGGCTTGATGCCCATCGCTAGCTCACCCCGCGACACAGACCTCCCCGCCACACCGCAGGCCTCCGATCATGCTGCTCTGTCTGGAGTGGGTGACTTGGACATAGCTGCCTGCACGGACCTGCCCTCCACCCCGCCAGCCAGTGATATCTCCAGCGGCATAGACATTCGCGAGCCCGTCAAACTTCTCGGCGAGGAAGAGGAAGAAGAGGAGGACGTGGACGAGGAGGGCAGCAACTGTGGTTGCCATAGGAACGTGGAGGAGGGCTCAGAGTTATTCCCATTGACAGACCTTGACCTTGAGGAGATTGAAAGTCACTGATGATCAGTGTCACAGGCTCTTTTTTTTTCTTCCCCCCCCCCCCCCCCACCCCCCCCCCCCCCCCCCCAAGGCAAATTTGGTAACTGTCTGACTGGTGGTCTATTTTGGTGCTTGTTGCCCACCAAGAGAAGTTTGATACTTCAGTTTCTGTCAGTAGAGGTGTATATCTGAATGGGATCACTCCAGACATTTGAGTCTTTGACATTTTGACGGATATTTTGGACACCTGAGAGAGCATTGATATTAAAAAGGCAGTGATACGTACTGTCCGTGCCATCAAAGAAAACGTGTTACTGCGTGCGCATTCTTCATAATCTTCTCCTTGGCGTGACTGCCCCAACCTGCCAGAAGGTGGCTGCTGGAGGGGAAATAACTCAGGGATGCTTCCTCAAACGTGGACATCGTAACCGTTGAGCTACTGTTTTGACCGGCCAGTGTTGCCTCCCTCCCTTTCTTGGTCAGGATCAAATCGGTTGCAGAGCTTCGTTCCTCATGTACCTCAGCGCCGGATATAGAACAGATGCGTATCAGAGTGTGCTTAAATGCTCTTCTTTTTTTTTTTCTTTTTTTTAAAATTTGGTTCTATGGAATCAGCCACAACTTCAATCGTTTTCAGTGATCATGTTTGAATTACAAAGTTTCAGGCGTTGCAGCTGCTTCTTTCTTTTTTTCTTTTTTTTTTTTCTTCATTTTTATCGAATATTTGAGACTGAAAGGAATGACCTTGGTGTTTGCTTGTGTACAGTTGCTGAGATGTGAGTGAGGGCACTTGTTTGATGTTCAAGAGGGCTTGGCTTTGTTGGAGTTCTGTTAATTAAATGGCACATTCTGCAACCACATGGTTTGCAGGGCATTGGAGATATGTAATACTGTAAGGTGAATGTTTTGAGTAATGTCCAGGAAGTCTCATAAATTACCGGTAATATGAAAATTGAAACATATTTTGTCTTCATCTAAGACGCAGATTATACTTTTGTGGTACTGACATATATATATGTGCGCCCCTTAACTGGTCACACTTCTCCTTATTAGTTGGAGAAAAAAAAGTGTAAAATAGGATGAAGCCTGTCTATACACAACTGTTTTATTCTTTACTATGTACTTCACATTTCTGGAAGCCGTGTTCAGTTGATTCAGATTTTGTTTGGAAATTAATTAAATTCTCATTTTTGCTTTATCCAGTCTCATTATCAAAGCACCCATCATTTGTTTAATAATGAATAGACGCAAAACTATGATATCTAGAACAAGACCACCAAACACTGATTTTTTAAATTATGCGACCATCCAAAGCAAAGTAAGCTCCTAAACCACTATGGCATATTAAGACCACACCTTTTTGTTTTGGGAGTTGGGTGTTTCGTTGTTGTCAATTGTTTAAAGTGTATGTACCACAAAAATTCTGTCTCTTGTGGATGTAGGAACACTGCTGAGCAGTCGGACTGAAGTACACATGCAGCTGTTCTCAAGCAGATGCGTGTACGTCTAAGATTTTGTTAAAATTTCAGCATTGTAATTTTTCTTTGGGCTTTTTACACATGGACGAGACAGAGTACTGATGCAGGCACCCCACACACACACACACACACACACACACACACACACACACACACTCTGTAACTTTTTTCGTTTCCAGTGAATTGGTTGTTTGCTTCCTGTTACAACGCTGACTAAAGGAGACCCTGTCATAGTATGAGGTGATGCCGAGAGGTCTGTGTGCTTTGTGTGACTGAGAGAAAAGCTTTAGTCAAAGAACTGTGATAACCAAATCAACCAGCACTCAGTACAGTTGCGCTTTTTTTGTGCCTACTCCAACGACACTCCCTGTACCAGGGAGATGTTCGTAGTACCAGAGAGGTATGGATGTTTTGAGGGTTGAAACCCTGCTGAAAGCTTTGGACTTTTGTTTGGAGAAAACGCATGTACAGCAACAGTAGGAGGTGGTTCTCGAGTTCACAGTTTATTGAAGCAGGCAGTAAGTTAGATGATGCATTCGTGCAACTCCCCTGTTTTTCCCTTCTCTTTTTAAAAAACCCCACTGACCTCGCTTTGTGCTTGAAAGCGGTTCTTTGAAGTTGTGAAATCACTTAGACATTTTGTCTTTTTTACATTGTTCACGGAAATGAAATTCAAATCTGGACACTTGGTCACTGAAAAGTAGGTATCTAACTGCTTACACTACAACTGCGTTGGGTGAAGACTGTCCGGCCGGCATTTCCGGCAGAATATCAGCATTAAGGGCGATTCAAACCCTTTCCTTCTGACTGCATGTGTGGTTCATTACATGCTGCTTCTTGTGCAACTCGAGAGGAGATAATCAGTTTGGAAGGCTTGTGAGAGGTGTTTTGTTCTAGGCTTAAGTTTGTTTGGAGTTTGGATTTCTTTTGTGTACATCATCGGTTAGTGGTGCTTTGGTGCAAGCCTGATTGTTACTACTGAGTAGAATTTTATTTCAACTGTGGACCCGTTGTAGCCACAAATGCATTATCAGTAGTTCTCATCCTCCTTCCAAACCCCTCCCCTACTGTCCCCTCCCCCCCCCCCCCCCATCCCTACAGTTCTTTGTAAATTTTGCTAAGCTGTTGATCTGTGATGTTTTAAACTCATTTTAGCACACTGAAATCACTTTCACAGTTGCAAACAGTGACCTGTTTATATATCTTCGATGCCATGTTTAGGGGATTGACAGAACTGTTCTCCTGCTCGAACTGCACACATCAATTGTGGAATGCACATTTTGCCGAGACTAAAGTCAATCTCTTAAATCCGAATGTGTTGAAATAGGAGGTTTGCTCGTCATCTGTGGCTGGTTTCAACATTGTACATTCTACTGCACTACTAATTGCATTGGTTCTGCGTTCTGTTTTATACTTATAATCCACTGTGTGTCTAAGTACTGTTTTTAATTTAACCATCACTTTGATTTACAGGTTTACAATCTGGCTTTATGCATCTGATCTATATAGAAGAAGCCAACACTCGCATGTTTCTTTATTTATGGGTTGGTTCGTTTAGTAGTATTGGTAGAGACTTTGTGGCTTCTGTTTTTGGTTTTCTTTTTTTCTTTTGTTTTAAAATAGAATATTAGTTTTAAGCTAAGTTATTTTCAACTTTGGATTCTCTTCAGGTTTCCTACCAGAGATATTCCCTGGTTCTTGTATCCCGTATGATGCAGGAATGAAATGAATGAATTTTAAGTGTACATTTATTTGCAATTGAAATCACATATTGTCAATAAACAAAATAAAAAATTTTAAAAAAGGGAATCAGTTTACAATTTTGAGTCAGATTATTGGAGAAAAACAATCTGAGATGATCATCTGTGCATAAGTGTGATTTACATTTTTACAAGGATATTTCACACGGCGAACACTGAACCTTAGGGGAGAAAGGAGTGAGTTGTGGTACGATTTAGAAGCTGTGGTTGATAGTTATACTATTTCTTGTTATGGTTAAAGTGAATACATGGAGTCTGATTAAAAGCCTTGGTCTTTGTTAAGGCTCATTTAGTACAGACTTTGGTGGAAAACTGTCCTGACTGTGTTAGTTTATTTTTTTAATGACTGGAATATGGCACAGGTGGGGAAAACACTTTCTGCAAACCACATTATTTTTCATCTGTTTCCTTCTTTTACTTCTAATTATGTTCATAGAACTGGGTTCAATGTAGAACATTGAAGGTTCACATAAACTTCACACAAGTCAACAGAGCTTTCCATCTGTGTACCCCAGAAAGTGGGGGTACATATAAATGAAAAGTTTTGCGTGAAGGCATTTGCAGATGTTACTGTACTCTGTCTCATTCAGGGGAACATTCTTGAAATCGTTCTTCATCTTTATGTCATTTTCACCCCTCTCCAAAATCTAGTGCCGTCCACCTATAGTGTACACACGTATAACGGAATCAGTGTTTCTGAATACCATACTATGTAACATTTCATTCATCCACATCTCCTGTGAACACCTGGAGGCTAAAATCTTTTAATTTTATCGTGCATATTTTTGTTGTTTTCTTTTTCCTGCCATGAATTGTACATTATGCTTGACTTTTCATACTGTTACAGTGTACCTCAGTTGCTAATGCACAGTTTCATTGATGTGTTTTTCATTGCTACTTTGTTTTGTCAGTAAAATTTTCAGTCATTCTGGACCAATTGTGTACCGGCGCACTTGTAGAAAACAAAATTAAAAATTTAAAGAATCTTTACCTTTCAGTTTCTTCTTTGTGGCAGTAGTGGGTCTCTGTCTCTCTTTGTCTGTCATGTGTGTGTTGGGGGGGGGGGAGAGAATGCATGTGATTCACATGAGCGTGCATACTAGAGAGTACTCTACTCTGCAGAAAATCATCTGCAGGCATCATGACAAAAATTTCTGAACTGGAAATATCTTGATCTTCATGGGTTACTGACATAACAACACAACTGAATACAACTGTGTCTGATGTATTGCTTTTGTTTGAGTAAAAATTATGGCAGGTTGCTCAGTGAGGTATGAAATCACTACTGTGCATTTTGGGAGTAAGTGCCGAAAGAGGATATTGTCTTTAAAAACAACAACAACAACAACAAAAAACCTGAAAAACAAGTGAAGCATGTTGCCCATTCTAGCAGACAATAACTGTGCCACTTACTTCCTGCCCATTTGAGGTGAGCCGGGGTGGCCGAATCGTAGAGCGTTGGACTTCTAATGCTCGGGTCGTGAGTCCCGGCTGGGGCCAAACATTTGTGCTGGCTTTTGCACGATCGTTGCCCCGTCTTTGATATCACATGTATTTGGTGGAAAAGGACGTTAAACCCCCCAAACACCCACCCCTGCCCATTTGAAACCCCAAAGTTTCTCTTTTGAATGTCAACTCCGTGGTTTATTACGCCCCAGGCCGCTTCACAGCCACTTCACATCCTACACACACACACACACACACACACACACCCCTAACCCCAGTCACGTGGCTAAGAGGTCGAGGTCGTATCTTTCAGTTGTATCTTTCGCCAAGACGTATTCCCGAGTTAACACACACCCGTCCCTCCCCCACGCCGTCCCCGGCACCCCACAACACCACAGGAGGGGGGGGGGGGGGGCAACTGGTGAGGAACATGCTAAATCGACTGAGCAGTAGTCACCTGAGCGAAACAACACTGGAGAGAGACAGAGAGAGATCACTGACATGCGTTGGCTTGGTGTGGTGCACGTGCTGCCCGGATGGACTGCATACGTCACATTGCTGTGACGCACAATTTGTTGAGTTGTTTACCTGAAAAGTCGGTCCTTGTCTGTGACATGATTGGTCAGTTTCGTGGTCTTGAAGTTGACGTCACACGTAGGCGGTCATCGTAACTATTGATAGGGGTGACAGGACTACCAAACAGCAAGAAATTTCATCAGTTAACAAACGAAAGTTTTTACATAACGAAACTAGTTCGGTGGGCCCAGAATTTGAACGTATCCCGATTCCCCCCCCCCCCCCCCCCACAAAAAAACAAATAGAGGCAAAAGAAAGATCAAAAAAAGGTAACAACAGCAGCAGCAGCAACAACAACAACAACAACAACAACAACAACAACAAAAGAAGAAAAAGACAGAAAGGAAAAAGAAAGAAAAAACAGAAAGTCCCAAAGAAATCGTACGACAAGATGCACGGTCGACGTCTGTCAAGGGAATGTGTAGGAGTAGAGCCTCAGACTTGATTTTGCTTGGCAATCAGTCGGTATGTACTCCACACGCAGCAGCGTCATGTTCTATTCCTAGCATCAGATGTCTTGGGCGTGACTGAACACACACACACACACACACACACACCCCGAGCCACGGGTTGTCCCCGCGTGTTAGTCTGGTCACGGATCTATTTAGGGTCCATGGTCTGGTATATAATTTATGTAAATCTAAACATGAGAGTTGTAACAAAGGTCTTCGGTTCACCGTTGTAAGTATACGTTCACGTAGGGGACGTTTCTCATGTCTTGGCTAGATTTATCGACTCAAAACTTTTTTTCTTTTTTTCTTTTTTTTTTTCTTTTTCTTTTTTTTTTTGGGGGGGGGGGGTATTGTGTGTGGGTTTTTTTGTGTGTATTTTGTTTCTTTCTTCTTCTTTTTTTTTGGGGGGGGGGGGGTCGGGTGGAGGGGAAGGGGTGACGTACATCAAGGTCAGTACATGTTGAATTCCATTATCATTATATCCTCTAACCGAGTTTCCCCCCCCCCCCCACCCCCCCCCCCCCCTACACAACGAAAACGTGTAACCACGGAGTTCCTTTCTTTACATCTTTACAACTACTGTCACTGAGTGTAGCAAATGTCGCATGACGTTTTGTTAGTTTCGCTGTAGTCGGAAAACTGTTGCGAAGTTGACGCAAGCGCGAACTGAGCGGACGACCCGGAGAAGTTTTCCCGCGTCTTTCAGCAGTGTCGGCCGCACTATTCGCCAATGAACTGAAACCAATGGCAAGGGAAGAGGAATAGCCAAATCAATTGAGAAGTGGGTATTTTAGTTTTACCGATTTAGTTTGGAAGGAACTTGATAACTTTCAGAAACCGAGAAGCACCGTGACTGAGAAACGACACCCGAACTGCCTTGAATGTGAGCCGGACCGGAAAGGATCGCGGGTTTTGGCAAATCAGTGTCACCAGTCAGTGCTCTACCAAAATCAACCAAATCAGAACTCGTAGTAGGACAACGGTTTATGAGTGAAAACATACACTGCTATTCTTTAAAAAAAAAAAACCAATGCTTTCTTTTTTCGACAAGAGGAGTATAAAATGCTAATAGTCAAATCACTTATTTCAGAATTGAACGTGCGACCACTGATTTCTTGGCCGACAGCAGTTCCGTTTCCGAAGCCAGGTGCGTATTTTCTAGATCTAAAAAAAAAATCGACTTACAGAAAGACCTTGTAAAAAGACAACGCGAGTTTGTTGTTACAGGTTCTCGTTTTAGTTGATGCATACAGTAAATTTTATCAAAGACCTTGGAAACGGAGTAAGAATTTTGAAATTGAGTATGTACATAGCGCCTCCCTGCCCGAAAGGACCACACATACGTGCGAACAGTGGGTGACGTTTAGAAAAACGGAGCATAAAAACACGACCTCTGCTGCTATTTATTTGTTGTGGAAGTTTTGCTTTTGTTTTTGGTGTGTGTGTATTCTGTTGTTTGGTGTGTGTGTTTGTTTTGTTTTGTTTCGGGGGGGGGGGGGGGGGCAAGTGGTGATGGTGCTGTTTAGTTTTCAGCTGATCTTTAGTTGTTTTGGGGTTTTGTTGTTGTTTGGTTGGTTTTCGTGTGTGTTTGTGGGGGGGGGGGGGGGCAGAAATTTGCTGGTGTGACTTCAGATTAGGCTGGAAGGAATGAACTGGCAGTCAAGGTTTTGCAGAACGTTGTCATTCTTTGAACTCAATGATTACTTCCCTTGAAATGAAGTTGCGTCCCTTGTGATGACTCTTCTATTATGAGCAGATTTAGCAAGGTAATGATGTCTTTACCACAGACCTTAGCATGGAAACAATATACAGCTTCGACTTCACTTTATTTAAGTGCCAGGCTGTGTAATTTCAAGTCAAATTAATGTGACAAAAAAAAAAAAAGGCCACGCCTGAGATGATATAATTCTCCAGAATCAGTCTCCAGGCATCAGTTTTGGCTCCCTTGTGTAACAATGGGAGTCTATGTATTAACCCTCCGTCGTCTGTGTGTGTGTGTGTGTGTGTGTGTGTGTGTGTGTGTCCAGAAAACTTTAACATTGTCATTTTCTCAGAATCTACAAACAGCAGAAGCACCAAACTTGGCATGCTGATAGACAACCACAAGACCTTTCAAAACATATCATTTTGAATGACCTTGACTCAAGGTCAAGGTCACTAAAGCTCTCTGAAAATTTTACATTGGCATTTTCTTGTAATCTACAAATTCCAGAGGTTTTAAACTTTGCATGATGATAGACGTTGATAAGAACTTTACAGATATACATGTAGTCAGTGGCCTTGTGTCAAGGTCAAGGCCATACAAGCTATTTTTGTGAAACCTTAACATTGGCATTTTCTCAGAAACAACAAAGAGCAGAGGCGCCAAACCTGGTGTGCTGATAGACAGTGATAAGACCTATGCACACATACCACCTTAAGTGACCTTGACTCAAGGTCAAGGTCATTAAAACAGTGTGTTGGGAAAATATACATGTGCATTTTCTCAGAATCCAGAAGAATCAGAAGCATCAAACTATATGTGCGATGATTGACATTAGCAGCACCTTTACGGACATACCTGTGTTCAGTGACTTAGTCAAGGTCAAGGTCATGCAAGCGGTTTTTTTTGGCTCCCTTGTGTAACAAAGGGAGTCTATGTACTAACCCTCCGTCGTCTGTGTGTGTGTGTGTGTGTGTGTGTGTGTGTGTGTGTGTGTGTGTCCGCAGTAAATATATAGAAACCTTAACATTGGCATTTTCTCAGAATCTACAAGTAGCAGAGGCACCAAACTTGGCTTGCTGATAGAGAGTCCTAAGACCTTTCAAAATATATCACTTTGAATGACCTCTACTCAAGGTCAAGGTCACCAAAGCGGTCTGTTTGAAAATTTTACATTGGCATTTTCTTGGAATCTACAAACACCAGAGATTTTAAACTTTGCATGCTGATAGACATTGATAAGAACTTTACAGATATACATGTACTCAATGGCCTTGTTTCAAGGTCAAGGCCGTACAAGCTATTTTCCGCATTTCCGCAGTAAACCTTAACATTGGCATTTTCTCAGAATCTACAAACAGCAGAGGCACCAAACTTGGCCTGCTGATAGACAGCCATAAGACCTTTCAAAATATATCATTTTGAATGACCTTGACCTTGAGTCAAGGTCACTAAAGCGGTCTGTTTGAAAATTTTACATTCACGTTTTCTTGGAATCTACAAAAGCCAGAGATTGTAAACTTTGCCTGACAATAGAAATTGGTAAGAACTTTACAGACATACATGTATTCAATGGCCTTTTGTCAAGGTCAAGGCCGTACAAGCTATTTTCCACATTTCTGCAGTAAACCTTAACATTGGCATTTTCTCAGAGTCTACAAAGAGCAGAGGCACCAAACTTGGCACGCTAATAGATAATTATAAGACCTTTCAAAATGTATCATTTTGAATGACCTTGACTCAAGGTCAAGGTCACTAAAGCGGTCTGTTTGAAAATTTTACATTGGCATTTTCTTGGAATCTACAAAAGCCAGAGATTGTAAACTTTGCATGGTGATATACATTGGTAAGAACTTTACAGACATACATGTATTCAATGGCCTTTTGTCAAGGTCAAGGCCGTACAGGCTATTTTTCACATTTCTGCAGTAAACCTTAACATTGGCATTTTCTCATAATCTACAAATAGCAGAAGTACCAAACTTGGCATGCTGATAGACAGCCCTAAGTCCTCTCAAAATATATCATTTTGAATGACCTTGACTCAAGCTGTCTGTTTGAAAAATTTACATTGGCATTTTCTTGGAATCTACAAACACCAAAGATTTTAAACTTTGCATGATGATAGACATTGATAAGAACTTTACAGATATACATGTATTCAATGGCCTTGTGTAAAGGTCAAGGCCGTACAAGCTATTTTTGTGAAACCTTAACATTGGCATTTTCTCAGAATCTACAAAGAGCAGAGGCACCAAACCTGGTATACTAATAGACATTGATAATACCTATGCATACGTACCACTTTCTGTTGTGAATTTCAGTATACCGGTTTTGGAGAAACTACAAATACTAGAGGCTTCAAACTTGGCATAATGATAGACATTGATGAGATCTCATTTGAATGACCTTGACCCAAGGTCAAGGCCATACAAACAGTTTTAGATAAAACTGTAATATTGCCAGGAACTAAGAAACACCAGAGACACCTTACTTGGCTTGATGATTTTCACAAACATACTCTTTTGAATAAACTTGACCCATGTCACAAGGGAGCCATGGAGGCTGCTGCCTCTCTATTTTGGTTGTAAACTTTAACCTTGGCATTTTCTTCAAAACAACAAACAGTAGAGGCACCAAATGAGGCATGATGACAGACAGCAATGAGACCTACCTTTCTGTATGACCTTGACTGAAGGTCAAGGTCATTAAAGCTGTCTTGTGAATTTTAACATTACTGTTTTCGGAGGAACTACAAATACTAGAATCATCAGACTTGGCATAATGATAGACATTGATGAGATCTCATTTGAATGACCTTGACCAAAGGTCAAGGCCATACAAACTGTTTCAGGGAAAATTGTAATATTGCCATGAACTCAGAGTGCCAGAGACACTTTACTTGGCATGATAATGGATAGTGATAAGAGCTTTACAAACATACTCTTGTGAATGACCTTGACCTGTGTAACAATGGGAGTCTATGTTATAACCCTCCGTCGTCTGTCTGTGTGTGTGTGTCTGTCTGTCTGTGTGTCCGCAGTAAACCTTAACATTGGCATTTTCTAAGAATCTACAAACAGCAGAGTCACCAAACTTGGCATGCCGATAGACAGCCATAAGACCTTTCAAAATATGTCATTTTGAATGACCTTGACTCAAGGTCAAGGTCACTAAAGCTGTCTGTTTGAAAATTTTACTTTGGCATTTTCTTGGAGTCTACAAATACCAGAGGTTGTCAACTTCGCATGATTATAGACATTGATAATAACTTTACAGATATACATGTATTTAATGGCCTTGTGTGAAGGTCAAGGCCAGACGAGCTATTTTCCGCAAATCCGTAGAAAACCTTAACATTGTCATTTTCTCAGAATCTACAAACAGCACAGGCACCAAACTTGGCATGCTGATAGACAACCATAAGACCTTTCAAAATATATCATTTTGAATGACCTTGACTCAAGGTCAAGGTCACTAAAGCTGTTTGTTTGACAATTTTGCGTTGGCATTTTCTTGGAATCTACAAAAACGGGAGGCTTTAAACTTTGCATGATGATAGACATTGATAAGAACTTTACAGATGTACATGTATTCAATGGCCTTGTGTCAAGGTCAAGGCTATACAAGCTATTTTCCGCATTTCCACAGTAAACCTTAACATGGGCATTTTCTCAGAATCTACAAAAAGCAGAGGCACCAACTTTGGCATGCTTATAGACAGCCGTAAGACCTTTGAAAATATATCATGTTGAATGACCTTGACTAAAGGTCAAGGTCACCAAAGCTGTCTGTTTTAAAATTTTGCATTGGCATTTTCTTGGAATCTACATAAACCAGAGGTTTTAAACTTTACATGGTGATAGACATTGATAAGAACTTTACAGATATACATGTATTCAATAGCCTTGTGTCAAGGTCAAGGCCGTACAAGCTATTTCTGTGAAACCGTAACATTGGCATTTTCTCAGAAACAACAAACAGCAGAGGCTCCAAACTTGGCATGCTAATAGACATTGATAAGACCTATGTATCCATACCACTTTAAATGACCTTGACTCAAGGTCAAGGTCATTAAAGCTGTTGTGAATTTCAATACTACTGTTTTTGGAGAAACTACAAATACTAGAGGCATCCAACTTGGTGTAATGATAGACATTGATATCTTATTTGAATGACCTTGACCCAAGGTCAAGGCCATATAGTCAGTTTTGGGAAAAAAGTGTAATATTGCCAGGAACTAAGAACACCAGAGACACCTTACTTGGCTTGATGATAGATAGTGATAAGATTTTTACAAACATACTCTTTTGAATGACCTTGACCCCTGTCACAAGGGAACCATGGAGGCTTTTGCCTCTCTAGTTTTTCTTTTAAATTAATAAGCGTGTTTGTTGTTGTTTTGGGTTGGGAGGATAGTTAGTTAGGGATTAACGCCGTACGTTGGGAGGAGGGAGGATGAGTGAGAATGTGTGTGTGCTGGTAGTAGTCGCGCGTACAGTATTTGTTTCTTGGTGGTGGTGGTGCATTGTTTCACTTGCCCTTTGAATGTGAAGAAATCCTGTTCAGTACTCTATACTCCATGTAACCCACCCAAAGAAATAAACCTTTCATTTTCTTATAGGCTCTGTTGTGACACAGGATGAGTGGACGACAGTCTGGCGACCCACTAGACCATCGCTCATTATCCCCAAACACAGCTACAGGAAACCATCCTCCATCATCGCAAGATGGTGGACCTACTGCAGAGTGTACCAACACGTCTTTCATCACAAAACTTAGCACATCCCAAGTGCAGAAAATGTTGAATATGGAGGTTGAAAAACTGATACTCTCTGATGATGAAAACTGTAAACATAGCAACTTTCCTGCAACTACTAATGGTCATGATGTTCTTTCTAGCAGTGGCAACTTTCTTCTGACCTGTAATGAAGGTGTATGCTTTGGGGCATCTCCAGCTGAATCTCTTGAGGCAAAGCAGGAATCAGGTGAAATATCTTTACAGCAGACAAGTTATGCAAGTCCTGAGCCATCAAGCAGGTTTGAGCTGTCTTCGTATGATCTGATCTACAAGAACCTACAGCTTCTCTACCAGCAACAGCAGCAGCTGCAAAGAGAACAGCAGCAACCAATTTATCCTCTTCCCCACCAGCTGGCATATCCAGAACGGCTACAGCAGCCACTATTTCCAGCGCAAAGTCAGCGGCAGAATCATGGAACTGAGCTCAGACAGGCCACCTACACATCTGCTTACACCAGACCTATGCTCAGCCTTGGTCGCCCTACCAGTCTACCCTGGTCCAGTGTGGAAACCCTGTCTTATGCAGAGCAGCAGCTGCAGTCGCAAAACGCCTACACCAGCAAATCTGAACAAGTTCCACGTACTGGAGCATTTCTTGACTTGGGTAAGCTGAGCAGAGTTCCATGGGCTGGAACCATTTCTTCTACAGTTTCAGGTGATTGTGTGTCAGCTCTTTGCACACCCTTTGGCAGTCCTGTACAGGGTTCCAAACAGAACACCACCAGCGCTGCAAACCGACTGTCTGACCTGAGCCCACCTCCGCTGAAAAAAATTCGGCTTGCGCCAAATGTTCACACAGACACCCAAACCCAGACAACGACTGTAACAAAGTTGTCCCCAAGTCTGTCTCTGCCCAACACTAGCATGGGCTATGATTTCTACGGGCCTCCTGCTACGGTGACCACCCAGAACACTTTGGTCAGTCCTTACAGAGGTGAAGAGATTCAGTATGGGCATCTGCCAGGTGCTTTGTCCATGTGTGCACTCAACAATCAAAGTTTAGATGTAAAACAAGAAATGATAACAGGAAGTCACCTTCAGACTGATGGAGCCAGGAAACCCAGCAGCAGCAAACAAAAACTAACTCAGACAGAGGCTTATACACGTACAAAGCTCGATGGTAGTCCTACACATCTAGGCAAAAAACATACTGAAGCACGTGGCTCAAAGCCACATAGGTCCCTTTCCAAAAGATTGCATGAGACTGCTCCAGTGAAGAAAGAACCACAACCTCATCCAAAGAGACACTGCGGTGTGGAAGATGCCTCTGCCACCCTGCAGAACCTGAGGATGAGGGCCCCTCCACAGCAGCTGATCAAACCATCATGCCATCTGCACCCACCAGAATCCTCATCCACATACCAGAGCTTAGCTCCTTTGCCAGACATCCAAACATTCTTGTCATCTAAAACAGGTGGTGAACTCCTTGGTCTCAGCACAACTGGTGCACACGATGTCACTGAAGGCAGCAAAGCATTGCAACAGGATATGCAAGTGGTCGGCACATACAGCAAAGTCAGCGTTAGGCCTCCATCATCCTGTGCAATGCAGGAATGTCGGAAAGGAACACAGCAAGCTCACAGTGGCCAGCAAACACAGCATGCTATCAGTGGCCAGTATAGATTCTACCATAGCCACCAAAAGATTCTGCAAGCTACCCAGCAAACCACTCCGAGCACATCTTCGTGTCAGGGGATTGATTTGCCCACATCAGCCAACTCCCAGCAGCCCACAGTTCAACTGCCCTGTATCACACGTTCTTCAGAGAGTAAATCTATTCAGCTGAGTGGTAATCAAATCCCCCATGCCATTGTCACCAAGCCAGACAGTTATCGGCTGAACACAATAAACAAAATTCTGCAGGACTGTCAACCTTGTCCCATGACAGTCAGTAGCCCATCAGGCAGTCAGTTCATTAATACTGCTGTAAGGACCACTAGTCCAAAATCATTGCTGTCAGGCCAAGTTCTGCCTGCAGATTTCAAGGTTACATGCCCAGAAGTCCAAAAGACAAAGCAATCAACTCCCAGGGCCATTGCCAGCACTGCCAGGTTTGCAACTTGTCCTCGGCAGAGACTTCAAATGCCCACCCCGATAACAGGTTCTGGTCTAGGAACCTGTCCACCAAACTTCTGTCTGCCCTTTTCAGCAAACATTTTGCCCACCGTACTGGCGGTTAATACACCCGCCGTACGTCCAAGTGGTGTTCCACCAGCTGGTAATACTTTTCACCCCGAATACCCTCTGCTGAGTTCTTCAAACTACAGTCAGAGTTCACTTGCTGCCTGTTCTCACTCGATTGGTGCACTGACCAGTGGTCTCTCTTTCCCTTATGCTGGCCAGATTGTCTCTGGAAGTCAGCCATCCTTTTCCACACCACTGGGAACTGTTGGTGGTATCCTTGAAGCACAAAGCAGTACTCAAAAATTTGTCATTCTTCCAACTGGTACAGTTCCTGTACAACTTCCACAAACCGTGCAGCAGCAGGTCACAGCAAATCATGTTAGACAACCTGAAACGTCCACCTCAGCCACGGCAGTTACAGCCGATCCAGTATCACAGCATGGGGCACTGAAGAAGAGGCACATCTTCGGGAAAAGACAATACTCTCAGAGCACAGATGTCAACCCAGAGAAAATGCGTGCTGCGGATCAAAATCAAAGCCAAACTCTGCATCAAAAAGATGTGGACAGGGCAAACTTGAAGAGCCAGGGACAGACAAAGGAAGGTGTTGAAATTCCTGAAACACAGGCAGTCCACACAAACCCAAGTCTGCAAAAGAAACGCAGACTCAACCAGCCCCAAAAAGCAAGAGTCGCTGCAAGTACTTGTCAGGAAAACCAGAACTGCATGCCTCTGCCACTGGGCCAAAACCAGGTTGCTGGTCTCATGTCCCAGCCAGTGGTCACTTACAATCTAATCGTCGTTGTCAGCCAAGTCCCACCGAGCACAGAAAATACACATCCTCATCAGACACTTGACGTAAAAACCCTCACTCCTGCTTCTACTGCCCATGATGAGCAAGATAACAGGCAGCAGGGAAGACAGATGCTAGCCTCGCGAGATCAGCAAAGCAGTAAATCACAAACGGAAACCAATGCCAGCTTTCAGGAGGTGACTGCTTTGAGCAGTGGCATGCTTCAGCACGGTCAAAAAGAGCAGCAAGACAATGGCAAGAATGGCAAAGGTTGTGAACCAGAAAGCAACCCTGAACAAATGATGGCCCATTCTACCAGGAATAAAAACCCAGGGTCTAAGAATGTAGACAGCTGTGGGTCAAATGGCACTTGCATGATCACACTTGATGGCAGAACTAAAGGAATCCGAACGGGATCGTGTCTACGAACCTTCTCTGAGCTCATGGATTCTTCAGAGAGTGACACTGACAGCAGCAGTGATCCCATAGAAGTAGTGTACTGCGGACTGGAAGGAGAAAAAATGGACGAGGAAACCTCTGAGAAGAAACGTCTCTATGCCAAGCGGCGTGAAGCTCTTAGGGTGCAGCATAGTGAAGAGGTGAAAGATGAAGAACAGCTCAAGAAAATGATGCCAGAGGCAAGCGAAGGTGTTCAGACACACTGTTTTGGCAAAGGCCGAGACGGCACAAGGTTCTTAGTACCACTCCGGGGCATGGACGCCATGCGTCTTGTTCTGCCTGGAGAGGAGATGGAAGTGTTTGGCAGACAGTACAGGGGAAATCTGCAGAAGGATGAAGCTGTTTACGTGCGTCCGATTTAGAAAAGGACGCAAAATTTGTATGAAATTGCATCATGCAATTTGGGTTTTTTTCCTACTTGTCTTTTCTTTTTGATGGAAGGGGGTGGGGGCGGCTACTAAATTTTGTACCTGAGCTAAAGCAAGTTTGACTATTTTTATTTCTTTTGATTTTTTTTTCTTAGAATTTCTTATGCAGGATTTACATGCAGAAAGCAAAAAAAAAAGGAGAAAGTATTACATGTACCTAACAAAAGCTGCAAATCAGTTTGTGGTGCTTCAGAGAGGTAGTGTGACAGCTAAGATTGGTGTGATAGCTCGATCCAGACACTGCAGAGTGTTGACACGTTAACGTTTCATGAAGAGGTTGGTACAATGTACAAACTTAAAGAACTGCTTTGTGGAGAAAGGTGTCATCACGCTCTGCATGAGAAATCAGCCTGATGTTCCCCAGTCTCTGACGCTGCCACTAGTCCACTGTGAATATGAATTTGCACCTTAATTGTCCACAATCTGATCTGTGCCGAATGTACTGATGTTAATAATTTTGATTCCTCCCTCTCTTGAAAACGTGCGTATAGGGTCCATGAACTACCTGCGACTGGTCACGCGCTACGCGCGACTGGTCATGAACGACGCGCGGCTGGTCATATGCGACGCGCGGTTGGTCATATGCGACGCGCGGTTGGTCATGCGCTACCCGCGATTGGTCATGGGCTACCCGCGATTGGTCATGCGCTACCCGCGATTGGTCATGGGCTACCGCGACAACTAGCGACTGGTCATGAACGACGGGCGACGGGCGACCGGCCGTGATATTGGTCATGCGCGACGGGCCGTGATATTGGTCATGCGCGACGGGCCGATATTGGTCATGCGCGACGGGCCGTGGATACCAACTGCGCTCGGTATAGAAAAGTGTAGAATAGAAGAACCACTACTTCGCCTACTTCTTCCTTGACTCAAGACATGTACAACGGTGGGAGTAATGGGGGGGGGGGGCGTGGGGGGCGGGTGCAGTAACTAAGCAAGGTTGTTACCATCTGTATGTGATTGGTTAAAACTCAATCAGTCTTGCACCCCCCCCCCCCCCCCCGTCAGTCACCCTTCACACCAGTCTGTGTCTGTTGATTGGTCAAAGCTCATACGTCAATCAGTCTTAGTTTTGAGACACCGGGTATTGAGGCGTGTAAGGGCCGCCGCCTGTCTCGACGTGACGTCAAACAAAAGACAGAGCACGTGCCCGCCCATAGTATCGCACCTGGGAAGAGCTCCACAAATCACTGGGGAGGGGGGGGGGTGCTGGTGGGCGATCGGTCATGCGCGACTGGTCATAAGCGGCTGGCTGGCGCTTTGTCTATGATGCCGGCGACTTCAAAAAAAAGACAGAGCTCACAGCCCCACAGCCTTTGCCGTATCACAGTCGCCAGTAATAACCCAACAGCAGCCGATTGGCGCCAGGCACTTGGTACACCCCCCCCCCTTCCCACCAGTAACCCCCACACACACACCCGGCGAGCAATTACACGGCGTTAAACGGCAAGTCATCGGCACGTGCCCAAAGCCTGACCTTCCTGTCCATCTGATTAGTCTCTCCCAAGTGGCGGGGCCATTAAACACAAAACATCATCGTGAGATCCAACACCAGACGAAGCATAACAATACTTCACACTTCAGCTGCTCAACAGAGTCTAAGCTCTAGGCTGATTGACATGTACTTCGACGCGTCTTGGGAAACATACTCTTCCGTGTAAGCCAATCAGAGCAATGCAAGTCACGCAACATGGGTGTCAACCAGTACTGGGATGACCGCCCGCCGATAAGGTGTGTTTTTGTGGTTGCCAATCATGGTCAATCCTTGCTTGACAACACGTATGTCTCCATACAAACAGAGTTGATGTGTATTGTGGTGTTATCAAATACAATAGACCTAAAGCTGCTCCGCACATCACTGGCGCCTTTCTGACTGGCTCACACGGAAGAGCGTCGCCCCCGTGTGTGTAAGTGCATGTCAATCAAGTCGTGGCGCCTTTCTGATTGGCTCAAACGGAAGAGCATCGCCCGTCAATCAAGCGAGATTAGCACGCGTTGTTTTCTCACGGCGCACAGGTGCCCGTGTCTATCATGATTTGAGTGGCACCTATCACTTCTTTGGTCACGGTCACACAGGTGTACAGGAGGGCCAAGTAACAAAGGAGATCGTTGCTCTCTTTAATGTTTTTGTTGTTGTTTTGTTTTGGGTTTTTTGCTGATTGTGTGTGTGTGTGTGTGTGTGTGTGTGTGTGTGTGTGTGTGTGTGTGTGTGACTTCTTTGCTTTTTGGTTGTTACCCTTAACAAACGAAAAACAAAAGCAAAGACGAAAGGCCGACGAAGTAAGCGTTTTGTTATATGATAATAAAGGAAGAGGCTTCGAGGGACCTGCATGCAAGCGAGGTTCTAAATATGATAACCGTTCTTTTCGTCTTTTTGTTGCGATGTACGTTGTTGTTTACTTTGTGGCCTTCAAAACAACCACAACAACGACGGAAGCAACAAAGAGAGGCCGATGAAGCAAGCACATTTAATGATGAAGTAAATAGAGGCGTCGAGGGGCCTGCATGCAACTGAGGTTTCAAACAATTTTTTTCTTGTGTTTTGTTTCCCGTCTACCAGATGGAGGAGTGTGTATGATGCGAGCGTTTCTTGTTATTGGTTTATTTTTTTAATCAAGTTTTTAAAAGCCATTTATGTTTGTTCCCTTTTACAAAATAAAAACAGAACCAACGAAAAGAAGCCGACCAAGCATTACAGAAATAAAGAAATGCGCCCAACACGCGCGACGATTTCTGTCAGTTCTCAGCGAATGAATTAGCCATGGACCATGGACAAAGCTTCCAGAGGGGCCTAAACATCATCATTCTTCACACCTCAGCCGCTCAACAAGGAGATCCTAATCCTATAGATTGACTGACATGTACTTACAGGCAGTGGGAGAGACACTCGTCAGTGTAAGCCAATCAGACCGATGCAAGTCATGCAACGGAGTGTCAACTATTAGTGCGATGGCCACCCCCTTGTGGTTTTGTGGTTGTCAGTCACGGTCAGTCGTTGACTGACAGCACGCACATCTCCAGACAAACACTGGAGTTGATGTGTAGTGTGGTGTTGAGTCGCACAGTTGGTCGGCTAGGCAAGTGTCAATGACGTATGAAGGGCGAACCCTCACAGTTGAGCAATCTGTTCTGCATTACAAGAACTGACCCGCACGTCAGCGTATTGTGTGATGCCACGCACACACACACACACACTTGGGAGAACCCAACAACAAAACAAACAAGAACAATACAGAACAATAATAAGGACCACCACCTCTCAATAAACGCTTTTTGGCAGGTTTTGTGGATGGGGGGGGGGGGGGGTAGCATTAGTTTTATCGCACAGGATCAAAACATTCAGTGCGATTTATTTTCCCTCGTAAGTTCACCTTGTTATGTTTCGTCCCGGCTGCGTGTTAGACTCTGGGATGTTTTTGCAAGTCTGATGTCATAACCGTCTTGTTGCCCCGATATCAGCCAAACATAGGCGGAAAAGGACGTGAATACCCCCCCCCCCCCACTCTCCTTCTAACGATATTTGAATACCAGTCTGGATGACTGGCACCCACAATACGTTAATGCCGCCTTTTTAAAACTGGCTCAAGCGGAAGAGCGTCGCCCCTATGGCCCTTTTTTTCCTGTAATTATATCCTGACAAGGTCCTGAAATTTTACCTTTTTTAAAAAATAGAGAATAAAATAAAGACTTGTAACGTGAAACACAAGAGACACAATGCACGTCGATGTTCGTGCGCGTTCAGATAACCAATGTAGCTGGCTCTGTGAGTATTTCTGGGTGATATGAACAGTACTCAGAGTAAGATGAAAGCAAAGCGTGCCAGTCCTGCTGGAATGTATCCTTTAACCTACATTTGAAAGAAGTCATGAGCTTTCCGTGCTGTGTGTGTGTGTGTGTGTGTGCCGTGAGACAGGCGTATTTTTTATTTTTTTATTTTTTAATTGCACTTCACACGTCTCTGGCAGCCGATTTCCTACCGACCACGGTACTTGAGCCGCCACGTGGCCCCCTACTGTGACGCACTGACCGATCAAGGCAGACCAATTAGCGCATCACTACAGTGAATTGACATGACACCCCCTAAACACACATGCAGTAAAGCGGGTTGTGATCACCTCTTACGCTGAAATAACTGTCAGTCACTTTCTCCTTCACACGTAGCAGATCACTAACCACTGTTCAGTTTCGCTAGAAGCATTGTCACACGCATGTGTACATGCATGAAATGTGTGTGTGTTGCCATTCCGAGTGTGTGAATGAAGACCGGACGCGGATACGATAGGGGCAGTCCCCTACTTTGTGTCTGAAAATAAAACGAGTCAGAAAACGTAAACGCAGTGATTCTTTGTGACGTATCTGCCCTCAAAGTTGACTTGTGTCTTGCACATGTATGTATATACTGACTGCGCTTACTAGAACAGCCGGAGTCGCATTTCTGGGTTTATGATTGAGGCTGTGCGTCGTGATTCAAGCTGCTCTGTGTGTGTGTGTGTGTGTGTGTGTGTGTCAGTGTGTGTGTGTGTGTGTGTGTGTCAGTGTGTGAGTGTGTGTGTGTTTCCCATAACGACCGTTTTTGTTCAGTCCCGTGGGCGGTCTCCTAAACGAAACGAAGGAAAGCACACACAATACTACACACCTCTCTCTCCCTCGGTCACACAAACACTCAAATGTGCGCAACAGTGTCAGACTGCAGTCAGAGAAAATTTATGTAAGTGATGTGTGGCAAGTCAATATTTTAAATGCATTCTCTCTCTCTCTCTCTCTCTCTCTCTTCCGCACGCGGAAGGTGAAGAAAGAGTCACCCTGCAGCAAGAGAAATTATAAAAAAAATTAGTGTTGTAGGGCAGTCACACAATAACAATCAATGTCTTTACTAGGGTGTAGCAGAGTAGTGGTGTAGCAAGTGGGGTGTAGCAGTGTAGTAAGTGGGGTGTAGTGGTGTAGTAAGTGGGGTGTAGTGGTGTAGTACATGTAAATGGTGTGTAACAACACACATTTATATATGGATGAATCGTGGCAGGGGTGAAGTGTCTCACTCCAGGTACGTGTCAATCAACTTCGTCTTTAACACCCGGCCTTGATCGACCAAAGGCGCCAACCTGTTGTTCGTGTCAGTCAACACCTCAGTTTTCAGAACACTCACTCTCACTTAACTGGTGGGGCTGCTCGCCTCACGAAGTCACGATGCGCCCGACAACTACGAGAACACAAATCCCCTACCATTTGAAGCACAGAACCAGCAGATGGGTAAGTTATTGCCCCCCCCCCCTCCCCTTTACTGTTAGTTAGTGTGTTGGGGGGGGGGGCTTGCTTACTGAACCCCCCCCCCCCCCAACACACACACACAAACACACACCTCCCGCTCAGTGATTTGTCAAGCTGTGTATGATGCTGTGAGCGGGCACGCGCTCTGTCTTTTGTTTGAAGTCTCGGCGAGACAGGCGACTGCCCTACTTGGAGGACAAGTACACGCCTCAATACCCGGTGTGTGAGCTTTGACCAATCAACAGACACAGACTGGTGTGATGGGTGACCGACAGGACCAAGACTGATTGACGTATGACTATGAGTTTTAACCAGTCAAACAGACACAGATGGTTAAAGCTCAGGGAAAATGAGCTTGCTTAGCAACCACCCCTCTAACACCTCCCTCCCCCCAATTACTCCCATGGTTGTATATCTTTAGACAGTTAGTGTGCTTTTTAATTTTCTAATACGAGGGAGAAGTAGGCGAAGTGGTGGTTCTTTTATTCACGTGTATGTGTGTGTGTGGTCCCGGCACTACATTAACACCCCCCCCCCCCCGCTTCCACCTGTCCTCATGTTCTGCTTTTAATTTTTTTTTTTTTTGCCCACCGGAGTTTGCTTACTGCACCACCAGCCCCCCCCCCCCACCCCCCCAGTGATTTGTGAAGCTCTTCCCAGGTGCGACACTATGGGCGGGCACACGTGCTCATGCCTCAATACCCGGTGTGTCAACACTAAGACTGATTGACGTATGAGCTTTGACCAATCAACAGACACAGACTGGTGTGATGGGTGACTGACAGGGCCAAGACTGATTGACGTATGAGTTTTAAACCAATCAGACACAGATGGTAACAACCTTGCTTAGTTACTGCAACCCCCCCCCCCCCACGTCCCCCCTCCACCCCCCCCCTTACTCCCACCGTTGTACATGTCTTGAGTCAAGGAAGAATTAGGCGAAGTGGTGGTTCTTCTATTCTATACTTTTCCGAGCGCAGTTGGTATCACGGCCCGTCGCGCATGACCAATATCACCCCCCCCCCCAGTGATTTGTGAAGCTTTTCCCAGGTGCGATAATATGGGCGGGCACATGCTCTGTCTTTTGTTTGACGTCACGTCGAGACAGGCGGCGGCCCTTACACGCCTCAATACCCAGTGTCTCAAAACTAAGACTGATTGACGTATGAGCTTTGACCAATCAACAGACACAGACTGGTGTGAAGGGGGGGGGGGTGCAAGACTGATTGAGTTTTAACCAATCACATACAGATGGTAACAACCTTGCTTAGTTACTGCACCCCAGCCCCCACGCCCCCCCCCCCCATTACTCCCACCGTTGTACATGTCTTGAGTCAAGGAAGAAGTAGGCGAAGTAGTACGAACATCGCTATGCTGAAGGCGCGTCAAAGAAAGCAGACTCTGCTCTTGCCACAACCCTGGCAAGAGAAAAGATTGAACAGCGCTTCTCCCAGCACCTGAAAATCTACACGGACGGCTCTGTCCTAGATTCAGGAGAGGTTGGGTGCGCCTTTGTGATCCCAGACCTTGGAATCACAAGACGCTACAAACTCAACGCCGGGTTAAGCATCTTCTCAGCAGAGATGTATGCAATCCTCATGGCCTGCACGTTTGTCAACGACATGCCAAACCCCCCGCTGGGGGCGGTCATTCTGTCCGACTCCAAGTCCTCACTCCAAGCCCTAGAGAGAGGGGGCACGAGGAACAGGAGTGATGTACAAAGCGAGATCCTCTTCCTGGCCCATCAGATCATCACGAAGGGAACCGCCCTAGCCCTCATGTGGCTACCCTCCCACAGCGGGATCAGGGGAAATGAGCTGGCCGATCGCGCGGCCCGGGGTGCCACCGGCGATGGCATGGAAGCAAAACTACCCCAGACACTCAGTGAAGTGAAAAGTAAGATACAAAGAGCGGCCCACACTCTCAGGGAGAGGAAACTCCGTGCACTGTGTGAGGAAAATGGCTGGGTCCACCTCCCGGGTGGCCAAAACCACGTGCCACTTTTCCCCGCGCAGGCACTCTGCAGTCATCTGCAGAATACGCACACTGTGCTGCGCACACACATGGAGTAACGACCTCTGCCAGTGTGGGCAGCCCCCAGACGTCCGCCACATTGTAAACGGATGTGATGGCCTGCCCGCAAACCTCCAGCCGGTCTGGGACCTGAGAGACAGATACTCACTGAAGACGGTAGACTTCCTCAGGCCACACCAAGCCCTAGGTGATAGGCCAATGAGAAACCCTGGCCGACGCGATCGTCAGATCAGATCTGACAAAATGGTTCTAATACCAAAGAGCGAGGGGACACCCCGGCTATGATCTAAAGGCAAAAGTACGGATGACAGAACAGACTGAGGCACTGAAAAACAAACTCAGACCAGGCTTTCTGAAAGCCAAGCAGAGATCCTTCTGACGTTGCCCAAAGCTAAGCAAATCAGCCCACACTCACCCCAAAGACACTTTGCCCCAGCCAAGCAGCCAAAGACACATGCCAGGAAACAACTTGTCCTTAAGGGCCAAAAGCCATAGGACGTAAAGCAAGCTAATGATGATGGCGAAGTAGTGTTCTTCTATTCTACACTTTTCTATACCGAGCGCAGTTGGTATCACGGCCCGTCGCGCATGACCAATATCGGCCCGTCGCGCATGACCAATATCACGGCCCGTCGCGCATGACCAATATCACGGCCGGTCGCCCGTCGCCCGTCGTTCATGACCAGTCGCTAGTTGTCGCGGTAGCCCATGACCAATCGCGGGTAGCGCATGACCAATCGCGGGTAGCCCCATGACCAATCGCGGGTAGCGCATGACCAACCGCGCGTCGCATATGACAACCGCGCGTCGCATATGACCAGCCGCGCGTCGTTCATGACCAGCCGCGCGTAAGCGCGTGACCAGTCGCAGGTAGTTCATGGACCCTATACGCACGTTTTCATACCTCGAGCTAGGATATAAACCAATTTCTGAAAATTTGTGAGACTTAATGAAAAGAAATGTAGAAAACGGAAACCAAAACATGTACGGCATGTATCAGGGTTTGGGTTTTTTGGGTTTTTTTTTTTTTTTTTACTCCTAAGCACACGGAAATGTTTCCTAAACTCTTGTGTATGAAATATATTTTTCCAGAACCCAGATCAAAGTGACATTTATAGTTTGGTTTGCGTTTGATTCTTAGTGTGGAGATGACAACTTTATGAAGACAAGATGTCTTCTGTGTAGCAGCAATGGCGAGTGTCTGTCTTCTTTGTTCTGACTTTGGCTAACATAAAATTGAGCTTTTTGGATACACCATATCAAGTGCGATGGTTTCTAATTCTAGCAAAATCTTGACAGTTTCTGACAATCATGCTTTAATGATACCACTGACATCACTAATGATGCATCATGCAGAACTTAATATCTTCCACCTTTTGGTGGATTTTCACCTTTAGGTAAAAATGCCCCCCCCCCCCCCCCAAAAAAAAAAGTGCATTTCCTCCTCTAAGCACTTAAAATCATGCCAAAATGCACCAAAATGCACCAAACTGCACAGATTTTAGTGTAATTTCCTCCAAAAAAAGACAAGTGTTTCTGTCTCTGAAACACCTAAAATCATGCAGAAATGCACTGATTTTCAAGATTCCAGGGGAGCGCTGTCCTCAGACACCCTTAGCGTAATGCGTCTGCTTTGCAGATGCGAACTCCTGACACCCTTAGCGTAATGCGTCTGCTTTGCAGATGCGAACTCCTGGCTTTGCCACTTACCGGTAGTTACTAAATACTACAAACTTTTCCTCCTCTTGGTCCTTGGACTGTTTTAAGTCCTGATGCATACCAGTGTCTGTCGCAAACGTTGCAGTGCTGAAGGAAGCTATGATGCACATCATTTTTTTTTTCTTCTCCCTCTTTTTAAGAAAAACATTCATGCATCAACTTGAGCAGAAAGGTTCAAATTTCAGACCTGCATGTTGAAATGGTCGTGATCATGAAACTTCTTGCATGAAAGAAAATTTCTGCATGTATGTTTATTTTTACAGTAGAGTTAGCGTTTGTGTGCGTTGCACAACACTCTCCAGCATGGTGGTGGCAGTGCTGGTTTGGGGTTGTTTTTCCCTGCACAATATGCTGTGCCATTTTTTTTTTTCTTTTCAACCTCCGAGCTATGACATAGATATGCTTAGGAGCTGTACTTTTTTCTTTTTTGTAACGATAACATGCGTGTGCTTCAATTCACGCTTGCGTTGTACCTTGTTTCATGCGTTCATACTATTGATGTTAGTTTCACACTGTGTAGATGTGAAGTTACATATTTTTCATCAGTTTACGTTTGACACCACATAGATTTTGCTGGTGCATGTTACACTTTTTGGTAACAGTCACTTTACCAATCTCACTTTTAACATTTCTTATGTTGCATGATACAACATATTTCTGTCTTCAGTTTCTGAGCTTTGTAATTTTCCATATCTTTTTTACACTGTGTGCACAGAATATTTTATGAGAAGACAAAACTGTGTTGGGTGAGTTTATTCTTTCTGCGAGGAAAATTTGTCTGACAGTATGATGAGGATTCACTGAGAACTTGTGCCAAGCAACCAAGCCTCTTTCTAACAACACTCATCAACTTTGGCAACTCCTGTTCAAGTTCATAGTAACTAAGTGAATATAAAACAATGCACAGCTAATTTCTGGGAAAATCTTCCCATTTTTTTAATCAAGGAAACATGAAAAGAAAATGGAAACGGACAATCAGATACAGATTACAACCAGAGTGTAACATCACTGTTCAGAGTATCAATTAATTACAGCAAATGTTTCCATTCTTACGTCATTTTGTTTTCAATTTTAACAATGGTTGTGTGATGCATCAAACAAGCATTGTACTTTTACAGAAAACAATAAAGTGTTCAGTTTCTGTCAGTATGGCGTCGTTCTCCCAGTGTTCCCAACTGCGAGGGGAGCCGGGGTGGTCGAATGGTAGAGTGTTGGACTTCTAATGCTCGGGTCGTGAGTTCGATCCCCGCTGGGGCCAAATATTTGTGCTGGCTTTTTCATCGTTGCCCCGTCTTTGATATCACCCTATGTGGTGGAAAAGGACGTTAAACCCCCAAACACCCACCCACCCTTCCCAACTGCGCACAGATGTGCCTGTTTGTACGCACAAAACTAAGTTGACGCACAAATTTGAGAACAGCATGTTTATACATCTCTCCTACTTGAATACTGTTGTAGCAAGAACAAATGGCTTTGACTTTCAGACATTTTATGCCAAAAGACCACCGACCCTCAAAATTTACAAAAGGACCCTCAAAAATATGGAGAGACTTGTATTTTCGAATCACAGGGAACACTGATGCTGTGAAAGACAGCTGGTCAATCATAATGCCAACAATATTGACAAAATTAATTCGGTCAACGTTTAAGTCAAACTTATGACGTCTTTACAATACTACACGGGGGTAACACCCCTGCTTCATGTCGAATATGTTTCCACGCATGTTCTAGCTAATGATGTACATTTGCTTGCCCAGGGATTTGGTGGTGGATTACTTTCTCTGGAAAAACCTCAGTGTAGAAGGATGTAAGCACAACGCATGGGCAGTGTACGCATGCCAAGCAACCACGCTTCAACAAACTGCAGAACACAGGAACAAACATGAACATGCATGCACGCACACACACACACACTCTCTCCATCTCAGCAGCAGATTTTAATGTATATATACATATTTACAGTCCACCAGCACATGTAAGTTGTAATCATGTTCACAGGACCACCTGAATTACAAGTAACTTTAAAAACGTCTTGCTGTAAGAAAATAGCAATGGTAATAATGTAATAAATAAGCTGAACTGTAATGCTAAGACACAACAGTCCACCACCAATCATCCAAAAATTGATGAATACGTGGGCACTTTTCCTTTGATGACCGGCAGAACTTCCTGCAACAAACAAAAGTATCAGCTGCATTCCGACTCTGCCACTTGTAATTGTATAAAAGAGATCAACAATTCCAATGTTAAAAACACACACACACACACACACACATTGATGCTACATGTCTACATGACACCAAACTCTAGGACTAATACATTGTCTATCGGAACCAGCCGAAATGTGCACAGCGCACTTTACAATGTCACAAGCTTCCACCCTCATCAAGGACAAAATCTCACCTTTCCCCCATTTTGTTCCAAATGCTGCAATGCATCCGTTACTCTGTCTCTGTATTTCTTGTCCATCATTCTCTTTGACAGCTGTTTAAAAAAAAAAAAAAAAAAAATCAAATGTAACTCATGTACAACTGACAGATCAACAACACTCCTCTCATACCCTAAAACACATACACAAAGTTTTTTGTTTCCCCCCCCCCCCCCCAGCATTAAATTGGAAATATTTTTCTGCACATATGAAAAAGTGAACCAAGTGTGCGAGTTTTAGATGAGACTACAGCTGACCCAGCCACTGCACAATCCAGGCTCAAGAACCCAGTGAGCAGGAACATAAGCAAAACAGGCCACTATGGATACAAGCATGCCTTAGCAATTAAATCTCTGTGAACCAAAGCTGACACTGACCGCCATGAGCAGGTTTTTCAGGTGGGGGTTGAGCGCTGGTCCCACTGCATCACTAAGCACCATCAGCCCTGATAGCCCTCTCTCAAATACTTCGTTGTTAGCATGGCACTGCACAATACACATTGATAATGACTGATATTGGTGAGAAACTGTAAAAAAAAAAGAAAAAAGAAAAAAAAGATAGGTATTGGGTGGCGCTGCACCATGGTGACACGCAGCCCGAATTTCCCGAAAGGGACAATAAAAAAGAAAATTAAAAGGAAAAAGAAAATTATCTCAAGAAGAAAAATACCGACTGTTGACCCTGGGAAATGCAGCTCTTGTTGTTTTCCATGCCTCAGGCCACAGCCTACAGCCTAAAACAAACTTTTTTTTGTTTGGGCTGCCCCAGCCCTTTGCCAGCTCCAGTGGTGTTCCTCCCAGGTCATGGGTAGAATCCACGGAGGGCTCGGAAGCTGGGACAATTTTTATTAGGCATGATGATGGAGATGAGGATGGTGGTAAGATGATGCTACGGAGGTCCATGTGGTTTGGGACTGCGGGACTGGGCCTCATTCCTCGCTTTCTGTCATAAATATCCCGGCATTAACCAGGCCCAGGAACTACTGCACCTGCGGTGCTGGCCATGTAATCATCCACATCATAAAGACGTGTCATACCAAGGGAAGCACGCCCCCCAACGTCTCACTCACCCGTGAAGTGGGTGCAACTCCGGCTGTGTGGCAAACAGCCCTCCCCACTGGATCCACAGCACACCCGCTCTGGGTAGGAGCCGACCCTAGGTCAGGAAAACTCCCGCTTTGCCATCGGCTGGGACTCAAACCTGGGGTCTCCCGGTCCATGGTCCGAAGTGCTAGCTACTTCACTACGGGGGCCGGTGCCTAAATCCAGCTTGACATAAATGTGTCTATGTGTGTGTACTTGAAGGTAATTTTAGACAGGCACTTGTTTACATTTAAAATGCTCCCAGCCAAAGCCCTGTCCACCACGGTATTTGGACTCTTGACAACTGCAGAGGTAAGAATAAAATGAATGTCTCGATCCACTCCAAATAATACAGACTGTGCTAGCTCAAAAGCTTGAACTTTTCACCGCTGTTCGTGTTCTCAGCTTGATGTGGTAAATATACCTGAAACGGAAAACAGCCATAGGTTAAACCACATAACAAATACATCAGTTGTCAGTGGACTCACCAAAGCTGCTCGCAGAGGGGGGACAATCTTGTGCAAGAGTGGAGCTGCCTTGTCACCTGCATTCTCACTCTCCATCATTTCCTTGAACCCCATTTGAGAAACCAGTGTGTACGGATGCACTGTTTCTCGAAGACCCTGGGACAATGACAAAGATGGATCTACAACTTTGCATCAGTGGGAATGAAAGCAAAAACATAATACACATGCATGAGAAGGGAGAATGTTATCCTGTGTAAATTGCCAAGCCTTTTGTCCAACGGTCGTGGCTTCCAGTATTTTCGCCAAAGTGTTTTGACGAGCAGTGGGCCGTTGCTAAACATAATGCTATGGTACCTTATCTCAAGTGGGTTGTTTTCTGGTTAGGTTCTGCATTTCTCTTTCTGGTCTAGTATGTATGTGAGGAGGGAAACACACACACACCACACACACACACACACACACACACACACACACACACATTACATGTACTGATGTTAAAAAAGAATATATACTGAGTTCAAAACAGTTCAAAACATGTGCATCAGAGCATGTGTAAAGCACATGCAATACACTTCCAACAGACAAACAATGTGACTTGCTGTTCTCCAGTATAACTGCATCTTAAAGTGAAACCTTACCTCTGCTAATGTGACCAATACAGGATCAAAAGGGAGATTCTCTGGGGGAGTATCCCATGCCAGTTTGTGTTTAACGCTTCCATGAACCAGCCTAAAGGTGAAAAAAGGAAAGAAATATTTTAAAACCACACACATATTTGATATAATTGCCGAAACGATAAACCATAATCCTCACCATTTTATCCAAGACAAAATTTACACTGTTCAGCAGCACAATATTATTACAAATCCAGTCACCAAAGCTTTTCAAGAATATTCTTTGTACAACTGTGATTGTGCATATTTACTGGAAAAAGATGTTTGAAAACTTGTCAATTTTATTTGGTGACAACTTCCTGAATAACCATTTCTATGCAATAGGTATACAAAAGTGGCTCCATAAAAAGTTATCGTCAAATATCGTTGGCAGTTCAGATACCAAACACTTAAAACACATGACTGGGAATGGACTTGTAACAGGAAAAGTGCTTGGAAAAAAAGAATACATTTAAAGCGACAGTTTGATTCCCAAGAAGCATAACAGGGGTGTAAATGGTAAGAATATATATATATATGTAAACCTGCAAGGCACTCCACCATTTGTGTACAGTGATGCAAATGCAGTCTGGCTTTTCGAAGCTGTAGAAAACTGAAACAGAAACCAGAATTGCATGACTGTCTATAGGTAGCTATCCCTGCTATTTTCTTGTGCTGACAAGAATTGCAAAAATGTAGCATGTACATGAATAAGTATCAACTTACATTTCGGCGATAGCAAATATAGCTACCACTAGTACCAGATGATATTCACTATTGCCAGCAATAGTGATTTCCTTTCATACCTTTTTGCTGTGAGTAGAACTGGATGAAAAAGAAAATTAACCTTGTTCTTCCACATTTTACCCAATTAAGTTCTCATCATTTGTGAAAAAAATGTACTCACATGGTCCACAGTCTTTGGATTGAGACGATCAGATGGCTTTGCTGCCTTGGGTTTGGCAGCTGCTGGCCCATCACCTATCTTTTTACCAGCGCTGCCAGGTGGTGTCTTTGATCCTCTAGACCCTGCCGAGCCATGTGAGCTTGTTTTCCCTCTGCTTCCTGCAGAGTTTGAAGCCATCAGATCTGTTTAACTGCGACAGAACAATGAAAGAGCCTCAGTGAATGTCACATGTGTATAAGTATACAATGTAAGCACCTATGCTATCATCAGTGCTGAATCTGCATCAACTAGGATTTATAATAGCTGCATGCCGTTAATGCATGCATGAACCTGGATCAACACAGTACCTTGTACATTAAAACACGGCCTCTTGATCCAGTGGCCCATTAAATGTCAAACCAATCTTGACAGCTGACAGGGCTAAAACCAGAACCCAAACCCCTCACCCATACCAACCACGTAAAATTTTGCTATTTCTTAAGTAAACAGAGGGGCGTTCTATTGATTCACTGCAATTCCGGCCTACGCTACTTTGGTGCACCTGTGACATCAAGAAATTTGACCTAACCAAACACAAAAATAACCTTAAACATCAATGATACTGTTTGTCTGATAGAATGCATCAAACCCTCGAGCGCACTTTCACTCGTACCTGTGGATTCATGCATGAGTATCACTATATACATGTAATAAATATATATATATATATATCACTAATATCAGTCCAAAAATTTCCCTCACCCGTTTCACTCATGTACAGCAATAATTTTCAGACATATGTGTCTTCTCTAAGCAACAACAGAAACACTTTGAATATTTGATGATGCTCTACAGACCCAGAGTAACTGCCACTGAGAGAAACAAAGTTGATCTCTCAAGCATATCAAATGTTCTTTCCTTGCCAGTTCATGGAGGCCGCCATTTTGCGCATTAATCACTCTAAGGAAAGTAGTGACCTTAGAGATGCCCTAACTATTTACTGATGTTAAATGTAATATCCTTGAACTGACTGATCATGACACAAATTCCAAAATACGACGTTTCAGCAGCAAAAATAGATTCTGATAGATTATCTGAAATACTACGAGACGTGCAGTCACGTTCTTTTGCTAGCGCATTCATTTCCGGTGTTAATGTGTTACGGCCCAAACAAACATGGCGGCTGTTTGGCATTTCTGGCAGACGTGAACCACGCATTGTACCAAACTTTACATACCTGAGCGTCTTTGGGCAATACACATCAACATGGATATCAGTATAAGATCTCTGCTATCGTCTGCACAATCCTATAAAGGTATTTTTTTTTTCAAGCATGAAACCTTTAGGATGTATCAATTCTAAGCCAGAAGTCTGGCATCGTAAGGTCGCTTATAACCCCAACTACAATTGTACACACTCAAAGAGAATGAATGAATCTTAAAAAAAAAAAAAAAAAAAAAAATGATGAGCAGAAAATAATACCTGTCATTGTTTTCTCATGTCAGGAGTAGACAAAAACCCTTTCCTTCAACAAGCCTACACTCAGCTGCGTACGGTTGCAGAGAACCGACCTGCAGTAGATGCACCAGAACCATTTGGCCAGGACCTTCATGTTCTGTGTGCAGAAATTGCCTACCAGGTATGAATTTTCAGAGATCTGTATGTGCCTAAGTCGAAGTAAAGAAATGCTTCTAACAGTAAGATAAGCAAAATGTAGGTATGACAGATTGGTGGCGCTAGATATAATTTAACAGTTAAATCTGTATGCCGAAGGATTTTTCTCATTAAGTTTGTACTTGTTTTACTTTAACTGATTTTGTCTTTTTCTTTATAGTATGGACTTAATGAGATTGCAAAGGACTGTCTCAAGATGTTCTTCATGAGACAGCAACCTGCAAACCAGTTCGTGATCCGGGCCTACCTGTGCCAGGCGCAACTGCTGGCACCTCAGGATGCAAACAATCCTGTAAGCTAGTGTATAATGTTAATAGTGCACAATCTACATTTTGAAGAGTTAATTGCAGTTTATTACGAGTGTAACAGACTGAGGACCAAGCTGTCATGCACCAGCGATCGTCAAACGTGTCAGGACCATGGTAGCCATTCGGGCTACCGCCCTGAACAAAACTGGTAGCCCGAAAAAAAATTCTGGAAGCCGGAGTGGCTGCTAGGTTCTGATTCATCTCAGAATTCCTGCTCGCCATTCGGGCTACCGCTACCGGAGCTTTCACTCGCCCGACGGTAAATTTGGTAGCGAAAGCGAGCGGGCGAGCGCATTTGACGATCGCTGATGCACCTTTGAGGGTTGATGCACACATTATCACCTTACTTGATTAGGGTTAGGGTTCAGAGGCCTTCTTCAGTTGACACAAAGATCTTGCTTCAGGGGTGTGTGTGTGTGTGTGTGTGTGTGTGTGTGTGTGTGAGCGAGTGAGAGAGAAAGAGATAGAGAGAGAGAGCAAGCGACTGAGAGAGATTAGGGCATTGTTTTGTGAAACTGCAACGGAGCTCAGATTGCTAAGTTGCTAAGAACTGCATGCATAGAATGTCAGTTAATGCTCATGCCATGTGTTCAATTCCCAGCTGGGAGCCCAAACTGTTTCTGGTTTTAATGTTCATCTTCAATTTTTCAATTTTTAAGTTGTTTCTCTATAGAGAAACAACTTTATGAGACGGGGCAGATTTTGCTACGCGCAGCAGCAAGTTTTAGTGATACAAAACGAGACTGTGACGTTTCTCCACACAATACTTTCTTTCACGCACACAGTGACGTAACGAAATCTGCGTCATAGACACCTTACGTGCACACTATGCTGCTGCGTTCTTTTTGGCGGGAGTTGTGAGACGTGTGTGTGTGTGTGTGTGTGTGTGTGTGTGGACGGATGTAATGATGGCTATCTCCTAAACCACCTCGTTGGAGGCCTTTTTACTTTGAGATAAAATGGGAATTCACCTTCTCCAGACCTATTTTTCACGATTTTTAGCCTACTGCATTTTCAGAAGAGTTATCGCCGAATTTAAAAAATCGGTCATGTTACGAATTTTTTTCGCAAAAAATGTTCAAATGGCTTCGTTTTCTGAAATTGGGAAGATCATCCAATTATACTGCCTGTTTTCGTAGCACAGCTCTGTAGCTCTGACAGGTTTTGTGTAAGAAAAATATTTCGAAGGTAGGGGTGGTTTGCATATAAGGCCAAATATCTATGAAAAGACTCCTTCAAATTACTCATCATTCCGGTATTTTTGTCACTTGTGCCAACTGCACATATGACATGAACCACTGCACTATTATAGCTTTAGTATTAAGAATAGCAGAGCTTTTAGATAAACACATTTTTCACGTTTCTGCGAGAAGCGCCGGTCAAAAAAGTTCCAATTTTGCAATTTCGTAAGTACAGTTCAAGGCACTTTGAGTCCACGTTTCATCAGCTCTCTAGATCTTCCAGATTTTATGTAAAAATTAATTCAGTCACAGAAGTCACAAAAGCAACAATGAAATCACAAGATATGTAGAAGTATCATCTGTCAGACGAGCAGCGTGAGGCTGACGTCAAATGTTTGGTTCACAGACAAAATCTGCAAGTATCGTCACTGCTTCCGACATTTCATCAGCCCTCTACATCTTCCAGAGTTCATGTGAAAAATAATTCAGTCGGAGAAGTCACAAAGCCAACAGGGAAATCACAAGACATGAACAAGCATCCTCAGACGATCTCAGTGCTAGAGGCTGACGTCAAAAGTTTAGTTCACGGAATTGACGTCATCTCTCTCTCTCTGTATGACGACCTGCCTGAGGCTGACGTCAAATGTTTAGTTCACGGAACTGACGTCTCTCTCTCTCTCTCTCTCTTGGGAGCCAGGGTGGCCGAATGGTAGAGCGTTGGACTTTCAATGCTTGGGCCGAGAGTTCGAATCCCGGCCGCTGGGGCCAAATATTTGTGCTGGCCTTTCAAGTTCTCGTTGCCCCGTCTTTGATATCACCCTTATGTGGGGGAAAAGGACGTTAAACTCCTAAACACCCACCCACCCACCCTCTCTCTCTGCCTCTCTCTCTCTCTCCCTTCTTCCCCCACCCCCAGTCACGTGGCTAATCGGTCGAGGTCGTAGAGGATCTAGTGTCATCGGTAAAACTTGGAGAGGGGAGAACCGGCAACAATAACAACAAAACAGACAAAATAAAATGAAGTTTGGAGAAACAACTTTGTAGGACGGGGCCGTTCCTCCTTGTTAATCTCTGGTATCATCCGTATGAAAGTTCACGCCCAGCCTACCAGTCAACTCTGAAACCATAGGCAAAATTTTATTTATGTTAATTGAGGTTATTGCTTTTTTTTTTTTTTTTTTTGCTGCTCCAACTCTTTTTGCTAGCTCCAGTGGTGTTCCTCCTAGGTCATGGGTGGAATCCACGGAGGGCTCGAAAGCTGGGGCAATTATTATTATGCATGAGGATGGAGATGAGGATGATGGTAAGATGATGCCATGGAGGTCCGTGTGGTTTGGGACTGCGGGACAGGGCCGCATTCCATGCTTCCTGTCATAAATATCCCGGCGTTCACCAGGCCTGGTAACTATGGCACCTGCGGTGCCGGCCGTGTAATCATCCACATCATAAGACGTGTCATACCAAGGGAAGCACCCCCAAAGTCGCAGCCGTGAAGTGGGTGAATCTCGGCTGTGTGGCAACAGCCTCCCCATTGGGCCCATAGCACACCCGCTGAGGGTAGGAGCCGACCTAGGTAGGAAAAATCCCGCTTGCCTCGGCTGGGATTCGAACCCGGGTCTCCCAGTCCATGGTCCGAAGTGCTAACCACTACGCTACGGGGGCCGGTAATGGAGGTTATTGCTGATGCATGTTTTGGTTCACTTTCAGGAGCAGCTTGATAAGGCAGTGGTGTATCTCTTGAAAGCCATTGCCATGGCAAAGAAAACACAGAGGTGAGAAGCTAAGTACGACATTACAAATCTCTCTTTGTTTCTTTTAGTTTATTTTAGTTTACTTTCCTTCAGTTTGATATATATATATATATATATATATATATATATGCAGTTTCCTGAAAAGGTTTAGATTGTAGGGTGTTTGGCCTTATCATATAATTTTTTGGGGGTGATATAACAAAGCTACTGTTACCTCCCACAGTGTAAATTAACAATTATTAGCAAGAAATAATTTAAAACCATAACTTTGGTGCAAATGCTGACTTAGAGAACTTTACATGATAGATCATATATATATATATACAGACTAAGTCCTTTGAAATGAGGGGTTTTCTTGTTGTTGTTGTTGTTGTTTTACTTTTAGTTTTATATATTTTGTAATCTGATCTATATGCAGATACTATTTCCTGGTGTACAATGCATCAGTGCTGTACTGGAACTTCTGCCGTCCCTTCCTGAAGCCAAATTACCGCCAGTTTCTCGCGCGCAGTCTACATCAAGTGGTCAAGGCTCTGGATGACATTGAAGACACAGATTATGAGTGGAGGGCTCAGCTTATGATGTGAGGATACAGTGTGGTGTGTGGAGGTGTTGGGAGGGGGGTGGTTGGGGGGGGGGGGGAGCATGGAGGGGTGGAGGTTGTTGAGATGATGTACTTGTTAGTTTGGTGTGATGACAACCATTTGTTTTGGGGGGTTGCAGTCCTTTTTTATTCAGAATGTTTGCAGTTTTCAAAACTGAGGGTCACTCTTACCCTTTCTGTCAAATTCAGAGGGTCATGTTGTAAACTCTGATGTACAGCCTCAAAATCTCTGCATGAGATTCTGAAATCTCTGCTGAATGACGCACATATGTGCATAATAAGCAACACTGGTTTACCATCAGGATTTGCTCATAAAACAACACATGAATCAAGATGATTGTTGTGATAACTGTAAAGTGTAAAATAAATGTGAACTTTGCACTTCGCTCTCATTCTAGTTGTAAGTATGTGACTCTGTATTGGAAACTCTGGTATATGATGAAAAATATCAAACTTGAGTTTAACTCTTGCATCTTTAAAGAAAATTTCCCTGTCCTGGAAGACGAACAGAAAAAAAATGCAGGTTTGACTGCTGGATAACCAGGATACATTATCATAAAAAAAAACCAATTATATACCTGTGACCTTTGCAGTTTGTAGCTCATAACACTTATCTCCAACTAAAGCCAGGATATCCCTTCTCACAAATGTATTTGAATAATGTTAATAAATAATAATAATAATAATAATAAATGGTATTTCTAGGGCGCATTTCTTTAAATAAAACTCAATGCGCCTATCACTCACTCACACTCACGCACATCATACAACGATGAACAGACATACACTGGTGAAACTGACCAGTTAAAATAACTGGTGTTAGTAGTTTGTGGCCTCATGCCGCTCAAGCAACAAGGACCAGCATGCGGCTGAGGAAATTACTGATAGGCTTTGCGGAAGAGGAACGTTTTCAGACTGCTAATGTTAATGCTGTCTTGTGCTCTCCATCAGCTAACAAAAATTATGAATGGTTATGTTCTTGAAATGTCTGTGGTGGGCAACAGATCTGTATATTTATATGTTTCTTTCAGTGCCTTGATTGAGTGTCATCTGGATGCAGGAAGGAGAAGTGACGCTTCTCACATTGCGACTGCAGCTGCCACTTTCATCAAGCAGAATGTGCCATCGCTGTACAAGCAAGTGTTTGGATTAATGGTAGGTTTACTGTTATGCCCCACCCATCCCAGCTAATCATGTCATAGAATGGTACTTATAATCAGCACCTTTGCCAGATCTCATATTGTCATTGTCCGAGGTGTAACTCAATTTTGAGAATATTGCAGGAGAATATATGGCAGTGCACGTCATCCTGCACTATTAAAAAAATCCGCTTATGCTAAAATCTGCAGTGACCTGGACATTTGCTGTATGTTTTTTGTTTGTTTGGTTGGGTTTTATTGCTGCTTCAACTCTTTGCCAGCTTGGTTATTCCACCCAGGTCATGGGTAGAATCCCCAGAAGGCTTGGACGCTGGGGCAATTTTAATTATGTGTGATGATGAGGGTGATGGTATGATGTTACATGGATGTCCATGTGGTTTGAGACTGTGTGACAGGACTGCATTCTGCACATCCTGTCATAAATGTATCATCATAAACTGGGCCCAGGAACTACGGCACCTGTGGCGCTGGCTGTGTAATCATCCACATCATGAAATGCATCATAACATGAAGCTCCCTCAAAGTCGCACCCGTGAAGTGGGTGATTCTCAGCGGTGTGGTAACAGCCTTCCCACTGGGCTCATGGCATGCCCACTCTGGGTAGGAGTCGACCTAGGTAGGAAAAATCCTGCTTGCCTTGGTTGGGATTTGAACCCGGTCCGTGGTCCAAAGTGCTAACCACCACACTATGGGGTTGGTCTATATGATGTTCTTCGCTCTTGCAAGACTTTGGCAGGACCACAAAAATATTGTGTTGATGCTTTTACGGTTTATAAATGCTGTAATATTTTATGATCAACATATAAGCTGAGCAAAAGTTCTCAAGCTTCTGACATACCTCAGGAAGTAATCTGCCTCAGTTCCCACTGTATGTACATACCATCTAAGTGTTGTTGTTGTTGAAGACTTTTATTATAAGTGCATGATCTGTTGCTTGTTTCCCAGGCAGGGAAATACTTTACAAACTTATGGTGTTCTGTTTAGGTGCGATACCAGCTGGTGGAGTCGTCCAAGCTGCACAAGGATGTCAAAACTTCTCCTGAGCTTTCTGTCTTTTACAAGATCTGCAAACTGAAAAAGTGAGTTGTTAGCGTGAAATGACCATAATGCAAAAAGAGGTACCCACTGTGTACACATGGCCTGTGCGCTTTGCTTGCTTGCTGGGGAGGTCACTGCTGTTGTGTGGTGTGAGAATAATTGGGGGGAGGGGGGGGGGGGGGCGGGGCAGTAACCACTGGGGCAGAAGACAAGCCTCATACAAAGGTGTAATTCAGGGCTCTCTCAGGCAAGCATATAATTTTTATTGAATTTTATTTCAGTTCCGTAGACCTGGAGGAGTCTAGAGAGTATTACACAGATGTCAGTAACATCCTTGCTCAGATTGGCGTCTCCTCTGCCCCGACATCTTCCAGGCAAGAACGTCTTTCTCGCAGGGACACCAAGGGAACTTCAGGGCGACGGTCTCCCAGTGCCCACAGTGTTTCGCCAACAGGGGAAGAAAACACAGGCAGTACCACCACCAGGTATAAAACTGAAATTGAAGGTGTTTGTGTATGAAGCTGCATTTTGAAGATGCAGTAAGTGCATAGTAGCGTTCACATACCTCTTGAGGGAGCTTAAGTCAAGAGAGCTTTAATCTCTGCCTCTCTGTCTCTCTCTCTGGTTGTCAGTCTACTTAATATTTTATTATTATGGTCAAGATTACAGCCTTCGTGCTAGAAAGAGTACAAAAAAATTGCTCCTCTGCTTGCAAGGTCAAGGTCATGGACACCCTTTTTGCATCCTCTGACACTTTAGTTTGACCAGTCAGAATGAAATCGTGCTTGGCCGAGGTGACCTTCCTTGCGTAAGGTCTGTTGTGTGTGCTCTTAGTCATTTTTAAGTTGCTGATGAGTTTCATTAGCATGTCAGCACAGCTTATTATAAATTATGTAGACTTCTACAGCTGTTGTTGATGGTAGCTTCTGCTGCACATCTTCTTGTACTCATGTGACTGTATTTTCAAGAAAAACAAAAAAAATGAAGAAAATCTTGACACACAATTTCAGACCTTCATCACCAAAGTCAGCCAGTCGAAGGTCGTCTCCAGGACATAATCGATTGTCATCTCCAAGAACGTCAGTTCCAAAAACGTCTTGTGGAGCATCAGTTTCACAAACATCTAGTCGAACATCAGTTGCAAGATCGTCTTCAACCTGTGATGAAGAGTAAACACAATACAAGTCAACCTCAGTAATACTGATAGTGTGGCAGTGTACAGATTGCCGTAGAAATTCAGGTTCCGCTATTAGGAGTGTTTTGTAAGATATGCGTGGTCTGAGGACTCATTTTCAGCTTACCATCAGTGTATATTCAAGACTTTTATTTTTCAAAGATAATGGTCAACTGTGTGCAGTGTGAAATGAACATGCCGCAGCAAAATCACCTCCGCCCGGAGACCCCCTACTCAACTCAATAATTTCAGAGGCCGAACAGTCATCCCCTGAACTGTTTCAAGGTCACCTGTATGGTACGCCATCTCTATGTTCCGGTCCCCATGTTGGGGGGGCTGAAACCATGTAATGACACACAGAAGGTGCTGTGCTGGGAAAATAGAGCACTTGGGACATCGAGCTCCAGGACATAGAGTGCTGGGAAAATAGACTTTAGAGCACCGGGAACGTACAGTTCTGGGTGGGTGGGTGGGTGTTTGGGGGTTTAACGTCCTTTTCCACCACATAGGGTGATATCAAAGACGGGGCAACGATGAAAAAGCCAGCACAAATATTTGGCCCCAGCCGGGATCGAACTCACGACCCGAGCATTAGAAGTCCAACGCTCTACCATTCGATCACCCCGGCTCCCGGTACAGTTTTGGGAAAGTAGAGCACTGGGACTATAGACATGTGGTAACATAGACGTACTCCCAAGTTGTTTTAACAGTGTCTGTCTTGGAATGATATTAGTCAAGCACCACAGTTATAAACTGAGGTTGTCTTGTACAGGTTACCTGAAATTTTGACGTTCTCTTCAGTCAGTTTGCATGCAGCGCTGTGGTTTGTACAGTTTTGAAAGTTCCATGGCAGGCACATGTCCTTTGGACATTTACTATATCAAGAAACATTTTGAACTCCAGAACACTGGTGGAAAACAACCTTGAACATACTTCCTAGTTCTTTTCATGCAGTCTTTGGTAGCTCATTTCTCTTGGCATCCAAGTCTTTTATTTCTCTTGAAATGTCATCTGAATTTGGCTTCACTTATATACATTGAATTGCTTTCAGTGCTGTTTTACATTACTAAGGTGTTTGCTTACTGCTGGAACACATCTACAGTGTTCCTGATTACACACAGGTGTGCGTATTTGTACGCACAAAACTCTTGAAGTGACACACAAATCTGAGAACAGCGCGTCACAGGGGACACATCTTTCTCATTTCAGCATGATGTTTTGATTGATTTTGCAGTGGTTGATGGTTTGCAGGATTTTTTTTTTCTGTTTCATTTGCATATTTGTTTGTTTATTGTCTGTCTTTCTTTGTTTCTTGTTGATATTACTGAGTTTACAGATGATAATTATGTGCTTGGTTATTCTATTTTATGCTCTTCTTTAGACTCTTAATTTTCATGCTCAGGAATGCATTTTGGGGTACCAACTGCAAACCCTCCGATGCATTAGAATGAGATATACTTGTTGCCTCCCCCAATCTCCCTTTTAGAATTTTTTAATTTGTGAATTTGCATGCTCAGGAATGCATTTTGGGGTACCAACTGCAAACCCTCCGATGCATTAGAATGAGATGTACTTGTTGCCTCCCCCAATCTCCCTTTTATATTTTATATTGCAGTCTGTTTACCATACTTTGCTGATGCTTCTGTCCTCCTTTCAGAAAAAGCCCTACAAAGGGAGGGAGGAGAACCCCTACCCCCACCTCAACCAAGAAGCTGACAGCAGAGAGTGCTGACAGGTTTGTGTTGAAAAAATCTCACACTTTTTTTTTTCTTTTTCTTCTTCTTTTTTTTCATGCAGACATTACAGCTGGCTCATGCAGAGGTTTTGGCGGTTACACCCGATGATAGGAACTAATGTAATTATTTTGTTAGAAATCATTCGCTCTAGTTTCACCTAACAGACATGAGTTCCAGTCCACTCCTACTACCAGCATGCAGATGAGAAGACAGTGTTCTTACTGCTTTCAAAACGGAGAGTCACTTTGACCATGATCTCTGTCAAACTCAGAGAGTGATTTTGTAAAATCAAAGGGTTCACGGTATTGACCGCACCAATTGTTTTCACAAGATCTTCAAAGACTACACATGCTTTATGATTCATGAATTGGAAAACTGATGACCAGGGTACCTAATTCTCTGTTGCTGCCAATTCCAGTAATCATCGTCGTTACTTTTGGGTTTTCAAGTTGTGAAAATCATGCATCACAATGACGCAAGCCTCAAAATCTCTGCGTCAGATTCTGAAATTTCTGCGTAATTGACACACATACATGCGTAAAAGGAACACAGGAAAGAGCACTTCAAATTTTTACCTGGGTTTTTCCGTTTGATTTCCTTTCTTTTTCCTTCCCTTACTGACACACTTACAGCTATTAATTGCCTCAATGATATTTGGAGGAATGTATCTGGGGTCTGGATTCATAACTGAAGAGTATGGAAAGGTCCTGAAATCAGATTATATTCACAAGGAATATTTTGACCATACCCCATGGCCTTCATCAGTCTACTGAGGACTCTGGTGATAGATGCGGTGTGTTGAGACTGGAGACTGGACACTATATTGGTCCGACCTCAACATTGGTGAAGGAGTAGAGTTGCCATCAGTCTATGATCTGCTCCTGAACACATCTCACCAACACTCAACTCATCATATCAGCCACCAGGGTCCTAAGTAGGCGGACGAAGGCCAGGGGATATGATCAAAATACATGTACTCCTTGTGAGAATAGTTTCATGAAACGTTTTGTTCTGTGACCTGTCATCTGTAGGCTGAACACAGGCCTTTTCTCTCACTTGAATAAATAAATCAATTAAAACTTAACTCACAGTGGGTTGGTGAAAGTACTGATCGAATGTTTAACTTAAAGGAGCTATCTGACAGAGCTGATGACATGACTTTAACCTTGACCACTTTGTTTCAGTGCCAACACTAGTAAACTGGATAAAAGAGAAAGGTGGTGGATGAATATAGTTATATCTATGACCTAACAAATCTGGCTTTTGTGAACTTGTATCTATAATCCTTTAATCAGTTATATCCATTTTGTTGGTGCTGTTGTCCTTTCCAAGGCTTTGGTAGTAGGCGGCGTGTTATAGCATTGACTTAGTCAAGTGCTTCAGCTTGTAACGAGACTTCTTGTGACATTTAAACTGGTGTGTTACGTTGCATGGTGTGAAGCAGTATCACTTCTGGACTTTCTTCCCTACTTTATTTGTCCCTTTTAGGAAAATTTGAGTTTGTTTCCCTCTGGAAAAGTGCGTTGCTGTGGTGCAGCAAGTTTTTCTTTACCCACAAAATGGATGAAAATGTATGTGTATATCATGCAGCACTTGACTTCGGGTATTTCCTGAAAGCCAGTTCTCAGCATATTTGGGAGCATTGGTCCGCTAGCAAAACGTTTGGTTCATTGGCCCAGAGGCATCCTGCACGTAGTGATCCCTTGCATCCTCACCTTGGTGCTTCCACACAAGACTTTTGTCATGGTGCTTTTAGAAACCACTGTCCCAACCTTCTCATGTAGACTGGTCAGTATGGTTGAATCAACAAACCTGGCCACTTCCAGTGTCAACAGTAACCATGCACACGTTTGTCATCATTCAAAATTTTTCCCTTCAGCGACAGAAAGATGGAAAACAAAATGAAGATGGCAATCTTTGCATCCGTTGTCACTTATGTAGGACAGGGCTACATGTCCACATCGGACATCTGCCTCAGGCCGATTCATTTTTGAAATATCCAATTACTTTCTTTCCCGTCATTGACTGTACCTCAAAGTGCTGTGAAAATAGAAATGGGGGTCAAACTTTCATGATTTTGAAGAACATTTACTGCTATTGTTGCATTTTGCTGATACAGTTTGTGTCAGTAGTTTGCTGCCATGTGGAGACAATCATGAAACAGCTTAGGCTGTCAGGTGTGCGTGTGTGTGTGTGTGTGTGTGTGTGTGTGTGTGTGTGTGTGTGTGTGTGTGTGTGTTATGCTTTTACAGTTGTAGCAGAGATTGCAGATTTGATTGGTGGCCTTTTTTTTAACTCTGCTTTTGGGTTTGGCTTCCATGTACAGTTTCACGTGCATTGAACAGGGTGTGTGTATTTATGAAATTTGTGAAAATAAGTGTTTTGTTAGCTGTTGTCAATTTGAGGCCATATGCAGTGTGATCCAGCTGGAAACTCAACACAGGTGCGCAGTCCACCCTGTACATTATTGTACATCAGCGTTTGCTGCTTCCATGTGTACAAGTAGCAGAAAATCTGATGAATTGAGAAATTATACACGGGAGTAAGATTGGAAATTTGATTTTGATTCAGTCCGTTTTAACAGCATACTGTCGGCAAAGGGCAAAAGAGGAGTATCAAACTTCCAACATGTAAAGAAACACTGGGGCGGTTGGTGGTCTAGTGGTTAAGAGTTAGTCACCAATGCGAGAGCTCAGGTTCGAGTCCCACTCGGGGTGAAGAATTTTTCTTTCTCGTATGTGGCACCGTTCATTCGGGCTAACTATTGGGGGTTCTCTCCAGGTACTCTGGCTTCCTCCCCCTCTGCTTTGGAAATGTTCAGCCCACAAAATTAAAAAATAAATGCAATTTTAAAATTCCAAACCTTAAATTGCTGAGCTGGCCCTTTGCACCAGGTGACAGTAATGTGTTCATGTCCAGTGTGTGAGAGAATGCGTGTGATTCATGTGAGCATGCGTGTTGTGTTTGGCTCGTGGAGCTTTGAGCCACATATTTGGGATAAAGCGCCTGTATTAATAAAGATGCAAAAAATCCCAAGAAGTTGAGAGGGTTTTTGGTTTTCGCTCTTCAGCTGTGGGTTCTTTTATTGCAACCAGTAGGTTTTAGGTATGCGCACCTATTTGTTATGATGGCTTGGGGAAGGGGGGGGGGGGGGGGTAGGTAGTTTACTTTTTGGTTGAATGATTTCAGGAAAACCATGCTTGATTTTGTATTTCAGGCCTTTTCTACTTCTGGAGTTAGCTCATTTGTGCCTGGACCTTAAATTCCCAGACTTGGCCGCTACCTGTGTGGACAGCATGAAAACATGTACTGTCAAGGTACGGTAATCATTTTTGTCCTTTCTTTGGAGCTGTTCATTCACTTACATATTAATTTCTTAGTCTTTCATTGCTAAGCTTACACATATATATCAGTCATAGATTACAGGTACTCGCTGAGCGTTTCTACTCACACGCGGACTGCTGTAATGTTGAGTTTTGTTTTGTTTTGTTTCCCTGTGCAGGAGCAAGGCTTTTATCTGCAGTTGGAGTTTCTTCAGTGTCTGATGATGGTCAAAAGCCTTGAAGAGAAGCAGGAATCCTACCAGAGACCTGTTGTGGATGTGAGTTAAGTTTTCTTTTTAACCCATTGTAATGCAGGGTTGCACATTTTCCACAGCTTCTATAGGACAAAGTGTCCTGGAAACAGCAAAGTGATAGGACACAGTGTCCTGGCCACTTAGTGGGAATAAAAATTTTAATAGGACAAATGTCCGCTTGAGGTGGGAAAAATAGGACATTTGAAATTTTTACAGGTCAATGTCCTGGGACCGACTTAAATGTGCAACCCTGGTAATGATTTAGCTCTCCCACCATCACCCACTTGTTTGCTTGTTCAGTTTTTCAATTGCTCTTGGCACACATGCACACACAAAAAAGAAGTGTCCAGCTTTTTGCATGGATTTTCGACAGTGACTTGGTAGGATTTTCTGCATTACCATCCCGGCCTCCGATTTTACAGTGAGACAACTGTACATGCAGAGCACTGGTTTGGTATTCACACATAGTAGGTTTCTCCCTGGCCCGCATTCATCTACTGAAATGCTCAAGATGATGCAAGGATGCTGATGTGATGAAAACCTGCTGCTAAGCACTACTCAAAGTGCATACTGCATGCTGCTGATTTTTGTGTCGGCCAGCACTTCATGTTACACCTCCTTCATGGTCTTTACGGTCTGTCCATCTTACAGCTGAGGCTGCAAGCAATCAAGCGATGTGAGGAGGCCATCATGAATGCGATACGTTTTGGCGACCCCAATGTTATCCAGGCTGGATGTGTGACGCAGTGGAACCTTTGCTTGCCGCTCACCCAGCCAAACCTTCGCAAGCAAATCCGCAAACCCCTGACTCTGATCGCGGAAGCCCTGGAGAATATTCAGAGGTTTGTACCTGTGATCACCCTTTCTTGAACGCCAACCCACCTTGATAGTTTTTGTTTACAAGCTTTGTCAGACATAATGGGAGGATGTTAGCACAGAGGCTCTTGCAAACCCAGTGCTCCCATTATCTGTCAATAGAAGGGTGTAAGTACTCATCAAATCCATAGCACTTAAACCTTTTTTTCCAGAAATCAGTAGCACACTATATCTCACCCTCACCTTCATCTCTTTGTTCCCGTGAGACAGGCTTGTGTCACTGACTACACATATATACACAGGGTTGGTAAAATTAGAACCTAACCCTTGTCCCAACCCTTATGTCTTCTTGTTGTTTTTGTTGTTGTTGGTTTTGCTTTTTTTATTTGTATGTTTTTGTTTTGTTTGGGTTCTTGCTTTTTTTTGTCAGAACCTTTCTTTTCAGAAGCTATGAAACATGTAGAAAAGGTAGAATATAACATTTAACTAAGAGACAAGGACAAAAAAAGTTGACATTTGGTGCATCATGACCTTCATCAGAACTTTTTTCCCCCCTCAGTTTGCTGGTTCAGTTGAGATGTCAGGTGCACACAGAGCTGGCCAGATGCGAGGAGGACATGGAACAAATACAGGTTGCCATGGAACACCTGAAAAAGGTGAGTGCTTGGCGGAAGAAACAGCTGCTATTACATACAGTTAATGCTTAGGTCAGTGCTTAGGTCATGAGTTTGAATCCCGGCTGGGGCCAAATATTTGTGCTGGCTTTTTCATCGTTGTCCAGTCTTTGATATCAGCCATATATATGGTGGAAAAGGACGTTAAACCCCCTAACACCTACCCACCCCATCCTGTAAATTATTGCTCAGTTGGTGCGTACATTGATGCGGCTTGATATTTCATGTTGTTCCTCGGTAGGCGTTGGCACTGGATGATGGCAGTGCATACCAGGAGCGTCTTGAGGTGATGTTGCGTCGTCTTGAACTCCGCTCCCAGCTCTACAGGCAGCCGGAAAGACCGGAGGACCAGGCTGCTATGATCATAGAGCAGGTGTGTGTGTGCGTGTGTGTACTGAGTAATAATAGGGTGGGTCTGTTTTCTCCCTCGGACCTGTCTTTCAAATATTAATGTCTTTTCAATAAGACCTTAATTGAACTTACATTGTGTGTCATTTGTCCCCCCCCCCCCTTTTGCCCTCAGGGGAAATGAAAGGAAGAAGAAAACAACAACAAAAGTAGATATTCAATGGTTTTATTTTTCATAAAAAAATTTTTCTTTCTTGCCAGACGAAGGATTCTGCCTCTGTATGAGCTGTTTTTTTCAGTATCTACGAATGTTGTTTGACAAGCATGTGTAGTCACGTTTGGTTCTCTGTCAACTTCCTTTCACATCCGATAGTCAGTAGGATGGAATGAGGTTACAAGGGTTTGCAGGATGCAGAGATCTACCATCAGCAGGAAAAAAAAAAAAAAAACACTAAGTGTTGCGCATTTGACAGGGGCTTATGCCCTTTTTCCAAGATGATGGTAGAGATGGTGTTCACGTTTCACATTGCTTGTGTTCTGACACCCGGAAGCATGCAGGACTGTCTTTTGCTGGGTCTAGCTGTCCATTTTTCTCAGGAGCCGTGTTTCCTTGGTGCTTGGCACTTGCTGTCTGTGCATTCACAGGATCTTATGTTCCTAGTCATGCTTGCATGTGTTTGTTATGCCATGAGTTTTATTTTTCTGTGCACTGTTTAAGTTGTTTCTCTATGGAGAAACAACTTTATAGGATGGGGCAGATTTTGCTTACCGTGCAGCAGCAAGTTTCAGTGATAAAAAAAACAAGCCTGTGACGTTTCTCCAGACAATACATACTTTCACGCACACATTGACGCAATGAAATCTGTGTCATAGACAGCTTACATGCACACTATGCTGCTGCGTTCTTTTTGGTGGGAGTTGTGAGACAAGTGTGTGTGTGTGTGCTTGTGTGTGTGTGTGTGTGTGTGTGTGTGTGTGTGTGTGTGTGTGTGTGTGTGTGTGTGTGTGTGTGTGTGTGTGTGTGTGTGCGTGCGGATGACATCGTGACTATATCCTATACCACTTTGTTGAAGGGCTTTTTACTTTGAGATGAAATGGGCAGTCATTTGCTCCAGAGGTACCTGTCACGATTTTTCTCTCGGTGTACATGTGCTTTTTCTTTTTTCCCCCGTAGGATGTAGGTTCCCTTGTCTGATTGCTGTTTAACTTTTGCTTTTTAATTTACTTCTGTTAGTTTGCTTTGCAGTTTGTTTGAGTTAACAATGGCAAGTTTGTAAACTGACGAGCTTTCTCTGTCAAAACTTTTACCGTTGATAAATAAAGTTTCATCATCATCATTCTCTCTCTCTCTCTCTCTCTCTCTCTCTCTCTCTCTCTCTCTCTCTCGCTCCCCTAAGATTCTAGATCCACTATAGCGTAGCAGATCTAGTGCCTTGGTAGACTTGAAGAGAAAAGAAAAAAAATACCAACAAAAAACAAAAACAAAGAGATACACTGGCAACAATAACAACAAAACAGACAAAATAGCATGAAGTTTGGAGAAACAACTTTATGGGATGGGGCCATTCCTCCTTGTTCCTCTTCTTCTAGTTCACCCCTCCATTAAGCAATGAAAATGAAAACTGTAAAGAGGAACCACAACAGGAACCTCTTTTTACTTATTTGGTAAACGGTCATATATTTCAGCGGAAACTTTGAAATAAAATTTGGCTATTAACGCATCAGTACAAAACACTTTTAAATTTACACATGATCTTTTGAAAAGGTCATACATTAATACGTACATTACATACATTAGACAGATCCACATTTTTTTTTCTTTTTTTTTTCTGCCCCAACTCTTTTTGCCAGCTCCAGTGGTGTTCCTCCCAGGTCATGGGTGGAATCCACGGAGAGCTCGAAGGCTGGGGCAATTTTTATTATGCATGATGATGGAGATGAGGATGTTGGTAAGATGATGCTATGGAGGTCCATGTGGTTTGGGACTGTGGGACAAGGCCGCATTCCACACTTCCTGTCATAAATATCCCGGCATTAACCATGGTTGGCTTAGTTTTTCATTTCATGTTGCATATATTGTCTGGCAGTTCATTTTATGTCCGCTATATCCAAATTTCCCCATTTGTGATAATAAAGATTTATTTGAATTTGAATGGAAATAACACGTTTAACATGAATTAACATTTCATTTTGTTGGCAAATAAGGTGATTACTGCTTATCAGAATGCTTCAGCATGATGTGCTCAGCCATACTTATCAGGAATCTTCAGAACACTTTGGGGAAGCCAAGCCAGAATTCTGTAACTGTTGTACGACAGGTGGTGTGGTTTTGTATGTGTTTTTGTTTTGTTTTTTCCCCCATCTCACAGGCCCGCACAGCAGATTCTGGAACCATCCGCATGAAGCGCTCGCTGCTGGTGAAGGCAGGAGAAGCCCTGGCACCGGATGCGTTCCTTTTGGTCTTGGATAGCGAGAGTGACACAAAAGGTATGCAGCATGTTGCATGTATCGGTATTCATCAGCTGATGCTCTTTTTTTTTTTTTTCTTTTAGTATGTGGTTTGTGGAATGCACCAGTCATGGCATCATATCCGTGGGAACTGCAATAATAAAGAAGACTTATAATGCGCCTGTACATGTAAATTACACAGGCTCTAAGCGCCGTACATCATAACAAAAATAAAACAGGTATCATTGACAGTACACAGATAACATAAAGCACAACAATATACACAAACATGAGTGACTGTTACACACCTAAGGAACGGCAGCAAAATACATATACCGCACAATAAACAGCTTCCATACACACAGACTCATAGGGAACATTTAAACAATACCTCTCAACATGCAGGCTGACACGGTGTGGAAGGGCAGGGTAAAATCAAGATCAGTTATCAGTTTTAAATAGGTGGGGTTTAAGACAGCGTTTGAAACTGGCACTAGATTCATGTCATGTTAATTATTTCACTTTTGGGTGCCAGGAGAGGCTACTAAATGCCTTAGATATTGTCAAAATTTGTTTTCTCTGCCCCCTGATAGACCCCACCCATCCCCCACCCACCCACCCCCTTCAGCTGGGTGCCCTCCCACCCCCCTCCTGCACCTAGCCTGGGTTTCAAGGTTGTTTTTCCTCAGCAATTCCCCAGCCTGAAACATACCCTCTGTTGGTGATCTTGTATGAAGGAAAGCTGTTCCAGTGCCGTGTTCCAAAGTTATAACACATGATCTGCCTGTGTCTCTATGACCTGTGTTGTTGAGTTGACTTCTACTGATGATATGATTACATGTATTTATAGTGCACATGTACTGTACTAACCAAAACCCAGATTTTAACACTAAAGACCATTTTTGTAGCCATCAGGTGTACATTCATTATACTGTTTGTGTTCCCAGGTGCATCTTGTTGCATTGTGAAACATGTATCAGAGCTGTTGTTGTTGCATGTACAGTACATGCAATGCTGAATTCTTTCAGAGTTGTCTTAGAAGCAGTTGCTACAGTATCTGATCAGCCGTTTGGGATAGTGCTGAAGATTAGGTCTTAACCATACCATTTTTCAGCCAAACTAAGTTGTAGCTAACGTGCTTGATGTTTTGCATGGTGCATATTTGTTGGTTCTTGTTTTTTGGGGGTGTAGTTTTTTTTTTGTTTTTTTTTTTTCAGGAATGACATACAGTTTGCAAATTTAACTTATGTGGTTTGATACTTGTGCAGTTTTATCAATAACCAATACTTATTATTTGCAGCAGTTAGCGAGTTAGAAGAAGGTATTCTCTTTATCCTCTCCGCGCCAGGTCTTGTAGCTCATACTGCATGATTTTTTTGTTTTGTTTTGTTTTGCTAGTAGAGTGTGCTTTTGTTGTAGTAGCAATATTATTTTCTAGCTTTTGTCCGTGAGTACGCTGCAGAATTCAGGAGAGCACATACGTCATCGACATCTGCACCCACAGCACTGCACTGTGTCTGTCTGGTTCATTCTGGTGTTGGGGCTTCACTTAATAATAAATAATAATCGCATTAATATAGGCGCTTTATCCCAAATATTTTGGCTCAAAGCGCCGCGAGCTAAACCCAACACGCACGCTCACGTGAATCACACGCATTCTCTCACACACAGGACATAAACGTATTACAATCACGTGGTGCGAAGGGTCAGCTCAGCTATTTAAATTTCGGAATTTAGATATGCATTTATTTTTCAAACTTGGTGGGCTGAACATTTCCAAAGCAGAGGGGGAGGAAGCCGGAGTACCCGGAGAGAACCCCCGACGATCGGCCCGAATGAACGGTGCCACATACGAGAAGGAAAAATTCTTTGCCCCGAGTGGGGCTCGAACCCCTGACCTCTCGCATTGGTGACAAGTCTCTTAACCACTAGACCACCGACCGCCCCGATCTTCACTTCAGTAGATCTATGCGTGTATTGTTTAGTTTGTACCAGAGATATTCATATTTCTCTGGTTTCACTGTGTTTAAGAAGCTATGTGTCTCTGTCATGGTTGTAGCTGTCTGTTTTTATGTTGTTTTTTTTGTTGTTTTTATCATTACCTATGGCTCGCCTTGGTGACATTTCCTTTCAGCATCACTGCTTCACGAGTACTGACCAGTTCTTATTTTGGTTTATGCTGTCTGTCAGTGGCATTGGGTCTATGGTGTCTGTCCATTTGCCTGTGTAATTCTGCATAATTAAGGTTGTTGGGGTAGCTGTGGATACACGTATGTGCGTATCTTCAATGGCTTTTTAATATGCACATTTGCAAGTGTTTGTTTCCTCTCACCTTTTATCTTTCCTGCAACTCAATGTGTTAATAATGGTAATTATACTGTATACATGGTTGCATTCAGGTCTCGCTTGTTTTTTCAAGGTGTTAGGGGTTGTGGGTGTAATTTGATACTTTAATTTGCACACACACACACACACACACACACACACACACACATGCAGTGAAGTTGCACTCTGTATAATGTATCATAGTGGCTAGAACCTTGCTGGTGTCTTGGTACACTCGTACACAAACTGTTGTAGCTTTAAGTTTTTCTGTCTATCATTCTGTCTGCTGTCTTTCACTATGCTCACACTTGTTGATTATTCAGTGTTTTGTAGCCTTCCCCCGCCTTCCCCCCCACCACCCAGGGGAGCCGGGATAGCCGAATGGTAGAGCGTTGGACTCTCTAAATGCTCGGGTCGTGAGTTCGAATCCCGGCTGGGGCCAAATATTTGTGCTGGCCTTTTTCTTGTTGCCCCGTCTTTGATATTACCCATACATGGTGGAAAAGGACGTTAAACTCCGAAACGCCCCCCCCCCCCCCCCCCCCCAGCCGCCCATCTTCCTTTATGTTGTCTTCATCCTTCATCACACACACCCCTCCCTTCACCTACATGACAAACGTTTACAAGCTTTTGTTGCCCATCCAAGCAGTTTCCTACTGTCTTTATCCATAGCACCCGAATGAACATAACCACAGCATCCATTTGTCTCAAACAGATGAGAGGGGAAGTTACTGAGCCCCTTGCCAAAAGATTTGAGTCTTTTGAACATTTGATTTTGCAAGAAAGAAGAGAATATACTGTAGATTGTTCAGCAGCTGAGAGAGACAGGCGAATGTGGATAGTTGGAGGTGTTGACAAAAGAGCTCTGTCGGTTAATTCTTACCTACGTCTTGGCTAACTACATGTACCACCGTCATTAACAAGGTAGGAATGACTCTTTGAAGTATCAATTACCATCATCCCTGAGTATATTGCTGAAGTCTGCATTTCTGGTGCAGATGAGGCCGGAGGAAGAGGGCCGCTGACTGTTATGAAACAGCTTGGAGGCAAGGCTCGAGCCTTCAACCGCTGCGTGCGTAAAGCTGAGGGTCACTTGAAACGCCTGGGCGATGAAAATGACAGGGAAAGGTATTTTTCATAGTTTGCACATCATAACCTGTGAGACTGTTGATTTTGATTCATGTTAAACGCGTTATTTCCATTCAAATTCAAATAAATCTTTATTATCCCAAATGGGGAAATTTGGATATAGCGGACATAAAATGAACTGCCAGACAATATATGCAACATGAAATGAAAAACTAAGCCAACCGTGGTTAATGCCGGGATATTTATGACAGGAAGTGTGGAATGCGGCCTTGTCCCGCAGTCCCAAACCACACGGACCTCCATGGCATCATCTTACCATCATCCTCATCTCCATCATCATGCATAATAAAAATTGCCCCAGCTTCCAAGCCTTCCGTGGATTCCACCCATTACTAGGGAGGAACACCACTGGAGCTGGCAATGAGTTGTGGCAGCAAAAGAAAAAAAAAGAAGCCAACATATTTTGTAACAGTTTCCCTTGTGAGTGCACCAGTACGCTGGAAATACTCTGTCTTGATGACTAGTACAGCTCTTAATGCAAAACGCTGTTTACACTTTGCACGAGCGCTCAAACATTCAAAGTCTACAACTGTTGGTGCAACAGTATCGCTCAGCGTATTAGCCGTATCAGTGAGTATGCTTCTGTTGGGTCAGTACATGTACTGGTATTTGAGATGCTGTCACTGTGCAGGTGTCTAAGTGGTATGACAGTAGACACCATGAGAACAGCTTAGAATGATCTATGGGCATAAAAATCATAAAGATATAGCGCCTTGAAAGGAATTGTCAGTATTATGTTCCACTTACCTGTCAGTGGAGGTGAACAGAAAAGTCACAAGTTGTACACTGAATCAGAAGCTTTGGTTATACAGTCGAACCTGCCAAGGCGGTCACCTGTATAAGCCATGCCACTGTCTAACCTGGTCACCCCAGAGGATCCCCTGACATGCTAGCTGTTGACATGCCACCCTGGATAACCCGGTCACCCTGTATAAGATGGTCAGTTTGGCCCAGTCCCTTGGGTGACCGCCTTACACAGGTTTGACTGTACATGTACAACCCAGCACTAATTTCAATATTTGTCGGCAGAAAATCGCGTGGGTGTAGGTATCCCGTTTCCAATTTCACCAGTGAAAATAAAAGGGTTGGGATGTAATGCAGAAAATATGTACTTTGTAGCTCTGCCAAGCAGACAAAAGCGTTCCATGGATAGACAGCAGCCTCCGTGCAGGGGGATCACAGAATGAAAGGAGGCTTGTATGCGTATCAGCCCAGTATAAAAACACAGGGAGCCTGATTGGCTGAAACTGTCATCTGCTAATATTCGTTAAAGAAGCAAAACGTGTGTGTGTGTGTGTGTGTGTGTGTGTGTGTGTGTGTGTGTGTGTGTGCGTGTGTGCGTGTGTGTGTGTGTGTGTGTGTGTGCGTGTGTGTGTGTGTGTGTGTGTGTGTGTGTGTGTGTGTGTGTGTGTGTGTGTGTGTGTTACCTCTGAAACAATAGCCGGAGTGTTCTTTTGCCTTCCGTGTCTAAATGCAGCATTTGTAGATTGTTCCTTTGTTACTTTCTGCAGGGCACGGCTATGGGCTGACCTCGCCAAGACTGCCCGTAAACAGGAAGTGTGGGATGTGTGCCGTGTTGCAGCACGTTTCTGTCTCCTGTACGATGATGGGCGTTGGAAAAATGCTGCGCCAAAACCGGAAACGTGAGTTCCAAGTCATACAGGGGATTTGGTCTAGTGGTTAAGGCATCCGACTTCGGATCCTGAGCTGCCTGGTTCGAGTCCCCGGTGGGCAGGAATATGGTGGGATTTTTCCTTACTATATCGAGTCAAACCCATGTGCAGACTCGTCTACGGTGCCTGTCTCGCCTTCGTGTACACACGCACGCACATACATCAAGTGTGCACGCTAAAAATCCCACGTTCATCTTTCGAAGAAGAGAAGGCTGTGGCCGGTGTCGTGGTAAACAGAAATACTGGCGCACGCACCAGAGTGAATAGCAGGGTGGAGGTTTGCACATAAAGTAGCGCTTAGCGGCAGCAGGCTTTCACTGCTTCGTCCTCCAGCCCTGCGGCGCCGTGAGCATTTCAGCAGAGATGGATATGTGCGCCGAGGAGAAGTCTACCATACCATACCATACCATATGTACTGGTTTTATGGCATGAATCTCTGGTGCAGTCTAGCATGTGTAGCCTGTTCATGGCATGAACCTGGTGGTGTTTAGCATGTTGTGCATGACGTTAGCAGTTTGTGCCAAGTAAGTTAAGCAGGAAGCTATTCTCATGCCCAAATAAGCAGAAGTGGGGTGCATGTGTTTATGATACCACAGGTCTGTGTCCCAGCGGCTTTTGTTCTTAGAGCTCATTGTTCCTAGCGCTCTGTGTGTCCTGGAACTCTAAGTTCGCGGCACAGCAAACAGAGTGAAACAGAAAAACAGAAACAGAGAAGGTGGGGGAGGGGGTTGGGGGCGGGAGGGGGGGGGGGGGAGTGGGGGGTGCATGTAATGACACACAGAAGGAACACAGAGTTCCAGGAATATAGAGCACCAGGAACATAGAGGGCTGGGAATGTAGACCTGTGAAAACATAGAGCCAGCCCCGCACCACAAGTGTTCAAGACTTGAAACTCTGTAAATGCTTCGTCTGTTCACATAAGCACATAAATTAAGATTGAACAGAAATCAAGTATGTGTTAGAATGACCTCTTACCCTTATGTAAACTAATGAAAAGAAATTTCATAGGATTAGGAGCAGTTCTACAACAACGGAGTATCTCCAAGCACGGTATGTTATTTTGTTAAGATTGTTGTGTTTCGTTTTGTTTTTGACAAAGATCGTTATCAGCGTCATATTGTGCACTGTTTGCACACTGCTGGAAATTGTTTGCCCAACTGCTGGTTGATCACTGTGATTGCAGTGAGCACTGTTGTTCATGCTAGAAGGCTGATTTATATGTTTCCACCCGCTGAAGGCCAAAGCCTGAGCGCACCAAAACAGATGTGGAGAAGACAAAGGGTGACGATGCAGAGGGAGATAAGAAAGCTGGCAGTCGCCTGGGGAGTCGACCCATGACTCCACAGGGCGTCTCACTTTACGACAAGGATCTCATTCGCATGCTTGCGGAGGTCAACTTCATCAATGGCGAGGTAAGCCGTTTAGCTTGTTTCGTTCGTCCTCATAGTGAGCAGTTGTTGGTACCAGTCCTGAAGTCATTACTATGTGGCAGGACTTCATATCTGCAGGAACTATAGTAAGACATATGTCTTGGCTGACCATAATAGTACATGCACAGGACATTAGACCTGAATATTGGCCAGTGTGGCGCAGAAAGGTTAGGACATAGGTCCACCTTAGTAACAGAAAAGTAATCAGAGATTTTGAAAATGATTCAATCTGTGGCCGACGCCCTGTTAGTGGTTGAGTTTTTTCGGACTTTAGAATCGGAATCAGAATTTTTTTTTTTTTTTTTGTACAGGCATTGGTGCACCTGTTGCGATCAGAAGGAGTTCAGCTGAACGACAAGCCAATACCTCCAGAAGACAAAAGGCAGCGCCCCAAGGGTTACGTGCCCAAGAAGCCTGAGGAGGATCCTGACTGGACTGAATATTGGTCAGTACATTTGTAACTACTTTTCTTGTGTGTCTGCGCGTGCAGGGTGCATCAGGTAAGCTGTAAAGGTGTCATTCACTCTGTAAGTGCCTGATTTTACCAACAAACCCCCCCCCCCCCCAAAAAAAAAAAAACACACCCACACATCAGTATGGTGCTACCAAGCCTCCTTGACATTAGGGAAATCCTGCCAAGGGCTAAATGATAACAACTTTGGTTTTTGTCTTCAGTGACTGGATAGCAGAGCTGTCGGATGTGAGCACCAAGTCCTTCCTGCGTGGCCTGCAACTTGGGGTGGATCTAATTGAACCGTGGCTGGTGTGCTGCGCTGCTACCTACATCTGGAACTACAACAACCACATCCTCAGCCAGAACCGCCACCGTGAGATTGTTCCTGCCCTTACCACTGTTCTGGATGGCCTCAAGAAAGTTGGGCATGCTGGGTATGTTGAGTGCATCAGTCTTCACTGTTGAGTAGCTGCAGGAGTCAGGCATCCCCCCACCCACCCACCCACCCAGCCACCTACCCTCAAGAGACAAGAAACCATCATCATCATCATCATCATCATCAACTGTCGGTCTGAATGTAGTTGTATACTTACTGTTGATTGCAAACCACATGACGTTCAGTGAAGATGTCAGGAATAATGTCCTATACTTTTACAGTCAGCCAGGACATTTGTGCTGTTGTAGTTCCCAGGGATATGAAGCTTTGCTGGTGTTTTCCGTGTTGCCCCATCCTTGAAATCACCCTAATGTGGTGTGAAATGATGTTAAACTCCACAACCAGCCAACCAACCAACCAACCAACCATTTTTCACAACTGTGCCTCTCAGACTTTATTCCCTTCCTTCAGAGAGACCATAATGCTGGTGAACATCTGCAAAGCGCTGGCGTACGGCCTGATAGCACCCTGGTTCCCTGCGCCACCCAAAGAGGAGAAAGAAGCTCCAGCGGCAGGAAGCGAAAAGGCAGGCAAAGGAGCCAAGCTACAGGCCACACCCAGCAAAATCAAGATGGTCACGGTCAGCGCCGAAGCCGGTCCAGATGTGAAAAAAGCTGTGGAGGTGGGAATGCCTTTTTTTTTTTTTTTGCTGCCCCAACTCTTTTGCCAACTCCAGTGGTGTTCCTCCCAGGTCATGGGTGGAACCCACGGAGGGCTCGGAAGCTGGGACAATTTTTATTATGCATGATGATGGAGATGAGGATGATAGTCGGATGATGCTATGGAGGTCCATGTGGTTTGGGACTGCGGGACAGGGCCGCATTCCACGCTTCCTGTCATAAATATCCCGGCATTAACCAGGCCCGGGAACTACGGCACCTTCGGTGCCGGCCGTGTAATCATCCACATCACAAGACGTGTCATACCAATCGTAGCACCCCCAAAGCTGCACCCGTGAAGTGGGTGAATCTCGGCTGTGTGGCAACAGCCTCCCCATTGGGCCCATAGCACACCCGCTCTGGGTAGGAGCCGACCTAGGTAGGAAAAATCCTGCTTGCCTCGGCTGGGATTCGAACCCAGGTCTCCCGGTCCATGATCCGAAGTGCTAACCACTACACTACGGGGGCCGGTAGGGAATGCCTTTTGGGTGGATCAGTTGCAGATATGATATACGTTTTGGGTTTTAACACTGGTATTGTGTGTGTGTGTGAGTGTGTGTGTGTGTGTGTGTGTGTGTGTGTGTGTGTGTGTGTGTGTGTGTGTGTGTGTGCTCTCTTACTTTTCTAGTTGTTCTTAGGTAGTGTACATTGAGTGAACAATTTTTTTTTTTTTTTAAACTTCGGTTTTAGATTGTAAGGCGCCTAGAGCTCGTTTCCCGGGGATAGGCACCCTATAAATATTATTATTATTATTACGATGATGATGAAAGAGTGTCTCTACCAGAGAGAGAGAGAGAGAGTGAGTGTGTGTGTGTGTGTGTGTGTGTGTGTGTGTGTGTGTGTGTGTGTGTGTGTGTGTAAGGGTAAAGTTAATTTTATATCATCCCATTTATTGCTTGAAAAGTCGTTTGGTCCGGGCTGTCTTTATGACAAGGATGTTTGGGTATGTGTGTGTGTGTGTGTGTGTGTAACTGCCAGCTTATTTTACAAACAGTGAGGGAGACACATATACACTGCATGTATGCCTGCATGCGCACCAAGTGAAACGTTCATAAATGCATACACTGCCACCCCCCCCTCCCCACACACACACACACACACACACACGTACACACTTTCTTGGCCATAGAGAATTGGTTTGTCAAACGGTGTTTAGCAATCCTAGGCATCAGTTGTACAAGCACACCCCTTTTTTCACCTGTCTAGGTGTGCGAGTTTGCAATCGGTGTTACATCCGGAGACAACCCTCAAGATGTGGTCCCAATTGCCGTGCGGCAACCTCTGCTACAGACATGGGTCACAGCCAAACAGATGGGTCAACAACAGATCAACAAAACGCTTGGCACGGATGATGAGGTCAGATGCTTTTCTTTTTTAAATTTATTTTGTATTTAAATTTTTGTTTTTTTTTGCTTGTGAAATTTAAAGTAGATTATAATTTTAATTCACAAACTTTTTGTCAAGACTGAATTTCCCTCATGGACAATAACATAGTTTTGTTCTTTATTTCTTTCTTTTTTTTTGTTTTTGTTTTTGCAATTTTGGTTGCTAAGCTACTTGCTCACAAAATTTGACCAGTGAAGTTCATGAATCTGTAAGGTGTACATATATTGGCAAGTTCTTTTATTGGTGGATTGGATGCTGTATTTTAACACCTGCGTATCATACTGCAATTATTTTTTTTTTAACTACAGACTAGTACAGAGGGACAGAAACCAATGACTCGTGCCATTGTTGCCACTGAGATGCTGTCCATCAACAAGAATGGCATCATGGAGTTCAAGGATACACCATTCATTGCTGACGTAAGTGGCAGGGAAAAAAATCCTTTGATGAGAGGGGGTTGCGAGAATGGCTGTTTCCAAATAGCATTTCATGTCTGTTGTCAGAGAGTGGTGGTGGTTCTGCTGTAAAGTTCCATGGCGTAAGACAGTGCTTGCACAACAATAGCAGCAACAACATTTTGCTGTTGCCTCACTGTTCTGGCTAAAATAACAGTGGCAACAGTCTTTGCTTGAGGCATGGTGTCTCAGTTAGTTAGTTATTTAGGGCTTAATGCCGCGCCATGGTGTCTCAGTATACTGTAGTTTCCAATATGATTTTCCAGATTGCACAGATGGTTGAGGACTGTCACTGGACGGACCATTTCATTGAGCTGCAGCTGTGGACACGCCTGACCGCCCTGGCATACGAGAGTCACATGCACAATCTGGTGATGCGCTGCAGCAAGAAGGCGCTGCGGTTCGCCAAGCTCGGCACTCAGCCCAAGGCCCGCAGGAAGGACAAGTGAGGCAGCTATTCCAGTGCATGATTGAAAAGAACATCTCTTCTTTTTTCAGCATGGTTTTATGCAGTTTGTTCACAGGTGGTAGAGTTGCATGTTTATAAGGTGTGTCATGCAAAACGAAGTGTCAGAAAAGTGTTCCAGAGAGATGCTGTAAGTAGAGCTCTTTTGTCTTTGTGAGTGCAGTGAGTGTAACATACAAAAGGTCATGTTGATGCTCAAGTCTTCGGCAGTTCATGTTTTTTGTCATTGTTTTCTTTTTCCAGGCACCAACACATGGTGGAGCAGGAGATGCTGAGTTTTGCCAGCTGCCTGCAGGGTCAGAGTCTGATCGACAACATGGCTGGCAAAAACTCCATGAGGCGAGAAGCCATGGAGTCTTTCCTCAATGCTGCCAGGTGTGCATGCTTTGCAGTGCTCTTGATGACTCGCACGCTCACATGAATCACATGCATTCACTCACACACAGCACACTGACATATTACAGTGTCATGGTGCAAAGGGTCAGCTCAGCAGTTCAAGTTTCCTAATCTAGAATTGCATTTTTTTTTTTTTAAATTGTGTGTGTGTGTGTGTGTGTGTGTGTGTGTGTGTGTGTGTGTGTGTGTGTGTGTGTGTGTGTGTGTGTGTGTTGGCTGAACATTTCCGGAGCAGAGGTGGAGGAAGCCAGAGTATCCAGAGTAAATGATCAACCTAGTCTCTCTCTCTCTCTCTCTCCCTTTTCAGTGTGCAGGGAGTTGTATGGGAGGGGGAGTGGTTCACCTGTTTCAGTAAAACAAATTTATTTTTAAAAAAGTTTTACTTTTTTGCAAATCAGTGGGCAGTTGTGTTAATGATGCATTTTTTGTTGTAAAGATTTGCTTGCAATGCTGGCAACTATGAGCTGGTGATGACGGCAGCACGCCACTACTGGAACGCCAGCATAGAGCTTGTCAGCCAGCCAATCGAACGTGAGCTGCTGAAGGAACCTCTCAAGATCATCCTCGAGTGCATCGCGGCCACAAGTGACAAGAAGATCAAGACAGAGGTCAGGAAAAAAGACAGGGGAAAAGTTTATTCTAGTTGTTTTTTGCAAAAAAAAAACAAAAAAGACCATTCATCATCTGATGCAGTTATTATATTACCATTGAGTTCTTGGTTGATACTGGCTCACTTTTGCCTTTGCTCCTGTGCATGTTTCCTCACAGTATGCATCAGCTCCTTCGCTAAACTTCCTGGAGTGGCTTTTGTCTGAGAATGAAATAAAAGTCATGATACACCATAAATACAAAATACCAGCACTCAGTTATCCCAGAATGGCCGACCATCCTGGTGTACTGGCAGATAGGCTGCCATTTTCTTCATATGTTTTGATGCTGTGCTCCGCTCAAGCAATCCAAACTCCTGGATAACCACTCTCACACTCACGCACTATCGTCACACCGCTGACCACCAACATACAGTCCTCCCATCCCTGATCTTATTCCCATGCACCTCTCATGTCCTAAATTATTTCTGGGTCTGATCACTTTGCTACACCTCTCACCCCTTCTGCTGCCCCCCCCCCCCCCCCCCCCCCCCCCGGACCTCACCCCCACCCTTACACTCTGCTTACTGCTGCCGGTCTCTTCTGTTAAACTATGTTTTTAACCTAAACATCACATAAATTATGCACTGCCAGTGACGTGGCCTTCACATTCAGGAGCCTATTACCTGTATGTACACACGCATGCACAAATACCAATTGTGTACACTAAAACTCCCACGTCCATCTTTTGAAGAAGAGTAGGCTGTGGCTGGTGGCATGGAAATATTGTCACACGCACCAGAGTGAATAGCAGGGTGGAGATTTTGACAAAGTAGCAGCTTAGCAGCAGCAGCAGGCTTTCACTTCTTCGTCCTCCAGCCCTCCATGTGTGCACCAAGGAGAAGTCTACCACACCATACCACACCACACCACACCACACCACACCACACCACACCACACCACACCACACCAGATACCACACCACACCACACCATACCATACCATACCATACCAATGTTTTTTCAGGAGCCACCTGCAGAGGAGAAGCCTGAGGAGGAGCACAAGGAAGGCGAGGAGTCGAAGGAAGAGAGCCAGGATAGGAAGGAGAAGAAACTGCCACCGCCACCCAAGAAACAGCCAGCAGGCATGATCGGCAAGCCTGGGGAAGACCTCACACTGCGGGCGTCCATGTACGGCGTGCTGTTCCAGTCGTACGCTGATCAGGTGAGTATAGGTGGTGGCTTGGTATCTGTCATTGAGCTGCTGTGCAACCTAGCTCTTCGTCCCAAGTTGTGCCCCTCTTCAGGGAGCATTCCTTTGCTGACACTTGCAGCAGGTTACCCATCTTTCTCGTGATCTGGACCCCCATTCCTGAGCCTCAGAAACCAGTAAAGGGGGAAGCTGAGAAACAGTACGCTCGGTGTTGTATTGTGGCTCTTGCAGACTAGAGTGTACTAGAGTGACTTTGTTCCCAGTCTATATTAACTACTCTTTTTTTTTCTTTCTTTTTTTGTGTGTGTAAACAAAATTACACTCCAGGCATATGGGCAAATTGCAGTATGAGTTGTCTCCCTGAATTGCATATTGCCTTATAGCTCAGTGAGTGCAAGCACCCCACCCTATAGTAATGGAGATATTTTGGCAGGCTGTGTGCATCATGCGCATTTTTGTTGAATTACACTTTTGACGTTAGTTAATCTGTGTTGACTCGTTGCAGGGTGAGTGGGAGCTGGCCCTTGAAGCTATGGACCAGGCTGTCACCGACATGCCAAGAACCAAACACAGACTGTGAGTACCGTGTGTTTCTCCCATGTGTTTTGTTTGTTTGGCTTTTTTTTATTTTTTTTGTATCGCCTTGGGAAACTTGCACAAGTATCGCTATAGAGATGCTATGGTGACTGTCGTTCGCGGGGAGCCGGGGTGGCCGAATGGTAGAGCGTTGGACTCTCAGTGCTCGGGTCGTGAGTTCGAATCCCGCCGGCTGGGGCCAGATATTTGTGATGGCCTTTTTTCTCGTTGCCCCGTCTTTGATGTCACCCTTATGTGGTGGAAAAGGACGTTAAACTCCCAAACACCCACCCACCCACCCTCTGTCGTTCGCTGTCACCAAAACTAGATGAGCTACTGAAACCACCTTAATTGTGATGGTCATACATCCACAGCTCATACAACATTTTGACATGTGCATGCTGGGTCACTCACGATGGGGTATATCAAATTTTCATTCTTTTTTCACAGCCTGATCTTCAAGCACCGCGTGATGGTGAAAGCCAAACTGGGGCGTAGCGTCCACATGGACATTGCCAAGTTCAAGGTTGGTGCCATGCAGACTTGATACGTTGTTAGCTGTAACTGACAGTTGAACAGGACGACTGACAGTGTACTGAACCTGCTGTTGTGAGTGATACAGTCTTACTGTCATCCAACATGAATGCGTTCTGGACTCATAATTCACATTTTACAGTCTGGCAGGGCAGGGGAGGGAGAGTGCATGTACAGTAAGACCATGGAACGATATATACCTCCGTGAGCAAGTGTTGTGGATACTGAACATTTCACTGTTGAAAATATCATACTCCTGGTTCTTTGTGATACATTTCTTGCATGCATAACACAGGAGGAGGCAGATGATACTGATGCATTTGAGTGTGTGGTATGGTTTTACCGTTACGATGTACACATGTACACATGGATATATATTTGATTTATGTACTCACTCTGGTACACTCATAGCATCAAGCTCTCGCCTGTAGGAGGAGTCACTTGCTTTTGCTACACACTGAACTTGCTCGTACACTTTCGTCAGCAGCATCTGTAGTTTCTGTTAGAGCTTTCAGGGCCCGCATGCCGTGGACACCAGACTCCACTTCATCTAGGTCTTCCATCTCATAGAGCAGGCACTAGGAAGTCACTTTCTTTGAGCTACCTTTTTCTTTCTGTAATGCAGAACGCTGTCTGTTGTAAACAGATCACAAGCTTCGTAGATTCTCCAAACTTTGTCACAGAATGAACATCATGTTTTCACCAGGCATTATGCTCCCTCATTTAATCTTCAAAATCTGTTTTCCTTTCAGTATTTTTGTTTTGTTGTTTTTGTTTTTTTGGGGTTTTTCTGTTTGTTTTGTTTTGTTGTTTTTGTTTTTTTCGTTTTTGTCAGTGATACGCTTGCTGACTTTTATTTGGCTTGTGTAAAGATGGATGTTTTTCCCACGGGTGTATACAGAAGTCACATGACACTTTCCTTCATCACAGAAAATGTACGTGGTTTTGCACCTGGAAAAACCCACATGCACAGCAATCACTGCATTAGGATCAAACAATTTCTCATTACATGTACTTAGACTTTTGGCTGTAAAACTAGTAAACACATGTATTAATTTGGCGCACAGAAGCTCCGTGCAGGCAAATATACATGTATATTCCTTGCCATCTTTGAATTCCATGAGAAGAGCATCAAGAGCTTGTTTTAGGGAAATGAGACATCTGAACTTAAACGAAAACCAGAACTCATTTCAACCAGAGCTGTCAACACATCAGACCCTTGTCCTGTTCATGTGACACTGACATTCATGGCATCGTTACTAACAGCCAGCAGCAGCTAGTCGCAAACAGTTTGACCATTCAATACTTGACTTGTCTCCGTGCCTTGTTACCAGGATGAAAGCGAAGACTACGTGGCTCACATGTGGAGACGAGTGGCCCTCAGCTCCAAGGAACTTTGTGAACAGCTGTCTTCCTATCAGAACGCCATTGAGTCGCTGAACGTAAGTGAGACTGAGACTGAGTTACGTGGCGTGCAGCTCAGAGTGTGGGTAAACATTCACAGAGGAAGCGCACTGTGCTTTTACTGAATGCCAAATGCAAAATGTTTAGAGATTGTCTTGTGGCCATTCCATATGCGGACTTTGTCCACTTCTGTGGATTGTAATGAAACCTAATCGTTGTGGGTTTACTTTACACACATGTGACATGTACTTCATCTTTTGAGAGCACATCGTGGCCACATTTGAGATTTGAAATGTTTGCATCTTGTGCGTGCGTGCGTGCGTGCATGTGGTGCATGCGTGCGTGTGTGTGTGCGCGCGCATGCTTGGTTGAGAGGCTTATGCATTAGTTTAGGTCTGTTTGTTGCCCCTAGTAACTCCAAGCTGTTTCTAGTGACATAAACACTCTTGTAGTCATGTATAGTATACAGTTGGAGGAGAGTGCGCAACAAGGCAGATTAGGGGTTACAACTTGACTTTGACTTGCAGAGCGCCAGTAATGAGTTCCAGAAAGTTGAGTATCTGCTGGAGTTTGGCCAGTGGCTGTACGCCAATGAGTTCCCGCTGCAGGACGTGCTGGACCAGATCGAGTGGGCCGTTGACATCCTGCTCAATGTGCAGGATGAGGGGACACTTCTCGCCAAGAAGGAAGGTGAGACCATTTGGACAGGTGTTTCTTTCTGTTTTTTTTCTCTTTGTTGTCTATGTTCCCTGTTTTGATTCTTTTTAATTCGTTGGTTTTCCTTTATTTGTTCAGAATTATCCCTTTTGGGAAATGTTGGTTGCTTTTTCCAGTATCGTATTGGTTTTATTGTTAGTTCATTCTTATCTCTTTTTTGAAATTCGGGTTGCTTCCCCCAGGGTTGCTGCGGTGCATTGCCAATCCCCTACCCCTTTTTTTTTTTCTTTTTTTTTTTTTGACGGATATGCCTAATTGACTCAGCAGGCCAAGGCAGCATCACACCAGTTTTGCTGGCGTCCCAGGAACTAGAAACAGATATAACCCGCAAAATTCTGCAGGAGCAGAAATGAGTGACTGGGAACTTAGAAATATCCTTCCCCACACAAAGCCCATAGGGCAGACGTTTGGTGCAGAGCTGATGCTTTTATTTGTGATTGTTCATGCGGCATACCTTGGGGAAAGCAACTGCCAAAGTGTTTTAAAAAAAGAAAGAAAAAAAGACAACAACAGTGTTTCAAGCAGGTGCTGTTGGCAGTTGTGCCAGGGAACTCTCCAAACAGAGATCTCTTATCTTTGTTTTCCTTTGCATGACAAATGGTTGTCACATGACTGGGCTTCATATCCGTTGGACATCGGTCATAGACCAATTCGTTCATGAAATATCCGATTATCTTCTGATGGAGGCAGATATATGTGACCGTCCACGAGAAAACCCGGCGTAAGACGCACGCCGCTGTTCCGAGCTATAGGCTAACAAAGGTCAGCGGGTGCTATCTGGACGATATTGAGGTTTTGCCAAAATCAGGTAGTTCTGCCCTTAAATTATAATGTCTTAAAAGGAGGGATTTTTTTGCACTGTGAAGAGCAAGGCTGTTTCTTTAAGATGGCACCAAAAACAAAAAATTGAAAATCTTGCACTTACGCTGGGTTTTCTCATGGAAGGTCACATATGTCCTATCATTCTTGCGCCCCCCCCCCCCCTTTTTTTTTTTTTTTTTTCATTCTGGACGGATCTCCTAAACTTTTTTGGTCGGCCAGGACATGTGTCCTGTAACGGTTTCCATGGATACGAAGCCCTGGCATGATAAGAATGTTTTGCCTCAGAACACACGGTACTCCTCTGGTCCATGTATGACTGACCAGTGCGTTCACAGCTTTGCAGGTGTACATTTGAACTGACGTGTTTTCTGAGTGTAAATCATATCTCTCTTGGGGTTCCAGGCAAAGGAAGCACAACATCTGTTGACAGTAAGAAAGGTGGAAAAGGTAAACAAGTATACTCAGTCTTGAAAAATGAAAATGGTGATAGAACGATTATATATTTTTATTGTAGAAGTTTAAAAAAACAAAAGGAGAAGAATTGAAAACAAGTAATTGTCTGAGAAAGAGCAGTCTGAAAACGTTCCTCTTCCGCAAAGCCTATCAGTAATTTCCTCAGCCGCATGCTGGTCCTTGTTGCTTGAGCGGCATGAGGCCACAAACTACTAACACCAGTTATTTTAACTAGTCAGTTTCACCAGTGTATGTCTGTTCATCGTTGTATGATGTGCGTGAGTGTGAGTGAGTGATAGGCGCATTGAGTTTTATTTAAAGAAATGCGCCCTAGAAATACCATTTATTATTATTATTATTATTATTGTTGTGAAGTTGCCTGAATTTTCAGCCATAGGCCTTTCACAGGGCTTTATTGCTTCTGGTAACGTTGGTGTCAGTCGTGTATCAACTACAAGGGTACAAGTGTATTTTTATGTTGATAATAATAATAATAATAATGATACATGTAATATGTAACTTGCAATTATTAACTTGTTCAGAATTTCTGCTGGGCAGTTCTGTGTATTTGCAATGAGTGCTTTGAGTGCATGAGCTAGTTTTACGTGCATTTCATGATGTGGTATGAATGTGAAACAGAACAGAATCATGGAACTCTATGAGTTATGAGCATTCTGTTCACTGAGCTTACGCTGTTAAAATTACCTTAGCCCTTCCAAAGATTCAACAGAGAAGGCCGTTCCATACAGCTGCTCCAATCAAAAGATTTACTCTGCAGGTAAGCGCTCTGAGAAAGGTCGCGGCAAAGGGTCAGCTCGCAGCAGGTTCTCCAGTTCGGGGCGCAAGTCGCCGGGTGTCGACCTCAAGGGCAAGAAGACATCCAGCACAACAACGCTCGACGCCAAGGGCAAGAAGGTGTCTGTGTCAAGCACCATGGGGGCCGACACCAAGTCTGAGATCAGTGATCAAGACAGTGAAATAAACGCTGCAGACTATGTGCCTGTTGTCAAGGAAGCCATCATAGGTACGTTGGATAGTCTGAGAAAATTGATTCTCTGTGTACGGTGTGTTAATTAATTTGTGAAGTTTACATATTCTTGTGTGTTGTGTCACCGTGTCAAAATGTGGTAGAACTATGGAAGGTTGAGCTGTTGCTTGCATTTGTGATCAACTACAAAGAAAGTGTTATGCCTTTGCGCCCCCTCTTCCCCCGCCCCCTTTTTTCCAAAGGTTGATCGCTTATTTCATGCATGGACCTGTGTGGGGCAGTGTGTTAATGACATTTCTTTTCGTCTATCAGATTTTTTTTCTGTGGCAAAATATGTTCTTGAGTTGTAAGTCAGCACAAACACAAAGAGGGTACAAAATTATTAAGAATAAACTAAGAAAGACATGCTTACTTGTTTAGCAGACCTTCATTTTCTGTTGTGTTCCGAGCTCATATTTGTTCAACTCTGCCTTCTTGTGCATTTTCTGTTGTAATACTTACCCTTGCTTTGCTGTTGTTTTGTTGTTGATGTTGTTTATGGTTTTGGTTTGTTTTACTGCAGTGCTTTTCTGCGTCCTAAACCTAAGGAAACTTGTCTTTGTATGTCTTCTACAGGCGTTCTTCCCATCAACCCCAGTCTGACCATCAATGACCTGACAGACGTCAGACAGCTGGACGCCTGCGTGCGCGCCCATGTGCTGCTGGCAGAACTCACCGGTCGGGACGGGGCATGTTATGCTGACATTCTACTCCAGGCCTATGGCTACCTGCACAGACTTTGGCAGGTGAGACTACTGTGTGGTCATGGAGGTGTTTTTTTTATATTTTTGTTTTAAACTCACGTATGTAACAAAGTGAGTCTGTGCTGTGTAGCTCTGCTCTCCGTCATTGATGCTTTTTCCCTCTTACTTACATACATACATACAAATCATCTGTCATCTGTGACAAACTTTAACTCAGCGGTTTTTTTTGTTGTTTTTGGTCTGGTTGGTTGGTTGGTTGGTTGTGTGTTTTTCACTGGAACTGCAAATAGTAGAAACGTTGAAACAGTGGTGTGTCATTTTGAGCTCAGTTTACAGTGTGTGTGTGTGTGTGTGTGTGAGTGTGCGTGCGCGTGCGTGTGAGTGCATGATTTCATGCATGTGTGTTGGTGGGTGCATGCGGATTGCTGCACCTTCTTTAACAGACCAACACTGTATGATCAATGTTGTCTGTGTGTGCGTGTGTGTGTGTGTGTGTGTGTGTGTGTGTGTGTGTGTTTCGAATGCAGGTCCTTTTGTCGGAGGCCGGGCCGGCAATGAAGGAGATAGCCAAGAGCCAGACGCAGCAAGTTGATGCCGGCTCCAAAGGAGGCAAAGGCTCTGGCAAGGCAGCTAAAGGCAAGGAGAAGGAGGTAGGCCTGACGACTGCTCATCTTGTTCACTGTTGATTCTTATTGTAAAGTATGATTGGGGTGGATGGGATGAATTTTATTTCAGTATTTTTTTTTAATGTTATCTTATCTGTGTTGTTTTGTTCTATGAAGTAAGTGTATATGAGTGTGGATGTAGGAGTGTGTGCGGTGTATATTTGTTTTGGAAGAATGTACGGCAAAAACAAAAATTCAATCTCGTATATATTCTCACAGTTGGTGTCTTTGTTACTGACTGCAACTCCTTCAGTACCCCCCCCCCCTTCCCCCCTCCACCCCCCTTCCAACTCTCCCACCTCAGTTGATTTCCCTGCAATAAATGTTTCATGATCATCCTCATCGTCATCATCATCATCAACCCCTTTATTATCGTCATCATCCTCTTTGACACTTAAGTGTGCTAGTCATTATATGAAGTATGAATTTCTCGCCAACAGCCTGATAAAGCTAAAAAGCAACACAAAAAGGTAAGTCATAATCATATAGGCGGGGGGAGGGGGGGGGGGAGAGATCTGGTAGGAGGGGAATGGTTTTAGACATCAAAGTCCATGTAATCTGGTGTTTGTGTTAGATAAGTACCTTCAATGCTTTGATTGTTACACCTTCAGTGTCTTCATCTATTGTCTTCATTGCTGCTGAAAGTCACATACATGTACCATTTGTAGAGTTCAATTAATGGCAACTTACACCAAACAACAAAAGAAACATGAATTTCTCAGGATAACAAACTTGAAACTTCATGACTAACAGTGGATGAGTTTCTTGACTGGTGCCACGGGTTAGTGTCCTTGACTGGTGCCACGGGTTAGTGTCCTTGACTGGTGCCACGGGTTAGTGTCCTTGACTGGTGCCACGGGTTAGTGTCCTTGACTGGTGCCACGGGTTAGTGTCCTTGACTGGTGCCACGGGTTAGTGTCCTTGACTGGTGCCACGGGTTAGTGTCCTTGACTGGCGCCACGGGTTAGTGTCCTTGACTGGTGCCACGGGTTAGTGTCCTTGACTGGTGCCATGGGTTAGTGTCCTTGACTGGTTACAGCTTCTTTGTGTAGAAGAAGACAAACAAACAATCACCATGACACCGACTGCATTTTTTTTAAAAAGTTGTTTCTCTATAGAGAAACAACTTTATGAGACGGGGCAGATTTTGCTACGCGCAGCAGCAAGTTTCAGTGATACAAAACAAGACTGTGACGTTTCTCCACACAATACTTACTTTCACGCACACATTGACGTAACGAAATCTACGTCATAGACACCTTACGTGCACACTATGCTGCTGCGTTCTTTTTAGCGGGAGTTGTGAGACGTGTGTGTGTGTGTGTGTGTGTGTGGACGGATGTAATGATGGCTATCTCCTAAACCACCTCGTTGGAGGCCTTTTTACTTTGAAATAAAATGGGAATTCACCTTCTCCAGAGCTACCTTTCACGATTTTTATCCTGCCGCATTTTCAGAAGAGTTATCGCCGATTTAAAAAAATCGGTCATGTTACGAATTTTTTCGAAAAAAAATGTTCAAATGGCTTCATTTTCTGAAAATGGGAAGATCATCCAATTATACTGCCTGTTTTCATAGCACAGCTCTGTAGCTCTGACAGGTTTTGTGTAAGAAAAATATTTTCGAGGTAGGGGTGGTCTGCATATAAATTCAAATATCTATGAAAAGACTCCTTCAAATTACTCATCATTCCGGTATTTTTGTCACTTGTGCCAACTGCACATATAACATGAACTACTGCACTATTATAGCTTTAGTATTAAGAATAACAGAGCTTTTAGATAAACACACTTTTTTCACGTTTCTGCGAGAAGCGCCGGCCAAAAAAGTTCCAATTTTGCAATTTCGTAAGTACAATCCAAGGCACTTAAGTCCACATTTCATCAGCTCTCTAGATCTTTCAGATTTTATGTAAAAATTAATTCAGTCACGGAAGTCACAAAAGCAACAAGGAAATCACAAGATATGAAGAAGTATCATCTGTCAGACGAGCAGCGTGAGGCTGACGTCAAATGTTTGGTTCACAGACAAAATCTGCAAGTATCGTCACTGCTTCCGACATTTCATCAGCCCTCTAGATCTTCCAGATTTCATGTGAAAAATAATTCAGTCGGAGAAGTCACAAAGCCAACAGGGAAATCACAAGACATGAA
>JACVVK020000252.1:330000-407500 GCA_018292915.2 Batillaria attramentaria
TGATTTTTGGTTCCATAACGATTGTGTTCAAACAATGTAGGTACCGCTTGTTCCCGACGAAATGGCGGCTGCACACGCTAGGCCACCGAGACGGGTCGGCGTTCTGCCTTCGAATCGCTTTTATCCACAAATTTCTTGAAACTTTTGAAGAAAAGGGCTCAAACTGAACGATCTCACCATTAGGTAAGACCGTCTCTGGGAATTTCTCCAGCTTATCTGATTTTCTCGAGCCATTTTGGCAGCCGATCGCAACGCAGTGGTAGTGCGGCATCGTGTGTGACTCGAGCAGCCCACATGCCGAGTCTATCAAGCCTTGTCTCGGTCCAAAATCGCGCACGTTCACGCATGTTCACGCGCTATAACGAGAATCGGCAACAAGGCCATTGACAGTGTGGTTGTATAGGTGTGCTTTGACCTGTGGTGTGTTTCACTACATGTAATTGACAGTGTGGTTGTATAGGTGTGCTTTGACCTGTGGTGTGTTTCACTACATGTAATTGACAGTGTGGTTGTATAGGTGTGCTTTGATCTGTGGTGTGTTTCACTACATGTAATTGACAGTGTGGTTGTATAGGTGTGCTGTGATCTGTGGTGTGTTTCACTACATGTAATTGACAGTGTGGTTGTATAGGTGTGCTTTGATCTGTGGTGTGTTTCACTACATGTAATTGACAGTGTGGTTGTATAGGTGTGCTTTGATCTGTGGTGTGTTTCACTACATGTAATTGACAGTGTGGTTGTATAGGTGTGCTTTGATCTGTGGTGTGTTTCACTACATGTAATTGACAGTGTGGTTGTATAGGTGTGCTTTGATCTGTGGTGTGTTTCACTACATGTAATTGACAGTGTGGTTGTATAGGTGTGCTTTGATCTGTGGTGTGTTTCACTACATGTAATTGACAGTGTGGTTGTATAGGTGTGCTTTGATCTGTGGTGTGTTTCACTACATGTAATTGACAGTGTGGTTGTATAGGTGTGCTTTGACCTGTGGTGTGTTTCACTACATGTAATTGACAGTGTGGTTGTATAGGTGTGCTTTGACCTGTGGTGTGTTTCACTACATGTAATTGACAGTGTGGTTGTATAGGTGTGCTGTGACCTGTGGTGTGTTTCACTACATGTAATTGACAGTGTGGTTGTATAGGTGTGCTGTGACCTGTGGTGTGTTTCACTACATGTAATTGACAGTGTGGTTGTATAGGTGTGCTGTGACCTGTGGTGTGTTTCACTACATGTAATTGACAGTGTGGTTGTATAGGTGTGCTTTGACCTGTGGTGTGTTTCACTACATGTAATTGACAGTGTGGTTGTATAGGTGTGCTGTGACCTGTGGTGTGTTTCACTACATGTAATTGACAGTGTGGTTGTATAGGTGTGCTTTGACCTGTGGTGTGTTTCACTACATGTAATTGACAGTGTGGTTGTATAGGTGTGCTGTGACCTGTGGTGTGTTTCACTACATGTAATTGACAGTGTGGTTGTATAGGTGTGCTGTGACCTGTGGTGTGTTTCTTTGTTTCAGGGCTACATGCAGAGAGCAAGAGAGTTTCTGAATGAGGCCAACATTGCAGCTGAGGTTGGAAACTTTGATATATGGCTATAAATCTGATCTGTCCATCTGAGAGCGCATTATCCACACTCTTTCAAGCAATTTTCTTTTCTTTTTTCTTCTTCTGGTTCTTCCTTTTTTCTCTTTTTTTCCCCTTTATACATTGTTTTTCATTTTTAAAAAAATCATTTTACTCTGCACTTGCATTTTGTGTTATATGTATATTAACCTATTATTGCACTGTTGATGAAGTGTATAACACATTCAGTTTGTCACGCCTCTTTCATATAGTTTTGGTTTTCAGGCATTCTCTGATAAACCACTGCAAGGACAGATCATGTTCCTGTTTGGAAAGCTGGCGTTTGAGGAGGCCCAGTATGGACAGGCCATCAACTTCTGCAGGAAGGCACAGGTACAATTGCTGCCAAAAGACGGTTGAATGCTTATGGTGGTTATCATTTGCTATTTCGTTATAACTGCTGGTTTTGTGCTCCATATTCCATTCCAGAATCAGTCAGAATCAGAATCGTTTATTGATAGGCCTTAGGCCCATTCAAAGCTGAAAGTGACATCCAGACATTCTTATACACATCAATACTTGTACATGAAATAACCAAAGTGCAAAAATAAAGTGTATCAACTCAGCTGAGCAACTGTTGTCTTTTTCTTAACGCTAGAAAAATATACAATGCCAGGTTCTTAACTGTATAATAGTTGCTTGAGGCCATTAGCAAATTGAGTCGAAAGCTGCTCGGATGGTTCCAAAAATGTCTAGGAATAACCAGAATCAGTCAGATAAAATCTTTAAAACCCAGGGAAGTTACAGATGTGGTTGCCAGACTGATGTCCTGTATAATTTTTTATCTTCACAGTATCTCATTCTCAGTGAAAATGGACTTCAGCAGAACAGTGAGAGTGGGGAGAAATGAAAGAAGTTTTCATTGTGGCATCAGTCAAAGAGGGCTGATAAAAAAACAAGTTTGCATGGTAATCTTTCTGAAGATTTCAGAATTGTTCACACTCTAGTAAGTTTTCTTTGCTATTTTAGGACATCCATGAAGGGGATGAGATGTTCTGGTTTGAGACAACCATGCTGATTGTGAACTCGGTGCTCCATGACTACAGTGACAATAAGAGAAAACACCTGGTGAGTAGACAGTGTGCACCAGAAAGTTGTTTTTTTGTTTTGTTTTGTCTTTCTTGTAAACATTTTGGCCTATTAAAACGGGTTTCTGTACATACATTACTGCTTGTGAAGCACACTAGGCTGATTATTTGTATGGAATATAGGCCATGAAGTTTGAATTTTTCACGTTACCATTTTGCACCACAGGCCAAAACAATACTGGTGCATGCACTGAATGAGTATCAACGGCTGACGAACGACCGTCCAAACCGTGCCGCAGCCATCGGCTTTATCATGACCACCATGGAAGCAAAGTGAGTGTTAATAATAATGAGGATTTGAGGATTTGTCTGGCGCCCAACCTCCTGCTGGAGCTCTGGGCGCCTCACAATAGCTAATATAGTGGCAATACATACACATGAGATACAAATGAAAAATACATTACACATTACATACACATGTATGAAATAGACGTCACATACACGTTACATACACACAGCTATGATACATCTTAACAATAACATGACATCATAAAATGACAATGATGGTGACAGTGAAGGTAAGAAGTTAGTCTGTATAGTACAGCCGGAAGAAATAGGATTTCAAAGCAGTTTTAACTCTTTGACGACGAAGCACAATTTCTAACACGCGATTTCCTATAGGAAATCGCGTGTTAGAAATTGTGCTTCGTCGTCAAAGAGTTAAAAGAGTCCGTTGACTCTGCATGGCGTACATGGTGTTGCTGAGGTATCTTTCTGAATATATTGTATATGTCTTTTGAAAAACACACACACACACACACACACACACAACAGAAGCACAGTTAAGAGACTGACAGACCGAAAAAAGGGATGTGTGTCTGTAAATAATAATTTCAGAGAAGAAAATTGATTGCATTTATAGCTCAGTGATTTACTTTTCTTTCAGGTTGGCCGAGATTCAGATGGACAGCGTCTTGGCTGTACACAAAGACGTTAACCTGCCTAAGGTCATGAAAGCTGTTCTGTCTGTCTGTGAGGTGAGAAAATGGAACTGGTATGATTCCCTTCGCTGTCCACCGACTGTAGTGTTTAGTAAAATGTCATTGGTAAGGGCCGGGCAACATGTTCCAGTAAAAGTATTGCATTGTATGAAATATCAAGTGTGTACAATGAAACTCCCACATCCATCGTTTGAAGAAGAGTAGGCTGTGGCCAGTTGTGTGGGAAACAAGGATATGTTGCACACTCCAGAGTGAACAACAGGTTGGGGGGGGGGGGGGGGGGGTTCATGTGTACTCAGTGTCTCAGAAAATGGGTTTACCTTATGATAACCTAACGTAACCAGTTAAGAATGTGAATGAATAAACATCATATCTTTTGACTTGCTATGTTTTACAGAAAGTGGATGATGCAGCAGAAAAACTTGTCCGCCTTGGACACCGTCGTGAGGCGATCCCGCTGGTGATACAGCACGCCTCCCATCTCATGATGTTGGCTCGTGCAGCCACTGAGCCACAAGTGCAGCACGCATACTTCCTAGAGGTGGTTACACGTATTGTTTGTTTTATACCATTTTGTGATTGAATTTCCAAGATGTAATCATTTCATGCACTATTTGCACAGATTTGTTTATTCATTGTTCTTGATTGAGGCATCAAATTAAACCTATTTTCATGCGCGCAAGGTTCCTCTTTGGCCACCTATAAAGGCTGTGTGGGCCGTGCACGTGTGTGTGTGTGTGTGTGTGTGTGTGTGTGTGTGTGTGTGTGTGTGTGTGTGTGTGTGTCCTTTTTCATTCACTTTGGGGTTGTCTCTTTGTTTCTCAGGCGCTTAGTGTTTTGGGTGAGGCTGAATCCCTTGCAGAGCAGGTGTACTTTGATGCACTGACCCTCACCAGCCTAAATGAGGTAGGTACAGATCCTGAAATGCTAGAAAACTATGGACACTACGTCAAAGGATAAGTATTGCTGTGTAAATTTACTTGTTTGTATCATAATGTACTGTCACGTACATGGTTCTTTCAGAAGCAAGCATGTGATATGTATGCTGTGGTATCATTAAATCTAGATTGCAACATGTGAGTGACACCTCAACAGTGTCAGCTTACTGGCAGACGTGTATCGAATCTCTTTCTGCTCACAGGCCCTGAGTTTAACACATAGTCCTAACCTTGTCACATGAGGTACAGGTCACCTCTGTGGTGTCCACAGAATATTACAGCATTGTATGCCTTTGTGCTGTACCAAAGTCTTTCTCTAAGTCAAGTCAAAGTCAAAGTCAAAAATACTTTATTTATCCCCGTAGGGCAATTCATGCGGGCGAGCATAAGACACATAAAGAAGTTAAGATAAATAAATTCATATAATTGTACACTCTCTCTCTCTCTATCTCTCTCTCTCTCTCACACACACTCACACACACACACACACACACACACACACACACACACACACACACACACACACACACACACACCTATCCTGCACTTGGTGACTAACCGGAGAATTATAAGCATGAGGCAACTAAAAAATAAAAATAAAAAAAATCACAGACAAGTATCACAAGCATCACAGAAGCGGAAACAGCAGCTTATTAAAATACATCACAGTAATTATGGCACTCAGTGCTTCTCGTAAGTAGCCCGAAGCCTGTAATATAACTGATTTGTAGCATACTGAACCACACTATGGTGGTGGCAAACTGCAGTCACTATTAATTAGATTTGTCTTCACAGATGCGCAACGTCAGCCTGCCCGTGCAGCGCGAGCTGGCCAACACAACGGCATGTCGCGGGGAGGTGCTGCTGGAGGTGGCGGCGGTGCAGGTGAAGGAGATGCGGGCGCTGCAGCTGAAGGAGCAGCAGAAGGGAGCAGCTCAGCGCATCGTGGAGGACTACACACGCCAGACGCCCACCTACACTCCCACACAGCGTGACTGGCTCAACAACAGGGCGTGAGTGGCCGCGTGGATTTTTAAGGCCGTTCTTAACCGGGCAGACTTTTGGTTCGCGAACTAGGTTCGGAGAGTACGGCGAACTAGGTTCGCGCAAGTTGTTTCTTAACCGACCAAATACTTGTGCGCAAACCCTGGTTCGAAAGGATCGGCGAACTAGGTTCGAGGACTGCATAGCGTGTTGTGGGAACCCTCGCGATCCTTTTGTCATTTTTTTTAACAGGAAAGCATTCTTGTATGGTGCAAAACTGTGTGCAGTAGGTAGTAACACTCTTCACTGTACAGGCTTCTAAAGCTGTTTGTGCCTCACAAAATATGAATGCAGTACAATTTCTGGGCTTCTTTACTCAGATGATGTTGGAGGAAAGTGTGGATGTGTGCAGGTATGGAGAGAATGCATGTTGCAGTCATAAGTTGTTGATTTATGTTCTTTGCAGTTGTAACATTGTTAGTAAGTTTACACATCTGCTTGTCTGCAGGACGGTGTTTGAAGAAGCCACTGCGGCCTTCCTGAGTGCACATGGTCTGGCTGGTCACATGACTGATTTGAAAGCAAGAGTGAGTGAATTCACTGCGTCAGCTCTGTCGTTCTGTAGGGTGTCCCACAATAAGTAAATGAGAGTAGGTGTAGTCATACATACAGTGCCACTGTCATTTGTTGTAAGGGTCTAACTGCCATGGGTTTGATAAACACTTAAGTTCTTTTAAAATTTGACAGTAGAGTAGTACTAATGCGTCAGAGAGGCTCAGCTAGATATGTTTTGCTTTCTGCCTTTTTGTGTTGGAGTTTCAGAATAATAATTTTTTTTTTTAAAGTCACAGCTTTTATTTCATATGATATACTTTACCAGTGCAAATATGCAGGCCTGCATGTCCATCATTTCAGATAAAGTTGCATCTTGTTTTCCATATATCTTAGGCACTGACGGGGCTAGGCACATGTTTGCATATGCTGGCTGAATACAAAGGACCTGACCCTCCACCACAGTGGCTGGTTCATGAAATGGTATGCTTGTGTGTGTGTGTGTGTGTGTGTGTGTGTGTGTGTGTGTGTGTGTGTTGTTACATGTGTTTGTGCATGCGTTTGTGGCGAGCGCGCATGTGTGTGTGTCATATGTTTCAGTCTACACACCCACATTTCTGTTTGTATGGATGTCGCTGGTTTATTTGAGATATTTATTGTGTGTATCTGTCTTTTTGTGCTTTTTTTTTTTTTTTTTACTCTTGCTCTTTCAAGGTTTTGCAGTGCCACCGACAATGTACAGACGCTTTACGTTTAGAAAGGAGAATTTTACAATAGGAGTAATGCCAACAAATGTTTTTGCATGCATAGTACAGATAGATTGGCATATTTTTCCTCTGTGTGTGTGAGAGCTCAGCTTTTTGATGCAGTCTGGTGAAGCATCTGTTCTGTCTACAAGCAAAGATATGTGCTACACATGATTTTTTCCTGAAATTTTCAAAGGGGGATGGGGGGGGGGGGGGGGGCTCATGTCTATCCCAAATTTTTAGCGTTTTGTCAGCTGGCGTGGGGCCCTTATTAAAACTGCAATCAAAACACACGTTTTCTCAGCCCAGCAGCAGTAACGAGTGCTTGGCAGGACTGTGTGTGTGTGTCTGTGAACAATTGCTGTGTCTTTTATTGTTCTCTCTGGCATTATTTTCATGCCATTTTATTTTTTTTAATCTTATTTTTCTTAACTTAATTGTAAGAGCTTAAAGCTCGATTATTATTATTGATAATTGAACTCACGTCAAAGTCGACGTATAGAAGATTGTCTACGCACACTCCTTCATTTCTTTCCTGAAATTTGTACGTTGTACCAATCAAAACGAATCCACAGGAGTTGCTGCGGCTGCAAGCTGAAGCGGAGGAAGCAGAAGAGGCTGAGAGGGAGAAGGAGAGAGAGAGGGAAAGAGAAGAGGAGAAAGAGAAAGAGGCACAGAAGGAGGGAGCGGCAGAGAAGACAGATGAGGCAGAAGATATAGGGGAACCTCTGATTAGTGAAGACGAGAAGCTGCAGATCGCTGAAAACACCAGGCTGATTGCTGCCAAACTTGTCAGTGCACTCCATTTGTCTGTTTTTGTCTCGCATTTGCTCCCCCCGCGCCCCCCCGCCCCCCCTTTTCTTGTGGTTGTTGTATGCTGTTTCCTGGGGTGGGGGTAAATAATACATCTGACTTTAAGACGCAGAGTCTAAAGCAGGGTGGTCAGATTTGAAGTGAGTTTTGCTTTCTTTCATTCCAAGGGTACAGCACTTTAAAAGACTTTACTGTGGCATCAGCTGAAGGGATTGGGGATAAATGGAGGAGGAGTGTGGGGTCAGGGGAGGTTGATGGTGGCCTCGGGTGAAACATCCAGACTAACTAAAGTAACAAGAATGACTGCAAGTTTAGATGGAGTGCAAGATTTTCATATGAGCAAGTAATGGTGGTGTGATTTTTTTTGTTTTTTTTTTTGGTGGTCTTGAAGTGTTGTTAATTTTATTATTATTCATTTTATTATGATTATTTCAGGAACAACATGAACTGTCCAAGCTGTACCTGACCTTTGCAACAGAGTGTCTGACTCAGGCACTGAACCTAGCCCTGGCCAACAAGCACACGGTTAGTTAATAGGAACACAGCCCTTCTTCACTAGCTAACATAGCGTAATACACAGGAACAACAGCTGTATATGATCAGGCCAACATATCCATGACATGATGAGTGTTCAGTTAACTTACGCGCAAGCCCATGGATATCTCAGGAAGTTGGTCACATTGCTTGACGGAACAAGCAGCTGGCGGAGCATTGGATTGTTCATGGTCGGGGTGTGAATTTGAATCCCAGTTACAGGCCAAACGTTTGCACTGGATTTTTCCTTCTTTCACCATCTGTGATATCGGTTGTATGTGGTGGAAAAGGACATAAAGCCTTGAAACAACCAACCAGTCAACCAGTGTGATGAAATGTTTTTCCATTTTTTTGTTTTTTTTTTGCAGGCTATTGCTGGTCAGGCTGCCTTGGAACTTGTGAAGTGTCACGGCCAGTTTGACCCAGCCGCTGCCAGCCAATTCCTTGCTTTGTACCAGGTAAGTCATTTGTGTACATGTACTAGGATTTGTCTCAGACAGATATTTGAGTTTGTGTAAATCTACTGCAAGTGAAATGAGAGAGCTCGTCTCATTGTTTACGGCATGCAGGTTGGTCCACATCTGTGTCTGATGAGCTATTACAGTTGGTTTTGAAAGGAAGGTGTTCAAACAAACAAAAACAAAACAAAAAAACCCACCCAAGAAAAAAACTCCACTCTCAGATTTCAGTTGTATCAGCACTGTACATATGCATGCAGTGCATATATTGTTTTGGTTAACCTTGAACAGGGATCAGGGCTTTGTTGAAATGCTACGCAAAACTAGCCTGTGCCTACCGTAGGTTACGCAGCATCAAGGGAGGCAACTAAGCTCAGCTTAATGCACAAGCAGTTGCTTCCAGTCCCCCGGATATAACTGGCCCACAGAATAAATCTCAAATGATTTGAGAAAGATAGGAATGGAGAATGTGTGGGCAAGGGCTTTTGCCACCGCCTGGATGTGGCCTTTCTCCTTGAGTGTTTTGTGGCATTCTTTTCATTATGCATGGTAAAGCTTCAAACAGTGTAATAAAAAAATAAAAAAAGAAACAATTGGGTCATTTTGGGGTTCACATTTCTCCTGTGTTTGTGCTCTTACAGAGCTGCCAGAGCTCTCTGCGCATGGAGGAGCTGCTGTACAGTGCCCAAAAGGACCCCATCACGTCCAAGCTGGCTGCCCTGCTGCACCAACGACGCAGCATGCTGCGCGACTCTCTCTCCACCAACCTGGCCCACAGCACACTCATGGCCACCGTCACACAGACCCTGGAGAAGGACTGGCAGGTAGAGATATTTTTCTCCACTCAAAGAAGTCAAATGGATTGATAGCTGTCAGTCCTCCTTTTTTAATATCTTCATTTTATTGTTTATATTGTTTATTATTCTCCGTTGGATGTTTGACCATGCTGATTCTTGGACACTGCTAGGAAGTCCGCCGTCCATTCAGGTTCGTCAACAGGTCCCCAAAGGTTGTCCTCAGTGCATGTCACGGTCAGTTGACTAAAACCGTGGTGAAGCGTCTCTAGATGCTGGTAGAGTTGGAGAATATGTGCTGGGGTTTGCTTCTGTTCTAATAACGCTGACCAGCCAAAAATGGCAACAAAAAGTGCACGCTTCCTGCCAGTCAGTTTTTGTTTTTCCTTTCAAGTTAACCCTTTCAGCCCTTGCTGGTTCCAGGCCTGACTGCTGTCCCTGTCCTGGGCACTTTTTTGCCTAGCCAGTCAGTCAGTTAAAAAAACAAAAATCGCTCAAGCCCATGTGTAAACCTGATCCGTACAAAGGAAAGGAAGTGCACAGCAGAGTAGTGCCCCTTGTTTCATGAATATTCAGTAGTCTGGCCAATGAGGAGCGAGTAGGAATTTTCACTAGCTCGCAGGTACATGTACCTGCGTAGGCATACGTGGCGGGTTCCTCGCGCAAGTACATGTACCTGCGTAGGGCTGAATGAGTTAATCCATTATCTAGTCAAAGAGTGGGTGGGTGGGTGTTTGGGGGTTTAACGTCCTTTTCCTCCACATAGGGTGATATCAAAGACGGGGCAACGATGAAAAAGCCAGCACAAATATTTGGCCCCAGCGGGGATCGAACTCACGACCCGAGCATTAGAAGTCCAACACTCTACCATTCGACCACCCCGGCTCCCCTAGTCAAAGAGTGGGTAGATATGAATGTGACTACATAACAGTGTGCCCAAAGTGACGGCACTGAGGTGTATGTTCATTGTTCAGGCCTGGAAACTGCTGGAAGTCCTGCCCCAGCACATGGACATGCTGAAGGAGTTCCCACCAAACTTCAACTTTGTCGTCCTTCAACACTCACCTGACAAGTACGCAACAGTCACTGCCACAAACAAGTGGCCTGTTCATTGTTTTTTGTTTTGTGAGTCTACATGAGTGTGCATGTGCGTGTGTGTGTGTGTGTGTGTGCGTGTGCGTGCATGCATGTGAATGTGAGTGTATGTGCACACGTTCTTACACCAACTGTTAATTGTAGCTGTAGTCTTGATCGTTTTCAGTCTACCAATTTCTATTCACACATTTTTTCCAAGATCTTTTACAGTGTTCTCTCTGTGTGGACAGAAACTTCTTGTATGGTGCGGTGCTGGACAAATCAAAGGCAGGTCACTTGGCAGGCGGTGGAGGAAAGGGCAACCCCAAACACACTGCTGCTTCCAGTAAGAATTTTGCTCTCCCTCAGGCATGAGTTATTTCAACCATTCAGCTGAATTCCACTGCCTCTAAGCCAGTTTACACCATTGTTTTGTTTTTCCGCTGCTCGGCCATCAAGGCAAAAAAAAAAAAAAAAAAAGAAGAAAAGTGGAACAATTCAAATTCAAAATACTTTATTAATCCCAGAATGGAAATTATAGGCCACCATAAAAAATAATAATAACACATAATAATAAATTGTGCTAAAAAAGCCTCAGTCACACAAGTAAATCCAAGCGCTCACCCACACAAACAGACACACACCTGTATCAGTCCAAAGCACTCACACCCTTGAAATATAAAACCACTCACAAACACGTAAAATCTGAAACACTCGCACACTCATAAATAAAACTTACTTTCACACACACACACATATAAAAGTCTTGTGTACTCACACATCTATTAAAAAAATTAAACTTGGTAAGCCGTGGTGTGTGTACTTATGTCGTTTTGCTCAGAGTAACTAGGACAGTACCAGTTGGATCGATATTTACATTACCAGTCGTACAGGTTTGTAGATGTAGATTCCAAAGGTAATAGCCTGATTTTGTATGAACAGCTCCAGCAGGAGATGCTCCTCCAAGTAAGATTTGCAGGGAACTAGAGATTGTTCACACAATTTGAATGGTTATGATTACATTGCAACCGTTTTGTGTCATCAGTTTTACTGGATTTTCTTTCACCTGTTGACAGTTTCTGTGGCATAGTTTTTCCTTGAAGTTTAATTTTCCTTTCTACCTGGGTCGAATACTTGTTGGTTTATGTGGCTGTTCTGAAATTTGTGTGTGTGTGTGTGTGTGTGTGTCCGTTACACTCCTTTGTCATAATATTAACGCATGCATCATGCTTAATGTTGATGGTGATGTGTTCTTATTGTGTTTTGATGGGACATAGAGTTGATAGGATTTAAAATTTGCAGTGATCAGTGTGCAACAAGTTTTCTCTTTCAAATGCACAGTTGAAAATTTGTAAAGATTGACACTGTGTACATTCTTCATTTTTTTTTTTTTTTTTAAATCAAAACGCAGAGAACCATTTTGAAATGGATGTGGAAGATTGACGCTTTCATGTTGTTGAGGAAAAGGAAATGTCATGTCTATTGAAAGCCATGGATTGAGCATATGGATAAAACACAATGGTGTGTCTGATTTGGTTGACTCACTGAAACTGCTGTTGTAATTTTACAGCAGCCACTCCCCAACAGTGTTAATTATGACAAACACAAAAGTGTTAAATTGTATGAAGTCAGGTGTATATGGGTTAAAGAACTGGGTCATGACCAAACAGCAAAAGCAAGGTGGGGGTTGGGGGGGGGGGGACAAACTTGGGGTTGTGGAGGGTAGGGATGGGGGAGGGTGGGACCAAACAACAGTGTAACAGCCCCACAATGATCCTTCTTTCCCTTGTGTCAGCAGGTAGTCGCGCAAAAGTGTTTGGCATAGAGACAAGTCCGCGCCTGCTAGAGGAGATCATCGGAAAATTCCGGCAGCACAAGGCCAGCGTGCAGGCCTTCTTGCTGAAGCAGGAGTACCAGCGCTCACAGGCTACTCTCCGACAGAAGATGCTGGAGAACCTGGACGACAGCCTGAAGCCGCCTGGCAAGGTATGGAGAAAGTTTTGTATGGTTTCTCTGCACAGTATAGTGTTGCCGATTAATCTCAGCCACTCAACTGTGGGTGGTTGAAAAATGGGGTGGGTCACTTAGGGTGAAATGGCTCGACACTCTCATACAGTTTTGGAGTCCTACTTGTCATTTTTTTTAACAGGAAAGCATTCTTGTATGGTGCAAAACTGTGTGCAGTAGGTAGTAACACTCTTCACTGTACAGGCTTCTAAAGCTGTTTGTGCCTCACAAAATATGAATGCAGTACAATTTCTGGGCTTCTTTACTCAGATGATGTTGGAGGAAAGTGTGGATGAAGCGGAGATGCTGGAGGAGGAGTTCCGGGAGCTTGTGGGTGCTATGGAGACCTACCTCAAACCCATTATGTCCTTTGTGGACTCCACACTCAGGTAACGTCCTCTATGCCTGTTGGCTTCATAATTCATTTGCTGCTGGTTTGAGTTTGGTAGTGAAACTTTCAGACTCTGCTTGTACCCAAAGTGTTATTGTCATAGTTTCCTACTCATCAGGATGCACAACTGAGTTTAAAATTAAGCCAACAAATGACAGGTTCGGGTGGGTGGAGGGTCTCTTGCAAAATGGGGTCTAACATGGCAAAGGTGGTAGAGTGTGTTGTGTCCATGCATGGACTGTCTGACAGAATATGTGTCTATGTAAGCAATAAAGGGGTATTGGATATTCTGTGGGACATTTTGTTTCACTCTGGACATAGTACATAGCAAATTCTCTGATCGTCACTACACTCATCTCCACTTTTTTTTTTTCCTGTTTTTCTTTGAAACCCTGTCCTTCAGATCCAGCTACAGTCCTACAGGCAGCACGACCAACATCCCAGCACAGAGCCGGCAGGAGAAGGACACAGGCCATGAATGCGTCATCCTGCTGGCTGATGCCGACCTCATGGAGCTGCCACTGGAGGCCCTGACCTGCCTGCGTGCCGACGGCATCTCCGCTTTGTCACGCGACTTTTCCCTGCAGTTGTTGTTCCACAGAATGCACCAGGGAGTGTCAGTCGGTTAGTTATTGGAGTCATTTTTCTTTCTTTCTTTCTTCTCTCTTTTTTTCCTCTTTTTTTTTATATATTTTTTTTATTTTTAATGTGGATCATTTTGATGCAGTGATGTGTGACAAAATGGACTAATTTCAAGCTTTTAGATGTGTGGTGTGTTTTGAGGTTTTGAGGGTTTTTTTTCACTCATTTGCACCTGCACTTGTGGTCTCTTGTGAAACACTAATTGTTTGAAGAAAAGAAAAAATCACAGCCACTTACCTCTCATGTGTTTTCTAAGTTCAGTTTTATCAGCTTTATTTGGCTGTCAGTGCTAGACCTCGCCTTTTGTTCAGATGGTTCCATTTTATTTGCAAACGAGTGTACATGTATTGAGATTTGTTGTATTTTTTGTTGTAATTGTTTTGTGACAGTCATTATTTCAGTTTGTTTTCACTACATGTTGTTTGCAGAGGCTCTCCTGAAAGGTACGATTATACAGATATGGCTTTTGGTGGTGGGGTACCAGTACTTGTATGTGCTTTCGATATTTCCTGTACATAGTATTTGTAGTGACCTTATGCTTGTAGCATTGCACTGAATGCCGGTGATGGGAAAACATGCAGCCTTTGGTTTATTTTTGCACAAGTGATTGCTTTTCTCAGTGATTTGACTAAGCATGTTTAGAGTAGCATTTTGATTTTCTTTTCTTTCTGCATCTTTGATGCATATTAGATTTTTTGTTGTTGTTATTTCTGTATAATTCTATAACAGTACTTGATGCATATAACGGTTTTTGTGTGCATGCAGATCACATCTCACATTACTCATGAGTGTTAAAATTCATCCTGTGGTGCACTGCATTTTTCACAGACTTGTCACCAGCTTGTAGCTGTATTTGATGATCCTGATTTTGTTTTAACAAGCATTGTGGCTCACAGTTATTCACATGAAGGGGAGCGATCAGCTTCTGTGTGAACCAAACAAACATCGGAACAGTCTCAAAAACAACAGTGGAGAGATCAATGAAAGTTGGAACTGGGGAGATCAATGAAAGATGGGGCAGGCATGAGTTTTTTTTTTCAGCCGTTGTGCGGAATTCAGCTGCCCCATGGCCAATTTTCTCCCTTTTCTTGTTTTTCCGCCGTTCCACCATCAGCTGCTGAGGGGAAAAAAGTGGGATAAGCAGGACAGTTTATCAGTATTAGGTATCATTCAGGCATGAGTTTTTTCGGCAGCTCTGCCAATTTCCGCTGGTTTATGTTTTCCTGTAATTGCCACGTCAGTGAGAATGCAAGCTGAGGGCAAGTTCGTGACAAGATGACGATGTAGACACACAACACAAGTGCTTTCCACAGTACTCCATAGTACGTAGAATAAGTAAAGTGTGTGAAAACAAAAGGAACCAATGAAGAGGAGCGCTCAGCCATAGCAACAAAAAAAAGAGAAAAGGAAAAAAAAAAAGTTCAAGTAGGTTTTTTTTGTTGTTTTTTTTGCCTGATGCGATCCGCATGCAACTGAGGTTCAAGAAAAAGAAAAAAAAAAGAAAAAAAAAAAAAAAGAAGTGCTTTCCACTGAGCAGTGCACCGTTCAGTAGTTCCTACCATTTGTTTATATTAATGGTACAACCATGCACCTAACATTACTCAACCTTCTATTGCTGTTCCCTGTATAGAGGCGGAAGAGGGCCAAAAGGGGAAGAAAAAGGGAGCAAAGCCACAAAGTAAGGGAACTCATGCATGCAGATCGAACTACCCGTATTCTGATGTATCCGGTCGTCCGTCCGTTTAGGCTCATGCTAGATCATGCATGAATGGAACCAATATTTCCTGTGGTGTATGGGGGTTTTGGTGAATGCATCGAAACGCTAGGTGCCTCTAGCAGGGTCCGTACAGGTCATGGAATCCTGGAAAAGTCATGAAATTTGAAAATAGCTTTTCCAGGCCTGGAAAGTTATGAAATTATCTCAAGAGTTATAAAAATTGAATTAAGTCATGAAATTTCGGACTTTTATGGAAGCGATCTTGAGCCAGAAAGTGAAACGGTCAGCTTGGTGATTACTCACTGGACTCATCCCCAAAAATACCAAACTGCCTTCCCATGAGGCTAATGACTCACTCTGAACATTGGTCTTGCTGACTGCGAAAACTTGGATAAGCTCAGAATTTCTACCCTCGTGTGTGTCAGTGTGAAAGAGGGCGAGGAAGTTGTCATGGATGACAGGAGAGTTGTCCTTAAAAAAGTCATGGATTTTTGAGACTGTGAACATGTATGGACCCTGCTCTAGGACATGAGGATGGAATGACGTGTACAGTACATGTAATATATTGCTTGTTTCCTCTCACGCGGAGTTTGGAGTCCCTGGTGGCATAGAAGTGCTGGGGTTTGAGGATTCTAAACAGCTGACACTGACAAGACTTTATCTTGATCATGTGCCCTTTGCTTCAGATTTGTAAAGATGATAATACTTGGTTTCTGCAGCTGATTTTTCGATTGGGGGGGTGGGGGGGGGGATATTGGGGCTGTCACAGTTGGTGGCAGAAACTAATGAAATGTATAAATTCTGAAATCCAGCCATTCCTTCCCTGGTCGTATTTATGCAGGCCATTAGTTGTATATTGGGGCTTTCACTGTTGGTGGCAAAAGCTAATGAAGTTTATAAATTCTTACATCCAGCCATTCCTTCCCTGGTTGTATTTATGCAGGCCATTAGTTGTATATTGGGGCTGTCACTGTTGGTGGCAAAAGCTAATGAAATGCATAAATTCTTACATCCAGCCATTCCTTCCCTGGTTGTATTTATGCAGGCCATTAGTTGTATATTGGGGCTGTCACTGTTGGTGGCAAAAGCTAATGAATGGCATAAATTCTGACATCCAGCCATTCCTTCCCTGGTCGTATTTATGCAGGCCATTAGTTGTATATTGGGGCTGTCACTGTTGGTGGCAAAAGCTAATGAATGGCATAAATTCTGACATCCAGCCATTCCTTCCCTGGTTGTATTTATGCAGGCCATTAGTTGTATATTGGGGCTGTCACTGTTGGTGGCAAAAGCTAATGAAATGCATAAATTCTGACATCCAGCCATTCCTTCTCTGGTCGTACATGTATTTATGCAGGCCATTAGTTATTGCGATTACATCGCTGTTCTAATTACCACAGTGACCTATAGCTTGAGATTTCATTCTTGGTTTGTATTTGGGGATAAACCTTTGTCTGAAATGACATGCCATCGCTTTTCATAATCATCTGTTTGCCTTCCGTGCATAAGTTTGCTTTAATTGTTCTTGTTAACTGTTACTGGCAGTTGCACTGCTTACAGTTTTGTTACTGTGCTAGTTGTGAATATTTAGTGCTTTTGCTGGCTCAGTGACTTTGACTTCCATTTTGCTATTTCAGAAGGTATACTTTACGTTTGCACTTTTTGTTTTTAATCTTTCTTTATCGTTGGCATCTTTTGTGCATAACCTACAAGGATGCATCATGGAATTGTGATGGGTATGATTTTAGCTAGTTTCTTGTGCTTTCCTCATTTGCTCCAGAGAACTCTGCTTGTGCGTTCCTTTTGCCCCCTCCCCCCTCCCCAACTCTTTCGCAATTAAACACATGCACATGCATGCACACGCACACACACACACACACACACACACACACACACACACACACACACACACACACACACTTTTTGATACAGTATTTCTAGTTCAGCATATGAGTGCATTATTGCAAATATGGTGCTGATGAATGATTTGTGATGAACAGGATAACAATAGCAATGTGGTACATGTACATCATAAAATGTTCATGGGCAGTTTCAGCTTGTAACATTTTAGTTCTTTGAAAAATATGTTAACATATCTTCCTCAGTGTTAGTGACTATATTAGATGAAAAATTGAAGATAAGATGCATACTCAGGTAAGTCACAAAGTTCTGGAGCCTCAGAATTTGTTTTAACATGTCTCAGAACACCCAGTTCAGTTTTGATCAAGTGCAACATGCCTGTTGGTTTCATTTTGAAACTGCGTGCAATAGAAATAAAGGTGTGATTCAGTGGCTCTCACCTTACCACAATGTGATGCAGCCATAACTGTATCAGGATTGTTTGATGATATTTACTGTTACATAGTGATAGATACAGCAAGATGTACATTTGCCTTTTGATATCCTTTGATACTGTTTCCCACGCAGGTGTTGTAAACTGTTTTGTATTAGACCAGGTTGAGAAAGTTTTCAGTTGTTCCATCTCTAGCAGAAGCGATGTAATGTTTTGGTTCATTCTTTGAAGAGCATCATCAGATCCTTAAAATTTGCTTTACTTTCCTTTATGATTGAACTGTGTTTCATTTGCAGAAAAAAAAGCTGAAGACTTGTGATTTAAGAAAAAAAAAATTCTATCATGAAAAGCATGTTGAATGTTTTTAACATCCCTCAGTGTTCATCTATAACTCCTTGTCATTGACATGTCATTTACAGAGGATGACAAAGACAAGAAGAAGGCTAAGGAAGCAGCACAGGCCGTTTCTCGCATCCCTGGCGCTCGTGATGTGAAAGCCAAGCAGGCCAAAATTGTGAGTTCAGATTCCATGAGTTAAACAGTGTCAGTATAATTTGGTCGTTTGCTTTCAACTTTGCTTTTGTGGCAACCTATGACATAGCCAGACAGAATCTAACCATATATGTGTAGTAGAAATAAGCGATCTCCTTCATACACTTTTCTCAGTTTGACAGTTGGAATCTATACACGTGTACTCATTTGTGTACACGCAAACTCTTATATACTGTGCCACACACACATGCACTCGCAATCATTCAAGAAAAATCAAATCCGCTCATTATTTTCTCGGTATGACATTCAGAATCTATTCATTTGTGTAAACACAAACTCTTATATTATTTTGTGTGAAGTTCACAGCACGCTTTTTTCCGTCTATTATTCTGTTTCCAGGTGCCTCTTGCCAGACCTGTGCAGCCGTGGCAGGCAGCTGTGGACACGATGAACTTCAAATGTATCCTTGTGTCACACACATACACACACGCACACACACACACGCACACACACACACACGCACGCACGCGCACAAACGCACACGCACGCACACACACACACACACACACACACATGCGGAAATGTTTTCCCCTTGAAAGAAGAAACAAGCAGTAACTCACATATTTGAAGGAACACTTGTTTTCATTGTTTTACACTGTTGTAGTCATAGCGAAGACAATTGGGAATGAAATAAGTACATGTGCATGTGTCCCTAACCAAGCAAAGACATTGTGGACCCAGAGCTGGACTGCACTGAGACAGGTAATGGTATCTTTTAGAGCTCCAAGCAGTGGCTTTCCCCTTTTCTGTCTTTTCTGCCATCGGCTTTCAGGGGGTTTTTTTGTGTGTTTTTTTGTGTGTTTTTTTTTGTGTTTTTTTTGTTTGTGTGTGTGTTTTTTTTTGTGTTTTTTTTTTTTTTTTTTTTTGAGGGGGGGGGTAAAAATCTGCTTTAAAATGTTTGCAAATGGAACAGACTCTTAGCGTAGCACTTCATATTCCACACAACCATGGTACTTTGATGTTGGTGTGTTATCACATTCATAAACATAATATTATTCAGAGATTCAGCCAAGACCACCAGGTAAGAAAGAAATATTTGAAAGGGTTGCTAATTTGTTTGTTTGTTTGCTTGTTTGTTTGTTACATGCTGTTGAAAAAGTATAATTCATGAACTTGCATCATGGTGTTGTTTTCTTGCAGTTGTTGTTTCGGTGTTTTGCCAAGTTTGTGATATACTTCCAGACATTTCACATTTATCGCTTTTTCCGAATTTGCAGCTTGATATTGGTTGCAGTTTTTTGTTGTTTTGTTTTTTAATGCATTTAAAATGGTGATTCCAGTCATTCCGAAACAGCTCTTCATCATGGAGGTGGAAAAATGCTGAAAATAAGCACAGTACTTGCTTATCTGTGATTGGCACAGTTAGAGGACAGGTGAAAAATGTGATTTAATAATACATGCACACTGCAGATGATTTTCCAGATTTTCCCACATTGTACTCAGTATACTGATGAGTGGTTGGCTTGTCATTATTGAATGAGTTTCTTACGTGCTTTGCAGAGGAGAGGAAGCCAATTGACGAGTTCAACAAGATCATGGAGGAGTACGAGCAGCAGTTTACACCTCGCTGGCTGGGCGTCCCTGGAGATGATCACTGCCCCAGGTAGTCTTTGGCTTTAAGATTGTTGGATTTTACTCCTCGCTGGCTGGGCGTCCCTGGAGATGATCACTGCCCCAGGTAGTCTTTGGCTTTAAGATTGTTGGATTTTACTCCTCGCTGGCTGGGCGTCCCTGGAGATGATCACTGCCCCAGGTAGTCTTTGGCTTTAAGATTGTTGGATTTTACTCCTCGCTGGCTGGGCGTCCCTGGAGATGATCACTGCCCCAGGTAGTCTTTGGCTTTAAGATTGTTGGATTTTACTCCTCGCTGGCTGGGCGTCCCTGGAGATGATCACTGCCCCAGGTAGTCTTTGGCTTTAAGATTGTTGGATTTTACTCCTCGCTGGCTGGGCGTCCCTGGAGATGATCACTGCCCCAGGTAGTCTTTGGCTTTAAGATTGTTGGATTTTACTCCTCGCTGGCTGGGCGTCCCTGGAGATGATCACTGCCCCAGGTAGTCTTTGGCTTTAAGATTGTTGGATTTTACTCCTCGCTGGCTGGGCGTCCCTGGAGATGATCACTGCCCCAGGTAGTCTTTGGCTTTAAGATTGTTGGATTTTACTCCTCGCTGGCTGGGCGTCCCTGGAGATGATCACTGCCCCAGGTAGTCTTTGGCTTTAAGATTGTTGGATTTTGTTAGGGATCTGTCACAGGACTATGGGAATTATAATAGGGCAAATCGTCGCCCGAAAATACTACCGTTGTAATTCCTTCTTTGCACTTACGAGACGTAAAACAGTTGTACTGCAAAATGTCCTGGCTGCTCATAAAGGTGTAGAACATTATTTTGTCCTGAACATCATCCAGTAATGAAGGACTTACGTCCACCTTGGTAAGGAAGTAATCGGACAGTTTGGAACACGAATCTGCATAGACTGACGTCTGACGTGGATATGAAGCCCTGCCCTTAGTTCCAACCCTACCCCACCCACTTTTCCTCCTCCCCTAGAAATTCTATGTGTACATGTAACTGCATTCCTGGTTCAGCATGACTCAAGTCAAAGTTTTTGTTGTTGTTGTTGGCAGTGGTGGTGGTGGTGGTGGGCTTTTGTTGCTTTTTTTTTGTTTTTGTTTTTTTGTTGGTTTGGGGTTTTTGGGGTTTTTTTTTTTGGGGGGGGGGGGGGGGGCGGGGGGTCTTGGGGGGGGGGGGGGGGGAGGCTGGTTTTTTGTGGTTGTGGGTTACTTATTTATTCATTGAGTTATCAAATCCACCTCACACACTGGCTCATTTTCTGAGTACCAAACAGACACTGTTTAGACCGTGACCGTGATTGTCTACTATTCTGTATCTGGATACCCGAAGCTTTTTGCATTCCACTTGTAGACACTTTGCGATATTTAGTTCATTGTGTGTATTTTCACAGTGTGGGTGAGTGGGAGATCTACTTGACAGAGAGCAGTTCATTCATCTTCTATGGCTTTGAGCGACTGCTATCGTACATCCCGCCCGCCAAAATGTCCGCCCTTAACATCCCAGGTGAGTGTCCGTGCTGAGGATTTGACCGATTTTTTTTATTTATTTTTTTTTCTGTTTAATGAAGTTTGCAGTCTGCATTATGTCATTGCTTTTTACCCAGGCTAAATTTTTCTTTCAATATTCATGGTTGAATTGTGTGATGTGGACACTGTTTTCATCAGTGCCTAGAATGAGTGTATGAGGATTCATGGAGGTACTGGCCATTTGTTATGCAAAGCTGTGTGTGTGTGTGAGAGAGAGAGGGAGAGGCCACTATGTGTGCGTGTGTGTGTGTGTGTGTGTGTGTGTGTGTGTGTGTGTGTGTGTGAGTGTGTGTAATCACTTACAACAGTATATTTATTTTGTGTGTGCGTTTTCAGACTGCATGATCCTGTACTGCTTGGACTTGGCCCAGACCAGCAGAAGCTTCATGCGACAGTCCAAAGTGGACGTCGACAAAAGGTTAGATCACTGGTTTTATCAAGAGACAAGCCTCTAGGAAAGCACAATACCGAGTTGACGCGTTCATGGACCCACTGCTTTGTTCCTGAAAGGAGTGGATCCTGGCATCAGGACATGGAATGAAACCAGAACGCTGGAATGAGAGCTGTAAAACTGTACCTTACTTGATCAAGACTGACCTCCTCTGATTTCTCATAATTGCTAGGTTTTCCAGATGAAAGTAGATTTTGAAAGCCCAGAGATACTTTGTGACACAAAACCATGTTTGTGCATTCACCTAGCACCACGCAGGTTTTGATTCTGCATATATTGCCAATAAAAATGTTTGCTTCATTTTAGTGTCAAATGCTGATCATATTTCAACAATCACATGTACAGCCGTGAAGATCTGCTGCTGGAGCGACCGCTGGAAGCAGCCATGTTGGCAAGTTTGACGGGCACACGGTGTATCATGTCCAACCAGTGGTACTGCACACTGGAGGAGAACAACAACAAAATCATCTTGTCCATGAAAGGTATCTATCTGCATGACACATGCTAGTTGAATTGTTGGTCTTTCTCTTTAGTTTCTGTCTTGTTGTTTTGTATACTTGTTTTGTTGTTGTTTATTTGCTGCTGTTGTTTTTTGGGGTGGGGGGAGGGGGGTCATTTGTTGTTGGTTTTTTTTGTTATTGTTTTTTTGTTGGTTTTTTGGGGGGTGGGGGGTGGGGTGGGGGTCTTACCCTTTAATTTTTATGTATTTTTTGTGTTGTTTTTGTTTTGTTGCTGTTACAAAAGTGTCTCTATGATCAGGATTAGTATTGAGACAAAAACAAACTGCATATAAAAAATCACAATGAATACAATACAATACAATACAATACACAATGCAGTACATGTAAATAGAAAGATCATTGCTGTATGTACAGCCGGCACACTTGGCAAGACATACATTTGTGGAAGTATATTTCATTATGTATCTCTCCTTCAGACCTACTGGAGAAAGGCAAGACAACAGGCCAGAGTGTCCGGCTTCTCCTGAACCCTCGCAAGCGTCACGAGGAAGAGAGAGCATTGGAGGCGGCTGAGGAGCAGGCACTTTCACAGAGATCAGACGGCAAAGAGGGAGGGAAACAGAAAAAAGAGGGCTCAGCAAAAAGCAGGAAGGATGACGGCAGCAAGAAAGACGATGCCAGCAAAGGAGATGCAGCCAGCAGCGTGGTGGAGAGCGGCGGTGCAAGTCACCGAGCGGAGGAGGAGGGGGATCCGGACAAAGACAAGGAGGAACCGAAGGAGGACAACTTCAGCGTGATACAGAGGTCCTGGTTCAACATGGTGTGCTATGGCATGCCCAACTTGATCGTCACACAGTAAACAGGGAACAGCCAGGGTATTGAGTAGGTTTGTTGGATGGTATATTAGGTTTGGGTTTACTGTGAAGTATGGTACATAGTGTATGGCATGTCCAGCTTGATCATTTCAACAGGAAACAGCTTGGGGGCTCAAAAGATTATTTGACTGTAATACTTGAACTTTTTATTTTACCTGTACAGGGTAGGCATGCCACAACAATAGATGTTTAAAAAAAAAAAAAAAAAAAACACACAAAAAAACTTAAAAGCATTTTAAAAAGTGTAGACTTTTAAACTTGTGAAAGAATTAAATGCATGCTTACTATGACCTTGTGACAAAAAATTACAAACTGAGGAGGTTCATAGGTTGGCACTTAAGTTGTCAGTGTGCCATGCCAAGGTGTGTGAAAATTGTAAATGCTTCAGACTTTTTACAGCTAACGACAGCATGTTGACCTTGCTGTGGACCTTAAATTTAAGAAGCTTGGGAAAATGATGTACATGTGATGCCTAAAAGCAAAATGTGGTAGTATCTCTCCCACTCCCAGCATGTTTGCCTCCTGGTCAAACAGCAGACAGCCATGTTAATCGAATACCTCATTTGTTAATTTATTTTATGGACAAACCCTTGCACGAAGCAGAGTGTGATATTGACTAGCCATGTTGAATCGCCGATGACGTGTAGAATTGTCTCCAGCCATTCAAGCCACAGAGGTCGTGATACATACATTTACAAAAAGTTTTATTGGTGGAATGTTTATAGGGTGTATTTTTCTATTGTGGAACTGCATTTCCTTCCACATCATTTATATACCAGTTGTGCTATAGTAAAATGTGGTATTTTTGCTACTGATGTTTTCTTTTTTCCTTATAAGCAACACTTTTTTTGTTTTTGTTTTGAAGGTTCTCAATCTAGGACAGTGAAGTTATGTTGCGATTGTTACATACTTGATTTTGCTTGCATTTCTGTATTGATATGGTTTGCTTGCCTGCGAAAGTTTGTTGATGGTTTTTATTTTTCGAAAAGTGCAAGACTGAAGTACAGAAATAAAACAAAGAATTCCCTTTGTAATTCCTGTATCTTTATGATTGTTGAGAAGTATGATCTGTATCATGTAATGCATGTTCATGATGCAAGTTTGAACACTGGACGAAGCAAACCACGTCTACCATCATCCAGAAAAAGGGATTTGTGTTGGCGACTGTCAAATCAAATCTAAGGCGCTTGGGTCCTTTTTCCAGACAACAGCAGATGCACATAGACAGGCTGTGCCAAATCTCTCTTTTACTGAAGGCAAATCTCCGACTTGGAAGGATGATTGCCACTATACTATGGTAAGCTGCAAGTGCTTCAGTTGTAGAACTGCTGACAGTTACACAGAAATATGGTACAGGAAAACTCAATGATTGCAGGCAGATTTGGCAAGCTATGATAAATCACACACCAAGCAGAATGACCATGTGCACTGATCAATATTTATTAAATTTCTGGAATAAAATATTCATGTATGCAATACAATATTCAATATAAAGATTATGGGACTTTTACTAAGCCTGCTCTTTCAATGTAAGCATAACAAACCCTCTTGCATTTATTTGTTAAACTCTGCCGTACATCATGGGTGCAACCCTCACTTTAATTCAAACGTGTGTACTGGTAGCTCAATTTTCAGGCTAAATCCACGAAACTTTGTCAAATAAGCGTATTGGTGAAGTGCTCATTAAGACTTGTACTAGTTTGTAAATAAACCCTCCCTGTACATCATGGGTGCAAAACCCACCCAAACTTTTAAAGAAAGATAGAGAAAACATTGATAACCCTCCCTGTACATCGTGGGTGCAAAACCACCCATACTTTTTAAGAAAGAATTTCGAGGATAGAGTAAATCGGTTTAGTTCCTTCTTTATAAGTGTGGGCAAGCTTGCACCCACTATGTACAACGAGGAATAATACGTTGTTTCCCCCCCCCCCTCCTTCTTTAAAAGTATGGGTGCACTGGCACCCATGATCTATGGGGCGCAAGTCAAATCGTAATTTGATATGGGGCACGTGCTGGTCAGTCACTGGTGCATATCATCCCACATACAATATAAAATGATATGACAACATTAATATTAAAACTTTCTACAAGTTCATTTCTCCAGCGAGGTCAGCGTCCCTGGCATCCTGTCTAAAAGGTGAAATATATTATTCATACAAAATGATCAATTTCATTTATAAAATAAATCCACTGCCTGTCATGGTAACATTTAGGATCTTTAGGTCAATAATAATAGTCTCAGTTCCAAAATCTGTTCATTTACCGAAGGCAATTAGAGTATGCAGCAAACATTTACATATTTGTACATACTGTAAAAACATACTGTATACACCTCTTTCTTTCCCCTGTAGATTCAGAGACATCTCCAATTCAAATGACTGTGAACAGATGGAACACACTATCAATGACAAGTGCACTTGCTTCAGAACAAATTCCTCAGTGTAAATGCAGAGACAAAATGTACATGAGCTATGTGTGTGTGTGTGTGTGTGTGTGTGTGTGTAGTGGGGGGAATTTATTTATTTTTAATCTTTCGTTTTATGTTTTATATGCTCTTACATGCAGTTTCCCTATGTACTTATGTATGTGATATATATACGTGTGTGTGTGTGTGTGTGTGTGTGTGTGTGTGTGTGTGTGTGTGTGCGTGCGCGCGTGCGTGCGTGCTTTTTAGTCGTTGAGGTCTGTGATGTGTGTTTGTGTGTTTAATGCCGCTGTTTTAAAAACAAATTGCCCAAGTTGGGATAATAAATGAAATGAAATGAAATGAAATGAAATGAAAATGAAATGAAAATGAACTTTTTTTCATGCAGCATACCACCAGAACAACCTATAATTTGGTCCCATCTTGTGAACCCGTTAAGACTGTCTTGTACATGTACTAAATGTGAGCAGAAAATTGTAATTCTACATCTTCTTGCTACAGTAGATGTACTATCGTTGAGTCTAAAAGGATAATCAAACATGCAAGTCTTAGTGTCTTAGGATAGTCAAAACCTGACATTTAAGATTGTGATTGTAAATAGATAGTAATCACCTGGTCATAATACTGCAGGTTATCCGGTATCTTAGACTGTCTGGTATCATTTTATCAAACAAATGTATGTGTTACGTGAGCTCTGGTGAATACACCATTGCTGCTGCAACAATTCTATGCACCTGTGAAGCTTGTGCGCAACACCTGCACACTATGCATGCACAGGTGGCTGCAACTGCTGTGCAGCAGGTGAGGGCCAGACATAAACTGCACGTGACTGGGAACAAGTTCACGCACCATTACATTATTTGTGCAGCTTATGACAACTACACCCTTCATCACAACTCAATCAAAAATGAAAGAAAAAAGTTGTTAAGACTTGTCACACTCTCACCAAGTCATGTGTATACAATGTACATTCAACCAGAAATGATGCTGAAAAAAGCAACATAAATAAAAGAGAGAAAGTTAAACAAAAGTATCAACATAAAAAAATATAAAATGTCAGACTTTCAATTACACTGGTGTGTAGAAGCGCACCACATTTCTGCTGCTGAATTTCAGCAAGTGTGAGCCTTTTTCATTGTGTGCATGCATGCATGTGTGTGTGCTGTTTATAGTCCTAATGTAAGAGTTACAGGCATATGTCCAGAATCTCCAGTATGCTGACAATGCATAGTTATAATTGCGTAGAATTATATATATAAACCTGTACAAATCATTCATACAATTACATGTAAGTATTTCAAATTTCTCTGTTTTCACATTTTCCCAATCATCTGCTCCCCCTTCACTCACTGGAAAATTTCACAATCATAGCAATAAAGTCAGAGCTATTCCCTCCTCGAGGCTTGTTGAATGGCTGCCTGAATTGTGAGAAAGACCTGATTGCCATGTTTGTTCATAAAGCCAGATTTGTGGAGAATGTTAAAGCAGTTTTCATGGACATTTGAAATGTAGATTGTAATACCCACGGTTTTATACTCAGATATCAAAAACTCTATTGCACCAACTCCCATCAAGTCAATGTAGGTCACACTGGACAGGTCAAGTACAAGGCTGTGAAATGGAACTGCATCAAACGTACTGTCATGTCGAGCAAAATCACAGAGGAGTTTAGAATCAGTTTCTGTCTTGCTTTTTTCTCTGTATCCTTCCTGTACCTGTTCTTCTGGTTTCTTATCAATGTTATCAGACGTGATTTCCCCATTCTGTAAGCTGATGCTTTCCTCTCTGTCATCACATTCCTTGTCTTTGGTTTCAGCCGGTTTTCTTTTCGAACTCTCAGAAAGTTCTTTCCTCTTCTTCAGAGGATTGACACCAGTCAGCTTATACACCATGCCAGAAATAATCTCAGCATTGACAAAATAAATGGGACTGCTTATCTCCAACACCTTTATGCCGTCAGTTTCCTTAGCACCAAAATATTTGTCCTTAGATCTCCAGATACTGCACTTTTCGCTGAGGGGCAACTGGCCCAACACACAAACTGTGGCAATCTGTGACTGAATCAGGACTAGCAAGAGTGAAGCAACAATTCCAACCAGAAGACCAATGTCAGCATCAAGGATGATGGTGGCAGCACAGGTGATGATCCAGATCAGGGTGTCCGTGCGTGACTTACGCCAAAGGTCTGGAACTGTCAGAAACTTCAACATAACAGAACGGAGGTTGACGATGACAATTGCCGCCAGCACGCACTTGGGAAGGTAGTAGAAGTATGGTCCAATCACCATGATGACGAGAAGGACCAACCCAGCAGCAAAGAGGGACGCCACTTGAGTTTTGCCTCCAGCGCTGTCCTGGACCAAGCTACGGGACACCGAAGCACCGGAGATGTAGCCGGAAAAAATGGAACAGACAATGCTCACCATGCCACAGGCGAACATTTCTTGGTTAGAATCCACCCTGTAATTGTACTTGAGTCCAATCAGTTTGGCCATGGCAACTGTCTGGGTGAAGGACACAATAATGATCATCATGCCATCTGTGACGTATTCAGCACCTAGAGAAAGATCTGGAATCCTTGGCTTTGGCACGCCCACTGGAATGTCTTCAACGACGCCCACTGAAAACTTTTTGTTCAGCTCAGTGAATGTGGTTACTACAGTCAACGCAATCACCACAAAGAGCTCAACTGGGACTGGTATGCGCAGTTTTGCCTTGTATTTTTCATTGACAAAGCGTTTCACAAGGTAAATGATCAACATCGACAGAACGGAAATGATCACCGTAGCCAGGTTGGTGTGCTGGATGTTACTCAGCATTGCTATCCAGTGCTTAATAAGCTTGAACATTCCATCCTGCCTCGGAAAATCCAGACCCAAAACAGTTTTCAACTGACTGCTCACAACATGCACAGACACACCGACAGTGAAGCTGGTGACAAGGTAGTCGGACATGTAGGAGGTTACTTTGCCCAGACCCAGTTTCCCCAGCACGGCCAAAATTATTCCAGAGATGAGTGTCACAGCTCCAGCCACTTCAATTTTCCTGTCAACACTCACAGCTCCTGGTGTGTGATGGAAAGCTGTCACTGTAGTAGTATTGTCAAACAGTCCAATTCCATTTGTTGAAACATAGGTGACATTTGGAACTGTAGGAGTGAAAGTTGCAGCATCTGATGAAAACACACCACCACAACTGCTGTCATCACCCAGCGAACCTTGGACTTTGCTCTCATATCTGTCCAGAATGTTGCCTATCATGATACTCAAGACCGCAACACAACCCCACGAAAGCTGGCGTGCTGAACCAAATAAGAAGTATGTGATGGAAGCGAACAAGGAAATGTAGAGGCCAACTATGGGAGGTAGAGTGGCAAGGGTGGCAAATGCCATACCCTGTGGAATCATTGTGATCCCTGCTGTCAAACCTGCAACCATGTCGCTGGGCAGGTCCTGGTTTATCTTGTAATGATTCAGAGAGCCAAGGGTGGGAAAATTTCTCTTCAGCACATTTTTCAAGGAAAATTTGGAGACCCTTTTTAGGAAGGCTTCTTTCACAGCCTCAGGCAGAGAGGTGCTGTCCTCTGGTTGCCTGTAGGTGTATTCAAAGTCTGAACATTTCACCAGGTTATGTTCATGTGCCCCCACGAGTTCAAAACTTCCAGTGCTGACTGAAAAGAAGTACCCGGGCTGGGATGCAAGAGGTGCACACAGTTTGTCTTCACGTCTGTCATCCATGGTTTCTTGAGGTCACAATAAAGACAAATTTATCCACTGTCCAGCTGTTACACTTGCTGCCTCTTGCCTCCTCAGTATAGGTGACATTGAGTTATCTACAAAGATAAATTTATCCTCTGTTCAGGTCAAGTACACATAGTGTCCAGTCCCAATCCCTACCCCCGATAGCGGCGCTGAAAAGGCTGCAATCTAAGCAAGCCTCTGATCACAGGCATTAGCCTATCTGTCTACACGACGAAGCTTGCACAGTGCAGACTACCAGTCATGCTCTGAATATTTTGGTTTGCATGTTGTTGGCAACTTACCCTACAACCCCACAAACAGTGCGCCCGAAATAGACAAAACAAAAGCCCAAGACGCCTTTCAAAGCGATACGCGAATCTTCATTACTTTCTTGGAAACGTCGTGTCCCTAAGAAAAAAAAAAGAAAAAAAAGTTGTGCTTACTCTCTGTGTTAGTTTGGCTTTTCCGGTGTGAAGCAGACGAACTTTATCCACTACCAAGTCCCCGCGCGCTGGTTCAACATTTTCTTGGAAGGACACGAGAGATGCCGGCAAGATTTCTAAAGAACATCTGAGAAGATTGAAAGAAAATGCGTAAACCGTGCAAAGGCCATGGCCAGAGCGCATACACGTACATACCCTCGCCGAAACGAACGCATGTGATGCCAGCTGATCGAACACACAAGTGAGAGAAAGCAATCAACGGCCTGTAGAAAATGTTATGGCCCTTCCTATTGGTGGGACTGTAAGTGCATTGAACCAAGCGGCAGGCTTGTTACACGAGGACTCTCCACACGCAAAAGAATTCTCTCCCCTGTTCATCAAACAGACGGCTTGGAATTCCTACACGGTGCAAGTTATTGCGTAAAATTGGTAAATTCGAAGAGCGCATAAAATGCATTACATTTATATGTACTCTCTTGTCGTTACTAATGTCTCAGTTACAGTTTCTACGTGTGTGAAAACACAATAAGGGAGGTAATACGGGACCCTCCCCCCCCCACCCTTTCCACCTGCTCCAAATGAAATCCTTGCACATAAGTTTATCTATATTGTGTGTGTGTGTGTGTGCTCAGCTACTTTCCATACAGTTGAGAATGGAATATCTCTATCTCATTCAACAGAAAATAAGGATGGTACGGATACAGGGGCACCCATCACATACAGAATGCAATATTTATTAATTTTTTAGCAACTAAAAATGAGTCGGTAAATGAGTTAGGTAATTAAGTTGCCAACGATTTTCTGAGATAACTTATTTTGGAGCCATATTCAGGAAGTTGTTACACACGTGCAATAATTATGTTTAAATCTGTTTAAATCGCATCTAAAGACCTAGCTCTTTCGCCAAGCCTTTGATAGCTAAACCTCTGTTAAGTCTGTCTGTGTGCATCATGAGTTCGTTGCACTGCCAATTGTATGTATGCTGAGGAGATGTAAATAGCGCGCGCGTGTGTGTGTGTGTGTGTGTGTGTGTGTGTGTGTGCTTTAATGCACAGCGAGTCCTTGAAGTTGGAGAACGGCGCTCTATAAAAGCTATGTATTAGTTTTATTTATTATTATGTTTTATAACAGCCAGTACTCTGTCTTTCCGTTTCTTCTCGGCATAAGTGAAATCAGCTGAAAATACTGCTTTTTTGAAAACCAGACAAGTCCTTTTCAAGGAATAAAACAAAGTCCTTTTCAAGGAATAAAACTATTCCAAAATAACACTCTGACATTCTTCACTGACATCACTTTTTCCCACTGTCTCATGAAGCTTTTAGGAGTACACGTCAATACTACTAAACAAGTTTACATTTCAAATCATTGTCACTTGAAGTTCTTGAGAGGTACCTGTACATATTGTAGGCTCATTTGGGAATTTAATTTTTTTTTCTGTCTCACATTTTCACCCAAATTTTCACTTTTGCCGAGGTCATCAGTTACTTTAGAAAATTTCCGTGGTTTATAAAAAGTTACATCAAGTTTTCAAACATCTTTTTCCAATAAACCACAGTCTTACAAAAAATATTCCTGAAAAGCTTTGGCAACTGCATTACGAAGTGCACTTTAGGTGCACACAATCCTGCAGGCATGCAGTATAAATACACACAGTTGTAGAAAGACATAGGCTTAAACTTAATGGATATATATACTTATAGTTTATTTTTGCAAGACATAACACTCAACAATTCAACCCCCAACCATACAACATTCAGACAGAGCCCTGTACAGTGAACAGTTGTATGTACAATGTGCAGGAAAATTCCCTGAATTACAACAGGCGTACTTTTGATTGTTTATCAGGATACCTCAAGGACCTCATATTTGATTACGGATTACATTTGTGCGCGTGTGCATGTACGCACGCGTGAAACTGAGTTAGGTTGGAACTGGGAGTGTTGCATCTAAGGCAATAGTATCCTAGCAATGCTGCACATATATTTCACACACGAATATATATATAATGCCATTCAATTCAATTCAATTCAATATAACTTTATTGTCTGTCGATGGCAGAAAATTTTCTTCTGGCTCGCACACACACACACACACACACGCACCCCTACATTAATTTATCTAGACACATAAATCCATACATATTAAACACAGATCCTAAAGTAATGTGTGATGTCCAAGTCTAATACTATGCTACTAAACTAAGAAATCTAAACTAAAAGATGGCAATAACATGCTACTTTGGAGTAGCCTGTCATGACTGAAACATGGCTCACCCCCCCCCCCCCCACCACCACAAAATACCCCAAAAAAACTTTCTTTACAACAGTTCTTCACAGCACTCACCACTTTCAAAGATTATCTAGAAATATCAACTACCAACAGCAACAAAATCAACAAGGAAAACACTGGAGAAATAGAGTTTCTTTATATATATACTGACTTCACAATTTTTTTTTTCTCTTTACAAAAAGAAAAGAAAAAGAAGTTCCTGCCATTTAGCTATTTTGATATAAATGTACTTGTACAAATTATATCCTGACATGATCCGTTCATACAATTTCCTAATATATATATATACATATACTCATAACATATATATATATATAATGCTTAAAAAGTATGGTGAAATGGCAAAAGTTGAGGACTGAACACAGAGAAAGTAAGGATTTCACTTGAAACTGCAAGTATGGATCATTCACTGATCTAAAAAAGTTAAAATTAATAAACTCATAAATCAATCTCAAGCCAACATACAATCCAAACAGCAAAATCCATCCACCAACACTATACACATGCTCACACATAACTGACAGAGCAAAAAAGTTTGCAAACCAATGTGGGGGGGGGGGGGGAGGGGGGTTAACGTCCTTTTCCACCACCTATGGGTGATATCAAAGACGGGGCAACAATGAAAAAGCCAGCACAAATATTTTGGCCTCAGCCAGGATGCGAACTCACGACCCGAGCATTAGAAGTCCAACACTCTACCATTTCACCACCGCGGGTTGTGTGTGTGTGCTACCTAAACAATAGGAAGAAGTGGATCTACGTAAATTATGATTTAAGAAAAAAAAGAAAAGAAGAAAAAGAAAAGAATAAAGATGGATTTCTGACTTCAACTGCTATACACATTATTTCTTTAACAATTTTGTGGAAAAGGACGTTAAACCCCCAAACACCCACCCACTCTTTAACAATTTTACATACACCATACAAGTGACCATGAGGATGCATTTTTTGGTTATAACATCACATGAATTTACATACATGTGCTGAAGCACTGGTTAGATATATATATATTATTCACTCCCTACCCCCATTCACCCCATTTTCGAGACATGCACCTGCCCCCCCCCCCCCCCCCCCCCCCCAAAAAAAAAACCCCAGTGTGCTACACCACAAACTGACATAAGTAAACTGAGTGTGTAACCTCAGCCATTATGACCACAAAGTATAAATGTGTGGTCAGGTTGGGTTTGGGCAATCATGTGAAACTAGCTCCTTACGAGATCATCTGAATTATTGAATTCCAAAGGCACTAACAAAATCAGCAGACTTTCCATTAATTTTCATCTTATAGTTCAGTTCTGGGTAACATTTGGTGCTTGGGCAATGGCTGTCTCAGTAGTAATGAATACCCGATCACCATGCTTCTTCATGAAGCCAGACTTCTCCAGTGTATGTAAGCATTTTTCATGGACATTGGCAATGTACACACTGATGCCAACAGACTGGTACTTGGAAATGAGGAACTCCAGAGCACTCACACCCATCAAGTCAATGAACGAAGCTCCAGACAGATCCAGAACAAGGTTGCTGAAGGGAACTGTCATTTTCAATGTCGTTGACTCAACAGTACAGGGATTGGCAACACCATTAAGCTGGGCTGCACCATCGTTCAACAAGTCTTTCCTGTCTTGTCCATGTTTCTCACTGTCCATTGCAGAACTATTAATCCCATCCTCCTCAGAATTTACTTTCATCTCATCTGACTCAATTGGAACATTATCAGCAACTACAACAGGTCCACCCTTATCCTCTGCCTTAACTATTTCCTCCCTATCCAAATCAACAACGCCTTTCTTTTTCATTATAATTGGATTGACACCTGAAACTTTGAAAATACGGTTGGTAACAATTTCAGCATTGGCAAAGTACAGTGCACTGTTGATCCTGACCACTTTGGTATCGGCCACTTCTTCAGCACCGTAGTACTTGTCTGTGGATCTCCAGACATGGAATCTACCGGCAGAAATTTGTCCAGTCACATCTACTGATGCAACCTGTGATCGGATAAGGACGATAAGGACTGAGGCAACAATTCCAACAAGGAGACCAATATCAGCATCTAGGATGACAACAGATGCACAAGTGATAACCCATACCAGACAGTCCACTTTAGACTTCCGCCAGATGTCAGGGATGGTAAGTAGCTTCAGAAACATAGATCGCAAGCTGACTACAATGATAGCTGACAACACGCATTTGGGCAGGTAGTAAAAATAAGGCCCAATCAGCATGATCACAAGTAGGACCAGCCCTGCTGCAAAAAGGGATGCAATCTGAGTTCTTCCTCCCGCGCTGTCCTGGACAACGCTGCGTGAGACCGATGCACCGGAGATGTACCCGGAAAATATGGAGCAGATGATGCTCACTACACCACAAGCAAACATCTCCTGGTTGGGGTCCACTTTGTAGTTGTGTTTCAGCCCCATCAGCTTGGCCATTGCAACAGTCTGGGCAAACGCTACGATGATGATCATCATCCCTTCAGCAACGTAGTCGGCACCAAGTGACAAGTCTGGGAACCTGGGTGCGGGCACACCCACTGGTATGTCTTTCACAATACCAATGGAGAAGTCATCACTCAGGTCCGTAAACGCCATGATAACAGTTGCAATGATGACAACAATAAGTTCAATTGGTACTGGAACACGGAGTTTCTTCTTGTACTTTTCGTTGACAAAGCGCTTGACCAAATATATGATCAGGATGCATATGACTGACGCAATGATCGTAGCTAGGTTTGAATGGTCAATGTTGGCCAGAATTGCCACCCAAAGTTTAATCAGTTTAAAAATGCCGCTGTACCTTGGAAGAGAACTCAGCCCGAAGATGGTCTTCAGCTGACTGCTTCCCACATGGAACGCCGCACCGACAGTGAATCCTGTGATCAGTGAATCGGACATGAAAACTGTCACTTTGCCAAAACCAACCTTCCCAAGTACTGCAAGAATTATCCCACAGATCAGTGTTACAGCACCAGCAACCTCCAATCGCTTTTCCTTGGTAAGAGCCTCAGGCATTTCAGCGCTGATAGTGATTACAGACGATAATGTTGTGTTCACAAGCGTAGCGATGCTTGAATCGTCTACACTGCTGGTTGAGTTCCCCGGGACAGGAGACAGTGTTGTGGCAACTGCTGAAGTGCCACAGCTGCCCACACCGAGAGATGCAAGAACCTTTTCATCGTACTTGTCCAGAATGGATCCCATCATTATGCTGAGGATTGCAATGCAGCCCCACGACAGCTGTTGGCCGGTACCAAGTAGAAAGTATGTGATAGAGGCAAACAGGGAAATGTACAGACCAACAATGGGATCAAGAGTGGCCAGTGACGCAAACGCCATGCCCTGTGGGATCATCATAATTCCTGATGTCAAACCTGCGATGACATCATTTGGTAAGTCTTGAGTGACCTTGTACTTTTGAAAAGCTTTCAAGATTGGAAAGTTCCTTACCACCGTTTTCTTGAGGGAAAATTTGGAAACCTGTTTTCTAGCAAACCCCTTTACTATTTCTGCAGCAGTGCTTTTCTCTTCCGGTTGTCTGTACATTGATTCAAAATCAGACACCTTATCAGTTTTATGTTCTCGCACACCGACAAGTTCCATGCTTCCAGTGCTGGTGGCGGCAAAGTTCCTCTGGGATAAAGTTAGGAGAGGGACGTCTGTCCGTTCTCCACCCTCAGGGTTATCAGGGTGTACGGTGCCCTTACTCATGATGGACAGCTGTTTTTAGTCCAAGACTCCAACCAGTGTGCTTACAGAATCGTCACGCAAGTAACAGTGTCCGTCACGCACGTGACAGGAATATTGATTGTTGATTGTTGCCTCTGTCGTTGCATGAACCGTGTTTCATCTTCGTATACATGTGCGGCTCACCGTCTAGGTGATGACCACTCTATCACTGGCACGCCCCTGACACAGCTGATCGTCGGTACAGTTACTGACACCATGCGGAACGGGGCACCTTGTAGCTGTCGCCTGCTTATCAAGTGCCTCTGGGGACAGACGATTCTTTACAATGATCGTTGGTAAGACATGCAGAATGTGATGCATAATCAATCTAAGCAATTAGCTCCCTATCAGGAATGAAACGGGCTTTAAAGGCGCAGTCAACTTCCTCATGCATCGGTAGCGACGTGCAACATCATGCTGCCCGCAGCGTGATTCGCACGAGGGAACTCTTCAATGTCAACAACAAGTTTCCAAACGATTTTCTAATGTGCATTTTTATTGGGCGACTTCTGAGGGATTTTCCGCTCCTTTTCCTGCTTGGCCAATCGCAGACGCTGTACTAGAGAAGCACAACTGAATTTTAAGCGCCATCTGCCAGCGGATTTCCTATGGTACAAAACAAAGATGGCTGACGAACAGGTGAGGTTGTGCAAAATGCTTTATTTACCATCAACTCCAGCTCGATGTGTGTGTTGTCATCGATTTTACATCGCACACTAAAACCGCACGGGATCACGTAATTTGTATGCATATATGTGTAATGTGTTGAAATCTATCACCACTTCATGTCAGAATGATTCGCCGGAGAGCTACAGAATGCGACAGTCAGCTGTGACAAACAGTAATCATGACCCCGCATTACTCCCCGGCACTTTGAGAGCAAAGAAACTTATTACAGCATATTTTCAAAAGTAGCAAAACATACGAGAGCGAATTCGTAGCTACATTGTACGTAGATCTGGCTGCTGGAACTGCCCTGTCTGTGCTAGTCTGATACTATGGTGATCGTGATGCAAACCCTTGTATGACAGATTTTATCATTTCGAGTACTAACTGCAACGCTCAGCGTTTTGCAGTCCTGCTCTCACATTCCTCGTTAGGTAGTAGGGTGGTTTTCAGTGGTTATCATGAACATTGCCTTTCACCCTCAGGAATCACTACAGCTGGAGACTCTGTGTAAGGAGCTGTATGAGACGACGGATGCCAACATCCGGACAGAGGCGGAGAAAGCACTGGTTGCCTTCGCCAACTCACCAGACTGCCTTGCCAAGTGCCAGCTTCTGTTGGAGAGAGGCAGTGTAGGTTCTGCATCTTGGAAACCCCCCCCCCCCCAGACACCTCAGATTCTTAAGTTGCCATCAAATGGTTTAAAAGTCTAAGATTATATATCTAAAAGTTTGGGACACTACTGTCTGATGCAAAAAGAGCATCTGTTGAAAACATTTTTTGATACTTTAGGATTTGCTGAACATAGGTAGGATTTTAAGGTAGCTTGGGCTGTAAGAGCCTAGTTATTTTTTTATCTTTGAAGTTTGGTTATGCTATTAAATGGCTTAAGTTACAGAGTGAATGGGTTTTGTTTTATTTTTATCATGCCATTTTAAAGGTTTGGGGTTTTGTTTTGTTTTTTTTTCTTTAGTCGCCATATGCACAGCTTCTGGCAGCTACCACCTTGACTAAACTTGTGTGCCGAGCCAACATCACACTGCCTCTTGAACAACGAGTGGAAATCAGTAAGTCTCTCTCTCTCTCTTTTGAGTTTCACCATGTGTGTGTGTTTCAGGGGAAAGGGGGGGGGGGGATCAGTCTTTTTTGTATTAAGCTATTATTTGAATGATGAGTGCAGTGTTTAGTGGTACTATTTATAATGTATGGTAAGATTAACTAATCTCTTTTATTTGCTTTCCAGGAAATTATGTTCTCAACTACTTGGCTACAAGACCCAAGCTTCTTCAGTTTGTCTCCCAAGCTCTTGTGCAGGTTTGTATGTAAACCATCGCTAGTGTTACTTTATCAGACATATATATTTTTCATTAGAGCATATGATTTTGTTTACCAGTACAGATTACCTTCCATCAGATGTGGTTAGGTTAAACTCTAACGCAGCATTAGGTTTGAATTATGTCCACTGTGCATAATTTATTACACTCTGGTGCTTGAAATTGTTTTAGAAGACTAAAAAAAAAAAAATGTTTTGTATTATTTGCAGCTGTTTGCAAGGATCACCAAGTTCGGCTGGTTTGACGTTAGCAAAGATGAGTACATCTTCAGGAATGTTGTCACAGATGTCGGCAAGTTCATACAGGTGAGAAACAGTCTTAAGAGCTGAGGAGGAATAATTTTCAAACTGGACAATTCACATCCACCTTTGTAGGCTTTTGTCAACTTAGAATTTCAGAGGAAAGGTTTAGGCTTTCAGAAAGAAGAAAGTTATTTCTTTGAGTGTCTTTTGAACGACTTTTTTACGTGGTGTTTATAAACAGGGTTTGTTGAGCTTGAATGGACTCACAACTTTTAGGTGGTGAGCTTGGTATTCAGCTCATTGTATATCAGTAATTTTGAATGTGTTGTGTGTGCAGAGTGGTTCCACGCAGCATGTTATGATCGGTGTGCAGCTCTTGTCCCAGCTTGTTTGTGAAATGAATCAAGTCAGTGAGGTACATTTTTACTTTTGTGCTGCTTTTTTTTTTTTTTTTTTTTTTTTCTGGTCTTCTGTGAGTATTTTTTTTTTTTAATTCTGTTTTTCTTTTTTTCATACTATACGTGGACACATAGACAAAGAATGGATATAAATTTACATAACAGGAACAGTTACATACTGACAGTACAAATAGCCCTAACCCAAATAGTACATTTATACACGTGTACATAAACATACGCAGCACAGCCCCCCCCCACCCCCAATCACACCCAAAGGTAACAGACATCTTGCCCCCCCCCAGATGTCACACACATGTGCTGCTTTTAGTTCGGGGTTTCCTTCTGGTTTTCTTCAAAGTAAGTTACTGAATAACTTGACTCTTTGAGGTGCAATCCCTTCTTGGTTTGCAAGAGAATTTTCAATATTGCTGATAAAAATTTGATAATATATACATGTGAAAGTCTCCTTATGTTACTTTTTGTGGGTTAGGCTACAGTCTAATTACTCTTTGTATAAAGCTTTTTCTTTCAGACATGTTTTCCTGTGTTGGGTTTTGGCCATCAGTTTGATTTTTTTTTTTTTTTTTTTTTTTGTTGTCACAGCTCTTTGCCAGCTCCAGTGGTGTTCCTCCCAGGTCATGGGTGGAACCCACGGAGGACTCGGAAGCGGCGACAATTCTTTTTTATTATGCATGATGATGGAGATGAGGATGATAGTAAGATGATGCTACGGAGGTCCATGTGGTTTGGGACTGCGGGACAGGGCCGCATTCCACGCTTCCTGTCATAAATATCCCGGCATTAACCAGGCCCGGGAACTACGGCACCTGCGGTGCCGGCCATGTAATCATCCACATCATAAGACGTGTCATACCAAGGGAAGCACCCCCAAAGTCGCACCCGTGAAGTGGGTGAAGCTCGGCTGTGTGGCAACAGCCTCCCCATTGGGCCCATAGCACACCCGCTCTGGGTAGGAACCATACCTAGGTAGGAAAAATCCCGGTTGTCTCGGCTGGGATTCGAACCTGGGTCTCCCGGTCCATAGTCCGAAGTGCTAACCACTACACTACGGGGGCCGGTTAGTTTGATTTTGTTTGGTGATTGCATGTGGTCAGTTTTTATCCATACACTGGTGTGTTTGTTATTGGTGATTACTGTAACATACTGTACGTTTGTTTTCTAAATCAGTCAGAAGCCAGCAGATCTCTCACAAAGCACAGAAAGATTGCATCATCATTTCGAGACACACAGCTGTTTGAGATCTTCCAGCTAGCCTGCTCCCTGTTACGCTCGGCGGCTGGTAATATAAAGAGCCTGGACTTCTCTGACAGCAGCCAAGTAAGAAAAAAAAAACCCACTGCACGGAAGAAACTTTCTCATGACAGTGTGCACAGCCACAATTTAAAAACTTGAGGGAACGATAGAATATTTGGTTTTGACTCAAGTGTGTAACAGTGAGTCTTTGCTATAAGGCAGTAAGAGCATCTCTCCTGTTAAATCTAATCTATGCTTTTTCTCTTCTGTCTTTACCTTATTAATTTGTTTTTTTTTTTTAATTCTATTATTGATATTCAGTCTTTATCTTTACAGCATGGTCTCCTGTCTCACACACTGAGACTCGCCCACAACTGCCTGACCTTTGACTTTATCGGCACATCCACGGATGAATCATCGGATGACCTCTGTACAGTGCAAATACCCACCAGCTGGAGATCAGGTGTGTGGGTTTGTTTTTTGTTTTTTTTAAATACGTTATTGTCCCTTTCGGGAAATTCGGGCTGCTTCCCCCAGGGGAAGCGCGCCACCGTGGTGCAGCGCCACCCAATACCTATCCTTCCTTTTTTTTTTCTTCTTCTTCTTTTTTTTTTTTTTTTTACAATTTTGCTGACACAATGATTATATAATATGCAGTAGGATTTCATCTTGGTCAGTTACCACCAACATGGTGATTACGTTGTACTAGGGTTGTGATCCATTTGATTTTTATGTTTGTTTGTTTTTACATTTGGATTTAATAATAATATCCTGTTCCATCTGTTTCCATGAGAGCAGTGCACTAAACAAAAAGTTGCACTTCAGATCTTCAGCAGAATTGATCACCATCAGTTATCTCCACATTCTCAGGTGCCTCTGCATGATAGTAAGTAAGTAAAGATAAAAGAAACAATTTTAAATGAGATAATTCTAGGACTAAGGAAAGGAGTACATATGGTGCCATGACTGCATGTAATTTTATTTTTTCGTTTCAGCTTTTCTGGATGTCAACACCCTGGAACTGTTCTTTGACCTGTACAGTGGTCTGCCACCTTCACTCTCGCCTACAGTAGGCTCCTGTTTTGTGTTCAGTTTTCATTTGGCATTGTGAATTTTCTTCAGTGGTATACTTTTCCTACAAGTATAAGTAGAGTATTCATTGTGTGTGCAACAGTAAGGGAACAGTTTGGAGCATTTTAATCTTTTCACCTGTTAAGTTAATTCTGATCAGCATTTCTGCCCTCATTTGGTAAATGGGACTAAATGATGTGGACTTGATAAGCATTTAGGACGTTTATCATTTGGAGGTCCAGTTCTGTCTTGAAGTTTTTGGCCCTTTAATGACTTGTGTGTACACAGTTTCTCATGGCTGTAAGTTGACTATGAGCTGTTTTCTGTCCTTGTAGGCGCTGTCATGCTTGGTGCAGATTGCCTCAGTGCGACGGTCATTGTTCAACAATGCTGAGCGTGCCAAGTTCCTCAATCATCTGGTCATGGGAGTGCGTTCCATACTTGACAACCCACAGGTGAGGAACGCGTGATTTTTCACAGACAGTGACAATGACACTTTATTTTACAAGGATGTAAGATTAGGTACAGCGTCCTTTCTTCTGTCTTGTCCTTGCTACATTCTGCTACTCTCTCTCTCCTCCCCCCCCCCCCCCCCAAATCAAGTTCAAAAGGAATAACATCAAATTGGTGGTAAAAAGAAAAACGTTAAGAGACGTATTAGTGCAGGCTCACACCTACACAGAGTGGATACGACATAATGTCTATGGAGATCTATAACATTTAAGCCTAAGTATAAGCTGTACAGATCATCTGAGATTGAGTGGAACAATGATACCAGAGATCGTGTGTGCATGGGCACATGCTTCTGTGTTTGCGTGGATGTGTGTGCTTGCCTGTGTTTGTAACTGTCAATGAGAGCTTGTGCGAACCCTGTCTCTAAACAAACAAAAATTCTTCAGGCAACATTGTGAGTATGTCCGGTGTTCAGAGAGAGAGAGTGGGTGTGTGTGAAAAGAACTTGTCTGTGATCTTTTAGAGATTATCAACTGGCATGTTCTTACGTCCGTGTGCAGGGTTTGTCTGACCATAACAACTACCACGAGTTCTGTCGCCTGTTGGCACGTCTCAAGTCCAACTACCAGCTAGGTGAGCTGGTGAAGGTAGACAACTACCCCGACGTCATCAAACTGATAGCTGAGTTCACCGTCACCAGTCTGAGGGTTAGTGTCGGTTTGTGGTCCATTGTGGTCATTCAGAAGCTGTTGTTTTGTCAGTTTGCTTCCCGGTTAATGGAATCAATAAATTTATGCCATTCGGCTCACTTCAGCTAGAACATAAAGGTTTAGACTTAGGTCAAGTGAACAAGTCAGAAATGGAAACGGTACATGTGCTGTCTCTCCGGTGTTTTTTCTTAATTTTTATTTTATTGAGCTGTCTTCTTACAGAGGATGTACAGTAGCTGTTCTATGTTTCTGTGGGCTTGTTTTGTACATGGGGGGGGGGGGGGGGACATAAATGGCAGTGACTGTTTAAAACAATGTTTGCTTATGTTTGTCTCACTTTAGTGATTAGGATGGTACTCCTGTAGGGTGTAATACACATATTAGATATTTTGATGTCTCAGTGTGCTTCTCTGAAATGTCTGCGTCCGTCAACAGATGTGGCAGTTTGCGCCCAACAGCGTTCACTACCTGCTGGGGTTGTGGCAGCGCATGGTGGCGTCAGTACCGTACGTCAAAGCCACAGAGCCTCATCTGCTAGAGACCTACACACCAGAGGTCACCAAAGCCTACATCACTTCGCGGCTGGAGTCGGTCCACTCCGTCATCAGGTTAGCTTGCAAAATTTGTTGTTGCGACTGTTGGGTTTTCTGGCCTTCACATTCCCAGTGTCATCCCATCAGCTGTATCATAATATGGGGAAAAGGCCTTAGAGCCCAGATGATGATAAGGGACGAGAGGGTTGTATCTCTGGCCATTTGTAAGCAGCATGTTGCTTTAATTTTGGAGGATTTCATCTTTAATTGAAAACTGAAAGTAGTTTCTCTGAGAGCTTGTTTTGATAAGGCGTGAGTCAGCTTACTGTTAAAGTTTTCTCTCCTTTTTTTATTATTATTTTTTTTTGGTTCTTTACCAGATAGAACAAGCATTCATATATAATGAAAGAGCTGATGTTCTTTTTCTTTCTTTTTTTTACCTTTTTCAAAATACCTCTCTTCCAGAGAAGGCTCAGAGGATCCGCTGGATGACCATGGAATGATTTCTCAACAGCTTGAACAGGTGCTCATTTTCATGCATTGGTTTTATACACGTGTGCTTTTTGCACGTAAGACCTTGTTTGTTTTTGATAGCATAGCAAAGAAAATGCAATCTTTGGTGATCATCATGTACAAATGTTACTTTTTAATTTTTTTCAGGTCGATTTACGACATCAAATACTCGTGATCTGATCGCTTACTTTTGAAGTTTTTTCCCCAGTTGTCCACAATAGGGCGGTGTGAGTATGAGAAGACGTGTGCCTTGCTGGTTCAGCTGTTTGATGAGTCAGCCCGGAGGTATCAAGACATGGTCTCAACAGGAACACAGTCTGTGGATCTGGCAATAGAGGAAGGTGAGGCATAAATCAAACTTCTTATGCATTTCTGCAAAATTATTACTCGTGCATTTTTGGTGCCCGGCGTCCCATGTTCAGAGGTGCCAACTGGTATGGATTGGCCGTATTATTTTCCACTTAACTCACTTAAATACGGAAATACAGTTGCTGAAAATACTGATGAGACAAATTTCAAAAGGATCATTAGGAGGTACAGCTGTGTATGAACTGAAAATGACAGAATAAGTGTGAGTGCACCACCTTTTAGTTCTGACTTGGATGGCTTGATCCGTGTGTGTGTGTGTGTGTGTGTGTGCACACTCACACATTAGCGCTGGAACTATAAGCGATAAACACTTTCTGTTTATGCATGTATTTTTGGCTCCCTTGTGTAACAATGGGAGTCTATGTATTAACCCTCCGTCGTCTGTCTGTCTGTCTGTCTGTCTGTCTGTGTGTGTGTGTGTGTGTGTGTGTGTGTCCAGAAAACTTTAACGTTGTCATTTTCTCAGAATCTACAAACAGTAGAGGCACCAAACTTGGCATGCTGATAGACTAGCACAAGACCTTTCAAAACATATCATTTTGAATGACCTTGACCCAAGGTCAAGGTCACTAAAGCTCTCTGAAAATTTTACATTGGCATTTTCTCGTAATCTACAAATGCCAGAGGTTTTAAACTTTGCATGATGATAGACATTGATAAGAATTTACAGATATACATGTAGTCAGTGACCTTCTGTCAAGGTCAAGGCCGTACAAGATAGTTTTGTGAAACCTTAACATTGGCATTTTCTCAGAAACAATGAACAGCAGAGGTGCCAAACCTGGCATGCTGATAGACAGTGATAAGACCTATGCACACATACCATCTTAAATGACCTTGACTGAAGGTCAAGGTCATTGAAACAGTCTGTTCGGAAATTTTACATTTGCTTTTCTCAGTATCTAGAAGAATCAGAAGCATCAAACTATGTGCGATGATTGACATTGGCAGCACCTTTACAGACATACCTGTGTTCAGTGACTTTTAGTCAAGGTCAAGGTCATGCGAGCGTTTTTTGGGAAACTTTAACCTTGGCATTTTCTCCAAAACAACAAACAGTAGAGGCACCAAACGAGGCATGATGATAGACAGCAATGAGACCTACCTTTCTGAATGACCTTGACTGATGGTCAAGGTCATTAAAGCTGTCTGTTGTGAATTTTAACATTACTGTTTTCGGAGGAACTACAAATGCTACAGGCATCAAACTTGGCATGATGATAGACATTGATAAGATCTCTTTTGAATGACTTTGACCAAAGGTCAAGGCTGTACAAACTGTTTCAGGGAAAATTGTAATATTGCCAGGAACTCAGAGCGCCAGACACATCACTTAGCATGATACTGGATAGTGATAAGAGCTCTACAAACATACTTTTGTGAATGACCTTGACCTGTGTCACAAGGGAGCCATGGAGGCTTCTGCCTCTCTAGTTTTCTTTGTATGGCAGAATACTGACAAGTGCTGAATAATACTGACGTTTGTGTGAAATAGTACTGACCAACACTGTTGGGGATTGGTACCCCTGCATGTTTGTGACGCTCTACAACGGAGGACGTGTGCAGATATGTTTCTTAAAAAATGTGCATTTTGCTTCTTCAAGAATCTGATGCTGTTGATGGTATACACAAACATGACTGATTGTTTTATTCTTTTTGTGTGTTTGCAGGAAGGTTAACATGGTTGGTGTACATAATTGGTGCTGTGATAGGGGGAAGGGTGTCCTTTGCCAGTACAGATGAGCATGATGCAATGGATGGAGAGCTTGTGTGCAGGTGAGTGAAGAGGATTAAATATTCCACTTTCACTCCTTCCATTCGTTTTCCTTGTTATGAAGGAAATCCTTGACAAAACCCTTTACACAAGAAAATCGTGTAGGGTAATGCTGTATAGGCAACTCTCAGTCGATGTAACCCCCCGAGTGGCTGATGTTTTACTTATTTTTGTACATCGCCTGCTTGAAGGTCTTGTTTTGTATTGCTTTCAATAGTACAAAGTAGAGGAAACGTCACAGTTCTTTGTAGGTGATAGGGAGGGGAGCTGGAGAGAGGCAGAGACTGGTAAATTCATCTTGATTAGTTTTGTATCTGATGTTTTGTCTTTTGTGTTCCAGCACATTTTTGGCATTTACGCTTGTTTTGTCCATTGCAGGGTCCTTAGGCTAATGAACTTAACAGACTCACGACTAGCGCAGGGAGGATCAGAAAAGCTGGACCTGGCCATCCTCAGCTTCTTCGAACAGTTCCGCAAAATCTATGTCGGTGACCAGGTGCAGAAGACATCAAAGGTAAAACTTGCCCTATTCTAATTTGACAGCTCAGGAGGATGGTGAAGGGAGTTGTAGTAGTATTTATGTGATGACACGACTTGGTGATGGGGGGCGGGGGGGGGGGGGGTCTTTTTCTGTTTATTACCAGTAAGAGTAGACTGTTCAATATTTACACTTTTCACTTTTGTCGGTACATTGGGGGGGGGGGGGGGGTATTTGCCCGTAGGTAGACATTGGTCACTACCTGTAGAATTGACAGACATCACATGATGAATTTATTCATTCTACTGTTTGTAATGGTAAATAATCACACCAGAGAAAGCTGCATATTACAACAATGGTGATGGTGTCGGCAGGTGTACAGACGGTTATCAGAAGTGCTTGGTCTCAGTGATGAGTCGATGGTGCTGAGTGTTTTTATTGGGAAAATGTGAGTATGATCACGATCACGTCTGTAGGCGTTAATCTTGCAGTTTGTTCTAGCCAGTCTCCAAATTATCTTTGAGTTGGACATTGTCAGCTGGCTTAATTTTCCTCATCATCTTCGCTGTCAGTTTCCTTTTCTTGGGATTTGTGCTGGTTTTACCTTCATCTCAGCCGAGTCCAAGAAATGTAGTTATCATTCTAGCTTGACAACCAATCACTAATACCGTTCTGAATCTTCACTTATCATTGCATTTTCACGGACCTTGACATTTTCTCTACGAGAGTAACTTTGTCTGTCACAGCATCACAAACCTGAAGTTCTGGGGCCGCAGCGAGCAGATCATCAACAAGACCTTACAGCTGCTTAGTGACCTGTCCGTGGGTTACAGCAGCGTGCGGAAACTGGTCAAACTGGAGGCTGTGCAGTTCCTGCTCAACAGTCACACAGTGAGTGGTGTTTTTTTGTGTGTTTTTTTTTTGCTGTTTGCACAGGTCAGTGTTACATTTTGAAGGGACATTCATGTTCTTTCCTTTTACCATGCACCTGCATCTTGATAAAGTTTCTACTTCATAATCAGGAACATGAAACTAGGGAACTTTGCATACTGTACCACACATGCCTCTAAAGTTCAGAATGATATATGGTTTTACAGCTTGGTGGGAAAATGGTGAGTTTCACAAACACAACTTGTGCTTGGTTTTTCTGCGGCACTGTTACATTCTGTCATGTGTTTGTATTTACAACTTCGTTAATGTCATGTTGAATTCATGGATTTTCATGTGCTTGACAGCGCATGCCAGAAATTGTACCGTAAAAAGAAAACTGTTGGTGAACGAGAGTTTGAGGTACATGTATGATATACTTGATTCTGATTTGACGGTTTTCTTTTGCTCATTTGGTTGAGTTTGTGGTCACTCTGTTTGCATCAGTTCAGTTGTTGCCAAACCACAGACCTACTGATTTTTTTTTGTTTTTTTTTTTTAAAGAAAAAAAAAAGAAGAAAAGATGACTGGCTTGATCCATGAAGTGACGATTTTTCCTGACTTTCTGCTTTTTCATATCCAGAGTGAACATTTTCCATTCTTGGGCATCAATGCCAACAACAGTCCAATCTCGGACATGCGTTGCCGCACCACATTCTACACCTCGCTGGGACGCCTGCTGCTTGTAGATCTGGGAGAGGACGAAGAAAAGTTCTATCAGTTCATGATGCCTCTGACAGGTGTGTCTTCGTGTGATCAGACAGCAGAAGAAACTGAGATATTGAGTGTCTTTCATTAGGTGTTGTGGTAATTGCTCTGGTATTTCTTTTTGTTTGATAAATGAGAGTGATAATACTTATCGTCGAACGATACTAGTTTGCTGATTCTATGCCATTTTAGCCTTGGTTCTCTGGTACAGGCAAGTATGTATTCTGATGAATATGCTCGATTTTATTTCATTCTCACGTTTCATTTCTTCCAGCTGCATTTGAGAACGTGGGGAATTTGTTACAGAATGCGGACTCATCTATGAAAGTAGAGGAGGCAAAGGTAGGTGCAGTTTTTGGCATCTGAACAAGTGTTCATTTTTTAACCTAGAGAGATTGTGGGTGTTTTTGAGGGGTTGTTTGGGTTTTTTTGTTGTTGCGTTTCTCCTCCAGTTATACCTGATGACATGATACTATAGGAGTTCCCCTAATATCCTCATGACCTTCAATCATTAGAGCCATCATGCTACCCCCAGCACGGGCTTTAAGCTGAGAGAATTCACGTGTACCCCTGTCAGCTAACCAGGTCACATGTGTGTGTTTTTGTTTTTTGTTAGTTTTGTTGTTGTTGTTGTTGTTGCATTTTTTGAATAGCAGATGATGTGTTCTGCTTCATTGACGGTCACACTACTGTAACTCAGTCAATTTGTGTCTTTTCAGTTTCATATGTGTCTAAGATTGAAATGTATTTTTGTGTTCTGCAGCATATTTGTATGTGCTTTGCAAGCCAACCGTTAGTTGATCTATTCATTGAGCTGTACAGTGTGGTAATTGTTTTTTTGGGGGTTTTTTTTCCACCGTTTGTTTCAGCGAGCCTTGATTGGTCTGGCAAGGGACTTACGTGGCATCACTTTCGCTTTCAACACGAAAACCAGCTACATGATGCTGTTTGACTGGATGTATCCTTGTTTGTGTTTACTGGTAGTGATTTCGTGACTTTGTGTCTTCGTGCCATGTGCCAACTAGACAATACAAAGCCTTTGGAAATGTTCGGCCCACCAAATTTGAAAAATAAATGCAATTGTAAATTCCGAAATTTAAATAGCTGAGCTGACCCTTCGCACCACGTGATTGTAATGTGTTTATGTCCAGTGTGTGAGAGAATGCGTGTGATTCACATGAGCGTGCATGTTGGGTTCAGTTCGTGGCGCTTTGAGCTGATTCACAAAATTGGGTAAAGTGCCTATACAATACTCATTAAGCCAATACAGAACAACACCACTGCCACCAGGAAGTTTGCAAGTTTGTAACATTACTCAACCCTCTTCTGTTTTTAAAAAAAAAAATCGTCACAAGGTGGCATCATTGTGAACTATCTGGTCACTCGCTCAACTTCGCTTGCCATCGGCAATTTTTTATTGCCACGTCTTTAACATCACCGTTTCTTGCTGGAAAAGGATGTTAAACCTGTCAACGCCAACATTTGTACAGCCTGCTCCTCTTTCTTTCGTGCCATTTTGCCTTAACTCCACTACCCAGATACCCAAACTACACACCAGTGTTGCAGCGCGCGGTTGAATTATGGTGCCATGATCCAGCTGTAACCACGCCTATACTCAAACTCCTGGCAGAGCTGGCTCAGAACAGGTGAGGAGTCTGTTGCTATGGAAATGGAAATGCAGGCTTGCTTTGCTGCCATTTGCCTCTATATGAGTGACTTGAACAGAAGATATAGATAGCTATATATATATAGAAGTCACACAGTGTGCAGCAAGACTTGGGTTAGGTGGGCTCTCAGGATGAGGAAGGATGCTCTGCTTTTTGGCTCCCTTGTGTAACAAAGGGAGTCTATGTACAAACCCTCCGTCGTCTGTCTGTGTGTGTGTGTGTGTGTGTGTGTGTGTGTGAGTGTGTGTGTGTCCGCAGTAAATATATAGAAACCTTAACATTGGCATTTTCTCAGAATCTACAAATAGCAGAGGCATCAAACTTGGCTTGCTGATAGAGAGTCCTAAGACCTTTCAAAATATATCACTTTGAATGACCTCTACTCAAGGTCAAGGTCACCAAAGTGGTCTGAAAATTTTACATTGGCATTTTCTTGGAATCTACAAACACCAGAGATTTTAAACTTTGCATGCTGATAGACATTGATAAGAACTTTACATATATACATGTACTCAATGGCCTTGTTTCAAGGTCAAGGCCGTACAAGCTATTTTCCGCATTTCCGCAGTAAACCTTAACATTGGCATTTTCTCAGAATCTACAAACAGCAGAGGCACCAAACTTGGCATGCTGATAGACAGCCATAAGACCTTTCAAAATATATCATTTTGAATGACCTTGACCTTGAGTCAAGGTCACTAAAGCGGTCTGTTTGAAAATTTTACATTCACGTTTTCTTGGAATCTACAAAAGCCAGAGATTGTAAACTTTGCATGACGATAGGCATTGGTAAGAACTTTACACACATACATGTATTCAATGGCCTTTTGTCAAGGTCAAGGCCGTACAAGCTATTTTCCACATTTCTGCAGTAAACCTTAACATTGGCATTTTCTCAGAGTCTACAAAGAGCAGAGGCACCAAACTTGGCACACCAATAGACAACCATAAGACCTTTCAAAATGTATCATTTTGAATGACCTTGACTCAAGGTCAAGGTCACTAAAGCGGTCTGTTTGAAAATTTTACATTGGCATTTTCTTGGAATCTACAAAAGCCAGAGATTGTAAACTTTGCATGGTGATAGACATTGGTAAGAACTTTACAGACATACATGTATTCAATGGCCTTTTGTCAAGGTCAAGGCCGTACAGGCTATTTTTCACATTTCTGCAGTAAACCTTAACATTGGCATTTTCTCAGAATCTACAAACAGCAGAAGCACCAAACTTGGCATGCTGATAGACAACCATAATTCCTCTCAAAATATATCATTTTAAATGACCTTGACCTTGAGTCAAGGTCACCAAAGCTGTCTGTTTGAAAATTTTACATTGGCATTTTCTTGGAATCTACAAACACCAGAGATTTTAAACTTTGCATGATGATAGACATTGATAAGAACTTTACAGATATACATGTATTCAATGGCCTTGTGTAAAGGTCAAGGCCGTACTAGCTATTTTTGTGAAACCTTAACATTGGCATTTTCTCAGAATCGACAAAGAGCAGAGGCACCAAACCTGTGGTATGCTAATAGACATTGATAATACCTATGCATACGTACCACTTTGAATGACCTTGACTCAAGGTCAAGGTCATTAAACCTGTCTGTTGTGAATTTCAATATACCGGTTTTGGAGAAACTACAAGTACTAGAGGCTTCAAACTTGGCATAATGATAGACATTGATGAGATCTCATTTGAATGACCTTGACCCAAGGTCAGGGCCATACAAACAGTTTTAGGTAAAACTGTAATATTGCCAGGAACTAAGAAACACCAGAGACACCTTATTTGGCTTGATGATTTTTACAAACATACTCTTTTGAATGAACTTGACCCATGTCGCAAGGGAGCCATGGAGGCTTCTGCCTCTCTAGTTATCACTAAAATTGGCCACATCAGTATTTGATGTGTACAGACTTACCACGTAACATGCACAGCCAGAGGTTATTTGGTTGCTTTTTATTTATTAGAAAAAGGTTTCCAGATTTATCTGAAAAATTGCAGTACATCTAACATAATCTTTACCAGTTCTTCAGGGGAAGATTGTCCTCTGGTAAGTACATGCAACTGAACATTTTTGCTGGCCCTGTGATAGTGTACCTTCATCTGTTTTCAGGTCTCAACGATTACAATTTGATGTCTCTTCGCCAAATGGAATCCTGCTGTTCAGGGAAATTAGCAAAATGATCGTTAGTTATGGTGAGTCTGTGGGTGATTACCATTCAACATGTATGTATTCGGTATTGCTGCAGAAAGTCATTGGTCATTGCATTCTTATTGCTACCCATTTTCTGTCAGAGCATTGTTTTGAAACAGTTATGCACACATGTACATGTATGCACGCATGTGCACACACACACACACACACACACACACACACACACACACACACATTTCTTGTGTACTGTTTTCTGATAAAACAGTTATCTTTTGGCTTTTATTTTTACAGGTTCTAGAATACTGACTATTGGTGACATTCCAAAGGAGCAGCTGTACCCTATGAAATATCCTTTGTTGCTGGTTAAATCATACACAGTCAAGTCTAGAGTGGGGCTTTTTCGGGGGTTGGGGGGGGGGGGATTAGAAGTGAAACTGGATTGGTTTTGGAAGAAGAACTGGTATTCATGACTCTCTGAGTGATTTCTGACATACTCAAAGTAACATTACTCCAGTTCATTCGACAATTATAAGTTTGGTATTGGAGTACCTTTAAATTGCTGGGATTCATGGCCGCAGCCTCTCTTTCGTTGCTGGTTACCTTCCTTCAGGGATCGATTTTCTCGCGCGCGCCCTGCGACTATGTCTCATATTTTGATAAAATGTCGCATAGAAATTTCGCAAAATGCGTCATATGTCGCACGAACATGACATCACAAGCGCACTTGACAACGCGAAGCAGAGATGCGCTGTCCGTGTCAGTCATAGAGTCTGTTACACTAATCTAATTTTAGTGATGAGGCTTACTTATCCCACTCGCCGCGCGCGCTGCCAGGAACTCTCGCTCGAAAGAGTTGCAAAAAATATTGGCGCGTTATCAGTTTTCTCAGTTCTGCGATCGAGAGGTCCTTTTCCGTTCATAACCTCAACGTCAGTGCACTTAGGAACAGGTTCTCGGCACAGACATTGTGACAGAGTGATGCGGGTGAACTTGATTGTCTCATAGAAAATGAAAATGTCTCATAAAAATGACTGGTCAAGGAGACAATGTCTCATTGGCATTTTTGAGTAAATCCATCCCTGTTCCTTGACCATCGTCTTCACATTGAAAGGGATCTCGGTGTGCTTCTCCATGCTGAAGGCAGCTTTGTGTGGCAATTACGTCAACTTTGGGGTGTTCCGTCTGTACGGTGATGACGCGCTGGACAACGTGCTGGGCATGTTCGTCAAGTTGCTGTTGTCCATACCACAGAGTGATCTGTTGGTGAGTGCCGAAGTCTGGATGTGTAGAGACGGGGGACAGTTGCAGGCTTTTAGTACAAGGGATTTTGATCTGTTGATCTTTGGCAGGTTTGATTGTACTGAATGGTGGAAAAATTGAGCCGGAAGTGGGCTAGTTTTTGTTGTTGTTATTTTATTGTTAGTGTCTCGGTTTTTTTTTTTTTCTGTTTGTTTTGTGTTGGGGGGGGGGGGGGGGATTTTCTTATTTTTTGCTTTTGGTTAGTTTGTTTTTCTTTGTGCTGTTGTTAATGGGATGGTTGGAATCAATCCTTGCCTTTTTTTTGGGGGGGGGGGGGGGATACCTTCACCTTTTTTGTCTTTTTTTTTTCTGTGGAGTCCTTTGCTTTTGACAGCCAGAAGAATTGCTGTGCGTTTTAACTTTTGGTTTATTTACACAAAATATGTGTTTGTGTGTGTGTAGTCACACTTTAGCCCTACAACTATAAGCGATATGAGACTGTGCCAGAAGGTGCCACCAAAAAGTGGGACATGTCAGTGAAAAATGAAACCAACCCAAAATGTTTGCCAATCTAGTGTTTGAACAAACAATGTTTTGTGCATGTTATTCAAGAAGTAAAAAGATAACTCTGTTCAGCATTAATGAGAAAATGTCATTTTATGGTGCAAACCGAGGCCATGTCGGATGTAACATGGGACATAAAGTTTCACCAACAATGATGAAATGCAAAAACAGATTAGATCAAAAACAGTTTTATTACAAGACTTCTAAACCAAGTAACTTGAAATAATTGAAAACAAGGTAAAACAAAACATAACTTCAATGAGACTATGATTATCTATGTCCACCGTTGCATCCAACCGCATGTCAATGTTTCATTTTCCAAGCAATGAAAAATAAGCTAATACCATCACCAGTTTATTTCTTAATTTATTTAATGTATCCTTTGTTAAAACTGAAACCCACAAAATGCGCACTTTTGCATTTAGAAATCGTTGTTTACTACTTTCCCCATGTTGAAGGTAACATTTTGCGATTGGACATAATGTTTCCCTTCGTATGAATGTTGAAATGAACAAAAAAAAAAACCACATGACCAAATGAAATTTGATGTTTCTGCCCACTTGCATGTTTTAATTGAAACAATAAAGACTGCATAAAACACATTCAGTAGTAATGATAGAGATTCATGTTGAAGGTAACATATTACAGCGGACATAAAGACATGACAATCATGTTGAAGGTAACCAATGGACATTGTAGATGCAGCAATAAACAGAAAAGGGATTGTTTAGAGTTCAGTGACATCAAAAAGTTGCCTTCTGCGGTTTGACATTTTTGGCTCCCTTGTGTAACAATGGGAGTCTATATAATAGCCCTCCGTCGTCTGTCTGTCTGTCTCTGTGTGTGTGTGTGTGTGTGTGTGTGTGTCCAGAAAACTTTAACGTTGTCGTTTTCTCAGAAACTACAAACAGCAGAGACACCAAACTTGGCGTGCTGATAGACAACCATAAGACCTTTCAAAACGTATCATTTTGAATGACCTTGACTCAAGGTCAAGGTCACTAACGCTGTCTGTTTGAAAATTTTACATTGGCATTTTCACGGAATCTACAAAGACCAGAAGTTTGAAACTTTGCATGATGATAGACATTGATCAGAACTTTACAGATATACATGTATTCAATGGCCTTGTGTCAAGGTCAAGGCCATACAAGCTATTTTTGTGAAACCTTAACATTGGCATTTTCTCAGAAATAACAAACAGCAGAGGCGCCAAACTTGGCGTGCTGATAGACAGTGATAAGACCTATGCACACATACCATTTTAAATGACCTTGACCCAAGGTCAAGGTCATTAAAGCAGTCTGTTTGGAAATTTTTACATTTGCATTTTTTCAGAATCTAGAAGAACCAGAAGTATCAAACTTTGCATGATGATAGACATTGGCAACACCTTCACTGACATACCTGTGTTCAATGACTTTTAGTCAAGGTCAAGGCCATGCAAGCTGTTTTGGGGAAGCTTTAACCTTGGCATTTTCTCTGAAACAACAAACAGTTGAGGCACCAAACAGGGCATGATGATAGACTGCAATGAGACCTACCTTTTTGAATGACCTTGACTGAAGGTCAAGGTCATTAACGCTGTCTGTTGTGAATTTTAACATTGCCGTTTTCAGAGGAACTACAAATACTAGAGGCGTCAAACTTGGCATAATAATAGACATTGATGTGATCTCATTTTAATGACCTTGACCAAAGGTCAAGGCCATGCAAACTGTTTGGGGGAAAATTGTAATATTGCCAGGAACTTGGAACGCCAGAGACACTTTACTTGCCGTGATGATAGTGATAAGAGCTTTACAAACATACACTTGTGAATGACCTTGACCCTTGTCACAAGGGAGCCATGGAGGCTTTTGCCTCTCTAGTTTCATTGAGTTTGATGTCAACTCTCCTGCTGTTGTCCTTGAAGGATTGGAATGTTTCCCAGGATTCATCCAGTCTGTCCCAGTAAACCAGCGGCCCCTGTCGCGCCATGAACTGCACCTGCACCTCCTGGTGCACTGCATCTACCTCCTTGACCTGGAACAAAAAGAAACAAGCCCATGCCCAGATCAGTACAACTTTACTGGCACTAATACAGTAATAGCAGTTATTGCTGCATGCTATTTTTGATATGCAAAACAGTGCATTCACCTGTAATGCAGCTTACAGTATTTATGACTAATCTATTGTGATCCTGGGTGAAGATCAGTTTCCACACCCCACCCCCCTCCCTCCAACGTATGAAATTAAATTACAAAGTCTGGTAAAAAAAAAATTCTAGTTCTATCCCAACACGTGGGCCGAAAAAAATTTATCCTGGCGTTGAAATTACTAACTAATCAACACAGCAGCTAGTCGAGGTGCCGAAAACAAAGATTTTCCTCACCGGAATATTATTCCTATTGTTTCATAACTACTGACTCCCAATAATTGTGAATATTTTGCAAGTAAACAGAACTAGACTGATAACCTATGTCCAAATGGCCTACTGTTTCGATCGAGCAAGCAAATGGCGAATTAAAGAACTTGTATGGTTCAAACACCATCTGTTTTTTTTTCCTAAATTGCATGAATTTCGTCTGTCAGCACACCTATAACCCAAACAATATGATCGTTAAACGATGAATTCGTAATCGTTTATTTGCGATGCCGATCGCAACGTTGACATGAGCCAACAGTAATACCATACACGCGCGAACGCAACTTGGACATAAATTCTCGTCCACTGCAGGATTTTCTTCAAACAAAACCGATTGAACAGCCAACGCAATGATGGATGTCCAAAACAAAGTCTTCCGTGCATTACATTTACTCACAGAGTGGACGAAAATCAAACCACAGGTCAAAATAATGCTTAAGGGGCCTAATCACTGATCGATCGTAACATGTGGTCGATCGCAACACTCAAAACTATCCTGACATAAATCACTATACTCACCTTCTCTCCTCTTAGGCACCATCTTTGAGAAAACCAATGGCCGCAAAGGGTTAGGGTAAAAAATGGCGACATTTCAGAACAGGACCGCAAAAAGAAAGTCACGCATTTTCCAGAAATCGGCGATTGGTCGATCGCAACAGTTTGACATGAAAATATCTGCCTAAAATGTTTATCATTTTTTTTAATTGTAACAGTTTCTCACAGTGTAAACCAAGCAAATTTTTGACCAGTATGAATTTCTCAAGCTGGATCTTAGTTTTCTGAGTTCAGAGACCTTGAATGTTCCGCAGCAGACGAACTTATCGCCCTGCCGCAGATTTGACATGGCACGTTACGATCGTCATGCAATACAATAAAACTCAATTTTATAAAGATAACATTTTATTTTTTTCCTCACAACAAAAGAAACAAACAAATTTAACATGCTTTATTTACATCTTAGAAGAAAAAAATCATCAGACAAGCGTAAGAAAGTGAAGTACATGCATTCCTGTGGCCACCTGTAATGTCCCACTTCTTGAGGGTGGGATTTACAAGGATTTTGAACTTCTTTTTGTTTTTATATCCACATAGAAAAGATTTCTCAGAATATTTTTTTCTGCATTATCTTTTGAAACTGTGGTCTTTAAAAAGACCCAAAGTTTAGTTGTTAAGTATGGACATGAAAAGAGATATGAAGGTTGAAAGTTGGGTGGTCTTTACAAAACACGTTCTGGCACAGTCTCATATATATAATCTGTGCCCGCTCTTTTCTTTGTACAGAATACTGACAAGTGCCCCCAAAAGTCCTGACATTTGTGTGAAATAGTACTGACAGACACTTTGGGGGTTGGCACCTCTGAGCCTGGCATGTAAAGGTGGTGGCAGATGTCCGACAGTAACAGGCAGTGTTGTTTGTGTGCAGGATTATCCAAAGCTAAGTCAGAACTACTACGGCCTGCTGGAGTGCCTGGCGCAGGACCACATGTCCTTCATTGCCAGCCTGGAGCCCCAGGTCTTCCTCTACATTCTCTCCACAATCTCTGAGGGGCTGGTGGCTTTGGGTGAGTAGCGGTGAATGGTCTCACATGCCTGACAGGAAAGAGTGCCTTTCCAACACAATGCGCTAGGTCCTGTCACTATGTCTTGTCATAGGCCATATCAACAGACTGTCTTGGAATTTGGGCAGTAATGCATTTTGAGACAGGGAATTGACATGCATTGCATACTTTTGTGCTGTCCTCAAAATGGAGAATAAAGGCCAATAATCTGTGAAGGCATCGGTGTTATTTAAGTCTATCAGTTGGAACTGTCTTTGACTTGCCTCTATCAGTGTCTTGAATGAAACACCTTGACTTATCTTGAAAGCTCCCATCTCTCTTCCCCCAGACACGATGGTGTGCACTGGTTGCTGCGCCACGCTGGACAACATCATCACCTACCTGTTCCGCTGCCTGACCAGCAAGAAGAAGAAGACTGGGCCGGACGGCCTCATGAACAATGAAGCGTTCCTGCGCATCCTGGAACACCACCCCGAGATCCTGCAGCAGATGCTGTCCACCGTGCTCAACATCATCATGTTCGAGGACTGTCGCAACCAGTGGTCCATGTCTCGCCCGCTGCTTGGTCTCATTCTCCTCAATGAAGAGGTCGGTTGGACATTTGATGGCCAGCGTGATCTGCTGTTGCTAGTTTTTGTAATCGGGCTAATGCCATCTTTGCTAAGTCAGCTTATGTTTTGGAACAGTTTCACTTGTGAGTGCGCCTGTGAGGAGAATTGCATTGGGTAATATTACAGTCATTTAAGCAGCTCTAGTTACATGATAATATTTGTGTACTTTGTTCTGTCACAGTATTTCAACAAGTTGCGGGAGAACATCATCTCATCCCAGCCTGCAGAAAAGCAAGAGACCATGGCGCAGTGTTTCCAGAATCTTATGGACGGTATCGAGCGCTCGCTCCTCACCAAGAACAGGGACAGGTCAGTGACAGAGAGCGAGCATGAAAAATATTTTCAAAGATTCTTAAGCATGTATGTGCTGTCACTTACAGTTGCTACTCATATGATTACTCTGATTTGTTATTTGTCTCACGGGGAAGTGATACGTATATATAACTGTGAGTTGTGATGCAGTTGGAAATTACACAATTTCAGCGGCTGAGTTGACCCGGGGCACCCTGTGACTGCGTGTGTTGATGTTGTTTAATGCATTGGTAAATGTACATGGTTAGTGTGAGTGTGCATGCTGGGTTCAGTGTGTGAAGCCTGAGCCAAGCAGTTTGGAAAAGTACCCATTCTTATATACATGTATTATTGTGATTATGAAGCAGACAAGCAGAAATGCTCATAAAACAGAGACAACAAAGTTTCTTTTGCATTTTATTTTTGCACAAAAAGTGAGTAATGTTTTTTTGCTGTCTGTCTGCAGGCAGTTTGCTAAAACACCTATTCAAATACCAGTTATTATAACTATGAACCAGACAACAACGTGATCATAATTATTATTTAACAGAGATGACGGTGGTCTCGAGCATCTTAATTTCTGCACAAGTGTAATTCTTTTATCTGTCCGTTCTGTAGGTTCACACAGAACCTGTCGGTGTTCCGGCGGGATGTCAACGATTCATTAAAGATGCCGAGCGGCAGTCCGTCCTCCTCGTCTTCCTCACTGGACATGATGAACTATGGCTAGCCAATGGCTTCCTTTCTACGTCCCCCTCATCCCCCATCCCCCATCCCATCCCCTCCGTCACCCCCTCCATTCACTCTCTCCCTCATCTGTCATATCGGTCTGCATACACACCACCCCATCCACAGAAGTGGACCAAACCTGGACTTTTGTGCTGTGTGTGTGTGTGTGTGTCTCCAAAATCACTTCTGCATGAATGGTTCGTTCCGAATGTACGTCCATTTTGAGCTCGACTCAATTTACATCTGTATATTTGTGGTCTGAACATGACATTCGATTATTTTCTTTCGCGGATCCACCAGATCATTAAGAGGTTTTTTATTTCTGGAAGCTCGCAGAGTTTGTGCGGACTTCTGACTGCTTCATCTGCCAAGCCATATCCTACTGTATTCTGAGACTGACTGCAGGTATGAGCTGAGATGCCGGTGTGTCGAGGTTCAGGTGTGTCGCAGAGGGAGAAAGAAACTGGGTAATTGAAAAACGCGTAGTTGTGAACTCCTTTTTTTTTTTTTTTCTTTTTTTTTTTTTGTGCTTTCTTGCTGGTGTGTGATGTTTGAGTCAGCTGATACAGAATTTTGTGGTTACGTCGCAAATAGTGTTATCGCCGCATACTGTAGCTTGCTTTGTGGCTTGTGACTTGGGTGTGGATGGAAGTGAGATAGCGACTGAGAGTAAGCTGCATATAAGACATCTTGGATTGTGTGTGTGTGTGAACAGATTGTATTGGTAAAAGGTTTATAAAGCTACATGTGTATCAGTATCCTCTTTTGAAGAGTGTTTGGGAGGAAAAACCTTGTCGTTATGATGATGATTTTGTGTGTGCAATGTGGATGAGCGTCACTGTGTGTGTATGTGGACGAGAGAGAATGGTGCAGAGAGAGGTTTAAAAGGCTGTATCGTGTGTGTGTGTGTGTGTGTGTGTGGACGAGAGAGAATGGTGCAGAGAGAAGTTTAAAAGGCTGTATCACTTCAGACACCTGCAAGTGTTTTGCTCGTGAAGATTTCATCCTCTTGTAAGTTGCTTTTTTTTTTAGTGCTGTTTGTTGTTTTTGCCTTTACTGTCCCCCCCATGACTGATAACGAAGACGAAGGGTTCTAGGTCCATTCTGCGAGAAAGTGGTTGCTGCTGCCTCTGTTGGTCACACAGGAAACTGCTGGTCTTGTTGCTACTGTGCATTGACTGTTCTTTTACCGTTACCACCATAACCCCTCCAAATACTCCTTCAGTTACTATTTTGGGTCACAATCTGTGCCTAGCTCACGCCCATCTAACTGCCCACCTTGCTCGCAGAGGATGGAAAAGGTGGAGAGAGCGGGGAGTTGGGGGGGGGGGGGATAATCCATTTACTGGCATCGCCACTGTCCACATCAAATTTGTCTTTACACTGCCTCAACATTGAAACCAGGCTGGGGAATTTTCAGTCATTTGGCAGTTTTCAGCCAAATTTCCTGCCCTTTCAGCCAAACAAAAATTCTAAGTTTCAGCCAAAGAAAAGGAAGCAGGAAAAAAGGTTGCACACACATTCATATATCATGATACTGTACATGTAACATGTAATGCCATAAGGGACAGTCTAACTTCATTTTTGAAGACATACATGTCAGTACCATGGTAGTATTTTACTTTTGAGTGCCAGGAAAGGCAACTAATTGCCTTAAAAAAAATGCTAAAATTTGTTTTCTGAAGTGGGGTGGTTCCCCCATACACCCCTAGCAGGGCGCTGCCTCGGTACCCCAACCTGGGTTTCGGTCTTTTTTCCCCTCAACTATTCCCCAGCCTGTGAAACATAAAAGAAAAACAAGACAATAATAGTTAGTACTGGTGTGATGCTGATGTGTACGCTCCTCTTGTAGCTGTGTGGGAGATGAAGCATTCAGGCTGAGTGGAAGGCAGGATGGGGAGAATGGTGGGGGGGGGGGAGAATGGTGGGGGGGGGGGGGGGAGAATGGTGGGGGGATGTGTGTGTGTGTGATTGTGTGTGTTCCACAACTGTAAGACTGTGATGAAGAATCCCATATTAAAACAATGCTGGTGTTCATTTCATTGTTATTAAATATAAATGTTTGTCATCTTCGGGAGTTTTTTTCTATTATTTAGTACAGGCTGATTGCCATTCGAACTGCCTCTGCTGGTGTGCAAGTGACCAACTTTTAACGTGTAGTTCAACCAGACAAACGCTAGCACCCACATACATTGTTTAAAAACAACTTTTCGGTAATTTCGGCCATTTTTCGGTAATGTATACACTTGTTTTCTTCATACATCGACCTTCCTGTCTTTAAGACAAAATGGTTGAAATTCAGATTTTACTGGTTTGTTATACGAAAGCTGTATACACTGTTTCTTTATTTACAAACGGGGGAGAAGGTGGAATGACTAGAGTTACGGTTGTTCACAGTTTGCATCCTTACTTGATCACAGTCTCATAAAGGCCACAGCCGTACGGAGATTCTCACAAGGAACGGCTGTTAAACGTTTCACAGGTGCATGTTATATATTGCTATATGTTTATTCGATCTGAACAAAGCCACCAGCTGATTTGCATACATGTATGTAAGCTTCGCAGCAGCAGCGTTAAATATAGTCAGCACTAGTGTCCTCATCTGTTGAACATGTTCCCCCTCTTGGTTTCCTCCCTTGTAAACAGGTTTTCACTCGGTAAATTAATACTGTGTTAGAATAATTTGAACTTTGGGTATTTTCTTCTGTTTGCCTCACTCTCGGTGTGGTGTTGGTTTTTTTTCCGTACTTTGGTGATAACGTTTCTGGATTTAGTCTTATACATTTATAGCTATAATATTTGGCAACTTAAGGTGAGCACACCATATTGTATTCTGGGAGTGGGTTGCATTGCGTGGCATTCAGGAGAATGTTACAGGCCATTAGGATATATAATGCTCTTTTCTCCGCTTTCAGTCCTACATCAAAATGTTTCCAGCTAAAACAAGATGTGTCTTAGTTTAACAGTCTCTCAACACTAGTCTTTACGCACAAACCACAACCAGTAAAGCTTCAACGGCTGTTCCTTTAGCTCACGCTCAGATTCAAGCTTTGGTGTGTAGATGTATCTGTTACCGGGTATCACAAGTTCTGCTGGCTGTACTTAGGGTAGTGGATGGCGTTTAACTGGGTCCGTTTCAGATGGTAGCTGTGTTGTGTGGGAAATGGTGTACATGGTTGCTGGTTTTGTGCATGTTGGTTGGTTTTTTGTTTTTTTTTTGATGAAAGGATGTGATGGTGACTCTGTGTTGTGTTTCGTGTTTGGGGCTCGAATGCCGCTTGATCAGTCAACTGAACTGAAAATTAAAGCAAAAACAAAACAAAAAACCCCATGGTTTTTGAAGATGGATGTCTGCCTTTGTACGCTCTGTGTGTGTGTGTGTGTGTGTTTGGAAACGGGGATAAATGTCATGGACAAAACACCAGAGTGCACATACATGTACAATGTACATTGCCTACTGAACAACAATGATGCCATTTGACACCAGGTGACCGCCCTTGCCATTATACTAAGCACTTCACTCGCATCATCTGAATAAGATCCACAAGATGGGTTGAAAGCTTATGTTTCTCCTACGGCTATACCAGATGACATGATACTATGGGAGTTCCCCTATTACCCTCACGACTTCAGTCAGTAGAGCCATCGTGCTACCCCTAGCACGGACTCTAGACAATTCACGTGTACCCCTGTGAGCTAACCTGGTCACGTGTGATCCCCTACTCACCCCATACCCCACGTAAACCCGTCAGTCTTCCCGCCTGGCTCCGTGCGAGCAGCAGCCCTCACCACAGCTCCGGTCTTGGCTCTCCTCACCCCTGGCATTATTAGCAGCGGTCACAGTAGTATTCGTTCTGTTTGTCGACGGCCGCAGGTAAGGTAGAGAGTTGGTCTCGATACCGGTCAACATGCCGGACGGACAGGTTTTGCCGCCGTGCTCCAAGTGCGGCGGTTTCAAAGCGCCTCACAATTCTCACAAATATTGTGTGGCATGTATGGGATGCGACAGCAGTGCAACATGCTCAAAATGTAAGACGAGAGTTTCTGCTAGGTAACTAATTTCATAATTAGGACAAAAAGGGTTAGTCACGCTCACAACCACTCGCTTGCACTGCATAATTATATGCACGATACTTACGCGTTGCAAACAAGTGGTTTTGTGGCTGCCATTGGAATAATAAATGTGATACTACATGTGCCACCACACCCATCCTAATAACAATTCAGCTGTGCATGTGACGGTCCAGTTTTCTCCTTCAACCACTGAGGTGCGCATAAATACGAGCGTAAAAGCCCTTCGTGCTATACTTGCTCCGTGGAGTGGCCAATAATGAAAACGGAAAGTGTGAGAAATGACCACCTTGAACCAATCCGGCCAACACGGATATGACACTTCCAGAAATGAATAGACATATAACAGTAACATCAGGAGAAATGTTTTACTGGGCGAAAAACGTACCTGGGTCAGAGACAGACTTCTACACTGATGAGGTAATAATCAATAGTTACCACGCGTGACTTGGGAGGAGTCCCTGTAATTTACACCGATGTCATCTTTTACAGTACATGAACTTCACCTGGAGGACCTGTGAAAACCAACCCGGGATCATCTTAGAACGATTACATCAGAGCAGCAGTCAAAACTACTCCGATCTGATGTTCTTACATGGTCCGGGAATGGCAGTCTGTTGCATTTGTTACACTTGAACACTTTCTGTTTAAAATGAATGCCTTGTTATTGTTCATTGAAGGTTTTTAATTTGACTGCCGGTAACGAAACATAAATAAACCCAAACAAATGCATTCAACGAAATGTTATTGGCCTTATTCGAGCAGAATAATTAATGTCACAAATAAAATTCACAATAATCTGGCTTTTGTCGTGACAGCAAACTGGTGAGGGGATCCAGGACAGGCGAGCAGTTAGTAGAGTCGGACTTAAAATGCTCGGGGTGGCGAGTTTGAATCCTGGCTGGCTTGGAAACTGAAAAATTGTCTCGGATTTTGTTTCCCTCGTTGCCTCGTCTTTGGTATCAGTCTTACAGAGATTAGTGGAAAGGGACATTAACCTTGCAAGGGAACCAACCAAGCTGGTCAAGCGGTTCACGGAAGGCGTTGGTAGGCTTACTGTTTGCCGCTGCGATCCACGGAGCCAGTGATCACGACGCGCATTTTGGGGTTGCTATGCCATGCTGGCTGGAAAATGATGTCACCTGCTGACGCTGGTTGCCCAACATGCTGGCGAAACTTCCGTGCCCAGATTGCCGTGGACTCGTCAGTCACTGACCTCCGGACACATCAGTCAAAACTAGCACCCCTCAATTTTGAATCGTGGTCGGTCTTCATCGAAACCGAACAACCGTACAGTAACAACCAGGCGGCTGGCTATCTTCCAGTGATGTCAGTGACCGTATTCATAAATTTATACCTAGAACTGTTCACTTGCTGCTGTGCAGCACCCTCCACCGGACACGCTGCCGCTGAATGTGCTGAATGAGTAGACGGGCGAAGATCACGCATATGATCTGCAACAGGTAATCATTCACGAACACTCAGTTCCAAGGCATCGGCCATATTGACTCAACAGATCGCAGGGAGTTTAATCAGTTAACAACACGCACTCCACCGCTGCTGAATGCGGGATAACAGGCATGTTTAGTAGGACTTCGTAAAGAGGACTTCGCTGAGCGCGTAGCCCATTTACGTGTAAATTAAGCAGTTACGGGTACCGTTAGCTAATCGCAGCGCGTTAGCCGCTCGCGGCCTTTGTCGTGTGAGCCTAATTTACAGATATATATATGAATAGGTTACGCTGCTCAGCGTCCTACTAAACATGCCTATGAGGCATTTCAGATACTTTCGTTTAACACATACTTTGGATATATATATACACACTGTATCAAATTTTGAGTCGAAGTTCTAAAGTGGCGAATCTATCTCGAAAATGTCTGTCCGGAGCGGAGCGGCGGCCCGGCTCTGCCGACTCTAGATCGAAGAGCTACCCGCGAGTAACGCGCATGATGGGGAACCGCGTCCAGACCGTACCGCCAGGGTATTGGAAGTGGGTGGCAATGAACAAGAGGGCGCCGAAGCGGGTATTTGTGAGAACATGGAGCCAATCGCCGGAGCAGGTATTGCAAGAGGTTGGGAGTTGCGGGTAGACCGTGCGGCTCCGGGTCGAAGTGGGTGGGAGTGAACACGGCGACGCTGCCGAAGCGGGTATTGTGCAAAACACGGACGGCGGAGCCAATCGCCGGAACAGACTCGGGCCAAGTATTGCAAGAGGGCGGGAGTTGCGAGTGCGAACTGGAAAACGAGGGTGCCGATGGAAGGACAACGGACAGCCGATCGATCACAGGAAGGCCGTGGGACCGAGTGAAAACGGGATGGTGTCAGTTGATGGTACATGTATTGTGAAAACGGTTGCTACAAGCTCTCTCTCTCTCTCTCTCTCTCTCTCTCTCTCTCTCTCTCTCTCTCGTGAACCAGTAGACGGTCTGCTGAGAAAGCAGAATGACGTTCTCACCTGTGGAATGATGATTGCAATGGACGCGGAGCCGATCGCGACATCATGAGACGACAACCACTTGCCTAGTCCCTTCATGCAGCCCTGGGTGTAGATACGATCAAACAGTTCGCTCGGCTGCGCAGGAAATGATATGATATTAGTTATGCCGCATCACACACACACACACACACACACACACGCACACACACACACGCGCGCGCACGCACGCACGCACACACACACGCACACACACACACACACTAACGCACGCACACACACACTAACGCACGCAACGCACACACACACACACACACACACACACACACACACACACGCACACACCGTCACACGGCATTACACGTACGTTCTTGTTCGTGGAGTCAAACCCACACATGTAGTTGATATATTCACCCTGCAATACGGACACAGTGTTTTAAAACTCACCCCTTTCTTTATTTTCTTATATATATAGAGAGAGAGAGAGACAGAGAGAGGTGACAACGCACGAGAAAGGGACTCCAATACAAAGCTGGAGGTGGGGAATGAGGAGGGAGAAGGGCCGGGTAGGGGGGACTGGTTGGGGGGGGGAGGGGGGGGGGGTAAAATCTCAACTAACAAATGACTGTGAAGTAGTCGTGTTCATAAAATATCAGCAGTAACCTCATTATTGTTATTATTTTTAAGTCGATAGTTTTCTTTCAAAGAGGATAAAGATTCACGAGCTGCATTGTCCACGATACAATGAGGGCTCTTTCTGCAATATTCTCAACCAGTAGCGTGTGTGTGTGTGTGTGTGTGTGTGTGTGTGTGTGTGTGTGTGTGTGTGTGTGTGTGTGTGTGTGTGTGTGTGTGTGTGTGTGTGTGTGTGCGTGCGCGTGTCAGACGAACCGTGGTCTTTAGTCACGGCTCACGCAAGACTGTGACCAGTGACCATTCAAGTCATCGTCCTAAGTGTATTATATCCACAGGGAAACTGATGCACTGACCCGTTCTATGATGCAGCAGGACCGTGGGACCGCGCATCGCTGAGCACTGGGGTTGGCCGATGTACAGTTGAAGTAGGCATTCTCCGTCCAGTCCATATAGCCTGTATCGCTGTGACTGGCTCCACAACACTTGAACTGCAAACATCATTTAAATCACTCTTTCTTTTTAAATTTCCTTCTTTCTGTCTTTCTTTCGATCTGTCTCGGCCGCTTGAAAGCCCTGCTCTATGAGTGTGCTCCAGTCCGCGATATGACGCCAAAAATGTGAGGTGGTCTAGGACAAAATCTTTCTTTATTTCAGACTAAGTAGTTGTTGTTGTTGCATAGATCGAGAACTCAGTAAGATACTGTTTTTGAAAGTGTTTTTTCTTTGTTTGTTTTTAATGTTACGATGGTTCGAATTTTGGGATCAATAAACTTCTTCAGTCAAGGACAGCCTGGGATGTACAGAGACTAATACAATTCATTTCGTTTCGAACAAACAAACAAGAAAATCCTTTAACTGGGTGTATCAACATCCGTTTTCCACCCACCCACCCCCCTCCTCCTCCCGCCTTCTTCCCCCACTCCTTCCCCCCGGGGTTCTTAATTGTCATTTTTTCTCCCACTGGCCACGACCTCACCTCTCTCTGTATGAGGTCGACCCAACGTTGGAGCTCCTCGTCGTCATGGTAACGCCTGATGGCCATCTTGAGCACCTCTTCGGGCCCGGCCTTGATGTGCCTGCGGACCTCCGGCATGGCGTAGAAGGCGAACACGGTGGCCCCGATCAGCGCCTCCAGCACCAGCACACCCAGCATGCTTAGCTGGGACTAGGGGGTATAACAATACGTGTACAACTGACACAAAGTGGCCTAGTGGTTAAGAGACTTTTCACCAGTGCGAGAGGTCAGGGGTTCGAGTCCCACTCGGGGCAAAAAATTTTTCCTTCTCGTATGTGGCACCGGTCATTCGGGCCGATCGTCGGGGGTTCTCTCCGGGCACTCCGGCTTCCTCCCACTCTGCTTTGGAAATGTTTAGCCCACAAAATTTGAAAAATAAATGCAATTCTAAATCCCGAAACTTAACTAGCTGAGCTGACCCTTCGCACCACGTAATATGTTTATGTCCAGTGTGTGGCAGAATGTGTGTGATTCACGTGAGCGTGCGTGTTGGGTGCAGTTCGCGGCGCTTTGCGCCCATCCATGAAATTGGTTAAAGCGCCTAGACAATACTCATTATTATTATTACATGTACTACAATTCAGTACAAATGTTGGCGGTTGAGTTCGTCCCTTTTTTTCCCGGCTTTCGTGAGTCGTGAGGGTTGGTTGGTGGGTGTTTTGGGGGTTTAACGTCCTTTTCCACCACATAAGGGTGATATCAATCAAGGACGGGACAACATGCAAAACGCAAGCACACATTTTTGGCTCCCACCCGGGAATCGAACTCACGACCCGAGCATTGAAAGTCCAACCCTGACGCTCTACCACTCAACTATACCGGCTCCCGTCTTGAGTGGTAAAGGCGGGACAACGCTGCCATGACGCTATCAGTTGTCAATGGAGTTTTATATTTCACACACAAGTGCACGTCAGGCTGATTAATTAAAAGACGACTCCCCTGGGTCCCGACCCTTTACTCTGCCGAATTGGCAAAATACAGTACGTCCATGACGTCACTGAAAAGGGAAAATGGGTGATTTCAACATGAAAGAGACTGACGTAATTTTTTTTTCTCTCTCAAATGACGTCAATGGACTTGCTGCTTTCTTTCCATGTTTCAGTCATATCAAACTACACGTGCTTTCCCTCTTTGTAGTGTCTGGCAAGAAAGTTTGCCAGACCATGTTACGTGTTGTGATCATTGTGCCACGGCACGCGATTGGCTGAATTCTGGGGGCTCGCCCCTTTCGATTGACAGGAGTGGAGACATCTATTGAGCAAAAGAAGAAGAAGGGGGAAAAAAAAAAAAACCAAAAAAACCCCACCAAACTTGTTAGCGGCTAACTTACCGTCTTGAGAAGACAGATGTTCTCCCTCAAGGCGCCCAGACAGCCGATGAAGGCGACGACGAAAGTGATGGCGCCCACCAGACATGTCATGGCGCTAGGGTCGAGGAAGAAGGCGGTGGGTTCACGCACGAGCTGGCCTCGCTCAGACAATACCCACGCTCCAGTCACTATAGCGCCCACACTCGCCACCTGCAAGTCAGTATCAACGACAAATGGAAAAGCGTTTGATTGGTGATAGCTTAAACGTAATAAAATGGCGGCAAAATTTATTCATTTATTTTTTACTACTTTATTGTCCCTTTCGGGAAATTCGGGCTGCTTCCCCCCGTGGGAAGCGCGTCGCCGCGGTGCAGCGCCACCCAATACCTATCCTTCCTTTTTATTTTTTTAAAAACAATTTTGCCGGGGGAGGAAAGCCGGATAACCCGGAGAGAAACCCCCGATGAGCAGCCCGGCAGCCAGGAAAAACCGGTATCACATATCACAAGCTCGACCACGCTTCATTGCCGTGACATTGGTGACGGCCGTTCAGTAGCGCAGCGGCTTAATCCGACGCGCTACCTATTAGACCACCGCTCACCCTAATGACAATTTGTTGAATTTTCACTGACAATGTGACAAATGAACACTGATATGAATCTGCCATCGGAAAAAAAAAGAGAAAAAAAAAGAGGAAAAGTTTATAGTGTAAGAAGGAAATCACCACCAGTTTTGTTTAGTTGATACAATTCTGATTAATTCAGTTTACATGTTTTAAAAGATATATCGCAACTATTATCACAAACAAACAAAAATGATTGGCGGTCTGGGGTTTCAATGCCATTTTCCACCACATATTATATAGATACACAAGTGATTTCGGGGGGGGGGGGGGGGGGGGGTTCAAGCTGGGATTTCACTCAAACCAAGTGTACATGAACCAAAGGCGACTTACCAAGAAAACAAAGCTGAAGACAAAGAGGCAACAAGGCGGTTTAGCCAGAAAATAAAGTTGAGGACAAAGAGGGAACAAGGCGACTTACCCAGAAAATAAAGTTGAGGACAAAGAGGCAATACTTCAGCAGAACCGCCACCATTCGAACACCGCTTACTCGCTTCCGTTTTCTGCTCCTCCTCTGCAGGAACAAACCCATCCTGGACGCCGTAAGCGTGTCGTCATGTCCAGCTAAAGTCTCGTGCTTGTACGCCGTTGGATCGTCACTCTCACGGTCAGCTTCTTCTGGACAACCTTGTATTCCCCCTTCTTTCTCTAGATCCGTCATTACTAGTCGATCCCTGGAGCCGTCCTGATCAGAGTGGTCTCTCAAATGACGACCTGCTGGAAGGTCTCTCCCATGATGACGCCTCTCCTTCTCTACATCCGTCATCACCAGTCGATCCATGGAGCCGCCCTGATCAGAGTGGTCTCTCAAATGACGACCTGCTGGAAGGTCTCTCCCATGATGACGCCTCTCCTTCTCTACATCCGTCATCACCAGGCGATCCATGAAGCCGTCCTGATCAGAGTGGTCTCTTAAGTGACGACCTGCTGGAAGGTCTCTCCCATGATGACGCCTCTCCTTCTCTACATCCGTCATCACCAGGCGATCCATGAAGCCGTCCTGATCAGAGTGGTCTCTCAAGTGACGACCTGCTGGAAGGTCTCTCCCATGATGACGCCTCTCCTTCTCTACATCCGTCATCACCAGGCGATCCATGAAGCCGTCCTGATCAGAGTGGTCTCTTAAGTGACGACCTGCTGGAAGGTCTCTCCCATGATGACGCCTCTCCTTCTCTACATCCGTCATCACCAGTCGATCCCTGGAGCCGCCCTGATCAGAGTGGTCTCTCAAATGACGACCTGCTGGAAGGTCTCTCCCATGATGACGCCTCTCCTTCTCTACATCCGTCATCACCAGTCGATCCCTGGAGCCGTCCTGATCAGAGTGGTCTCTCAAATGACGACCTGCTGGAAGGCCTCTCCCATGATGACGCCTCTCCTTCTCTACATCCGTCATTACTAGTCGATCCCTGGAGCCGTCCTGATCAGAGTGGTCTCTCAAATGACGACCTGCTGGAAGGCCTCTCCCATGATGACGCCTTTCCTTCTCTACATCCGTCATCACCAGGCGATCCATGAAGCCGTCCTGATCAGAGTGGTCTCTCAAGTGACGATCTGCTGGATGGTCTCCCCCGTGTTGACGTCTCTCTTTCTGTAGATCAGTCATCATCAGTGGATTCCTGGAACCGTCCAGGTCATCGTGGTCTCTAAGGTACCGACTGGATGACTCATCCGCCTGTGCACGTGGATTTGAGGGTTGTCCAGTGTCGAAGTATCCAGCACCAGGTTGTTCAAATGCACGAAGATCTCCAGAATCTTCATCTTCTGCAATCTCTGCGTCAGGATCTACACCTTGAGCTTCGATTCCCGAGGTCACGGAGCTTTGTAAAGGGTCATCACTAGGTGTAGTCACAGTTGCCGGCGTACTGTCATTGTAGAGGATTTCACAAGGTTGGGGATGGTTAGGTAACTCGTACATAGTGTGAAACTGTTGTTGATCATCACGAAGTGGATCCAAAGACAAAAGCTTCGAATCAGAATCGTGCTGACGAAAACTTTGCTTGTGGTGATCCTGATTCGGCTCGTCGAAGAAACTGTCAGGAGAAAGTCTATCCTCGTGTTGTTCGACACCAGAAGCGGGAGAATCGCTAGCGTCAATATCTGGAAGATCTACCTCAGCATGTCGGAAAGCCATGAGAGCCATTGCCTGTTTTCCCGGCGTTCGCCAGTAACTTCCGCTGATGTCTTTGTGGAGCCTGTCTTTGGTGATGTCTTGGAAAGGTTTGTCTTCGTCTCGCGTTTTGTCGGGATCTGCATTGGAGCAATCTTCTGTGTCAGAAGGGAGCATGGAACACGCAGGACTCCACAGCAGATCGTCGGGAGATTCGTCCCGTTTGAAAATGACTCTCGGTGAAAAATCAATGGGTGCGATGTCATTCGAGTCATCATAATGGGGCAGTGATTCACTTCTCACTCCCCGTTCCGGAAAACCACGCCATTCTCGTGCTGACGCTGATGTGTTGGGTTTGCCCTTTTCTCGGGGTATTTTCTGGTTGAAGTTAATTTTCCATTCTGTTAAAGGGAAACCCGTTTGGGCGGAATGCCCTGTCCGTTCTTGCTTACTGTTCTTTCCGTCTGGTCGAGTTGGCCATGGCTTGCTGTCGCTTCCGTCTGGTCGAGTTGACCATGGCTTACTGTCGTTTCCGTCCGGTCGAGTTGGCCATGGTCTACTGTCGTTTCCGTCTGGTTGAGTTGGCAATTGCTTGCTGTCGTTTCCGTCTGGTCGAGTTGGCCATGGCTTGCTGTCGTGTCCGTCTGGTCGAGTTGGCGATTTCACTGGTTTGGGAGCGACTACAGGGTCGTCAAACAGTTCTGTGTCATCCTCCATACTGGCCAGCGGTGCGTAGTGTGCTGTAAAAGACAAGCAACAATTGTAACGTTAAAACACCACCATAATTATTGTGACGACGACCGACAGGAATTAACTGCGCCCTGCAGTGCTGCAGACTTACACTTCAGTACAGTAAATGCACAAATTTCATTTTACAACATACACCGGATTTTTATTTTTCCAAATAGGAGATTTCTCCACCTACAATATCGGCTTTAAAAAAAGATGTTTCTGTGCTTCCTAATATTCATTTCATTTCAAAGTCGCAGGGGGATAACAAGGAACACAAGTTACAAGCGGTACCTTAGGGATAAATCCGCAATACTAAGCACTCACCTCAACTGCTCTGTTTTCTTTCACCATTAGCCACACCTTGTTGCTCTTGCCATGACCATCAAAACGTAAAACTAGATTTCATAACACCGCATAAGGGGAAAAACACCGAAAACAAACAAACAAAAAAACAGGGAAAAAAACCCCTAGGAAATTTCCTAGTCAGAAACGTTTCCGACAGAAAATGGCTCCAAACGGCGAGATAATTACACGGCTGGTGCTTGTCGGAACAGGCATATCCATCCACGACCCCAAACATCAAGCACATCACCCGCTAGCAGAGAGAGTCAAGCGCTTCTGGCCTTTTATAGCCAATCTGCAGTGTTTGCGACAGACACCGCCAATAGAAGTCGTTTGCATACGGGCACGTGCTGGTCGTGCTAATTTCCATTGATACGCTCTTGTTCTATGACACACGGGGTGACGGTTTCCTGTGACGGAGAGAATTAATTTGAATAGCGTTCGGTTTCAGACAGAACGAACTGTCATCCCGATGAAAGCTTGTTGACCCTCGTAAAGTATACCCTCACGTTTACACACACACACACACACACACACACACACACACACACACACACACACACACACACACACACACACACACACACACACACACTGCCGCGAAAAAGTCACGTAATTATTAGGTGTTAATTCCTGTTGGAAATCAGAGTTCATCCCGATTTTAAACCTGATACAAACTGATTTTTTTAAATTGATATTTTATATTTTTTGCTTTTCACGGCCAGCTTTTTAAAACGTTTCTGTTCACATGAAAGGAACAAGTAACTAAAATAAAAACAAACAAACAAACAAACAGACAAAAAAACCCAACTAACAAAAACGTCAGTAACCAAAAAAAAAAAAAAAAAAAAGGAAACGCCTGTAGGTCTTTCTACAACGCTTGCTTTTGGACCATCCTGTGCCCTCACCTTCCTCCTTCCCCGCCTCACCCACGCCCCCCCCCCCCCCCAAAAAAAAAAAAAGAAGGAAAAATTGACGTAACAAAAAACAACAACAAACAAACCAAAAAGGTAAACAAAACAAATTAAGGCAAGAATCGCAAAAAAAGTGAACGTGCAAGACCACTTCACTTTCACATTTCCTACGACGTTCTGTTGAAATCAGTAGCGATCAAATAATGAAAAAAAAAAAAATATTGCCTGGCTTTGAAATGACAGCTGTACACGGACATGGCTTCCGTGCCTGCGGTCGAACATGGGACCGCTCTGACAGGTAACCATATTCCTGCCTCCGAGAGAAAAGAGTCGGGTTTCGATTTGTCGTTCCTGCATTGCCCGGTAACGTAGGATGAAGCATACAGAGCCAGGGCCTCGTTTGTTTGCCTGTGAGATTTGAACATGCGTGGCGGGGCAAGCCCGACCTGTCTCAGACTCGGCTTTGCTCTTTGGCGACGCTGGGGCTGGCATGGTGACTCAGAGAGGTTGGTTCCAGACAGGTGGTATCGTGAACCCTCCACATTTAAAGCGGCCTCTACCTTACCGCGATGAGCAGCTTTCAGAAATAGGCATGTTTAGTAGAACTTCGTAAGGAGAACTTCGCGCTGAGCAACGTAACCCATTTACATGTAAATTAGGCTCACAGGACGGCTAACGCGCGACGATTACCTAATGGTACCGCTAAGGTGTCTAATATACATATAAATGGGTTACGCTGCTCAGGGAAATCCTCCTTACGAAGTTCTACTAAACATGCCTAATGTTCAGGGGAAAAAAAAACAAAAAACGTGACGTGTTAGGAGCAGGTGCCTGATGCATGAAAAGAGACCAGACTAGTCTGAGACTTAGCTCTAGTCTCAGACTTATTACCTCGGGACTATCATCAGCGTGTATTACCATTTAGAAATAGTCGTAAACTCGCCTTAGTCTCCGTTTAAGCATTTCGTGATCTTTGAGTCTCCTCTTCATTAAGCTAGTTTCTATCCACGTAGCAGGCTGCCCCGGATGCTTAAAGCCTCTACGTTCGTAACGCCGCCGTGGTGGAAAACTGCCGCTTTCGAAGCTGTGATGTTGTTTGCCAGATGGAAGGATGTTTCATGTTGGCCAACACGGTCGTTCACGTGAATTTATGGCTTTTAATAGTAGAGAAATCCGACTTTTTTTTTAACATAATAATAATAATAAATAATGGCTCTTATATAGCGCTAGTAGTCTGCTCAAAGAGCACTCAGTGCGCTACACACACACATTCTCACGCATACATGAAACACTAATTACGTGTGCGGAAGGGGGGGGGGGGTAGATGATACTACAGATCATATGCTGTCTTGAATAGATAAGTCTTTAGTTTTGATTTAAACTGTGGGAGGGTCTGGGTGTTCCTAAGGGAGGGAGGCAGAGAATTCCATACCTGGGGGGCACAGAAACTGAAAGAGCGCTCACCGAAGGTTTTGAGATTGAACTTGGGAACCTTCAGGAGCTTTCTGTTTCTGAACAGACTGTGACTCGACAAATCTTCTAAATAATAGCCACCATTCAGAGCCGTCTAGTTTGTCCTCAATGCGCAACCACATAACGTCGTCTGCTCACGGTACATTCCTAGAGCAACATATAATTGTATCCGCCGACCAGAGTCACGACAATGGTTTCAGGTGGTATACTGTGACCCACGTGACTGACTCTGATGCACAGTTTCAGCGCAGTCGATGAAAACTTTCCCACACGCTGTTGTTTGCACGTTTTACGTGGGTGGGTGGGTGTTTGGGGGTTTAACGTCCTTTTCCACCACCGTGATCACTTTCAATGGAAAAACTGAAAATACTGAAGACGTGCTGGAAACTGATGAAAATTCATCTTACCTTTCGTCGACTTCATCGTTGCCCGTGTCCTCGTCAGATGCTTGTCTCGTCAAGCTGTTCGTGTTATTTCCATTTAAACAGATGAGCTTGAAACCTCGCAACGTTTCAACATACAGTTCCACAGCACTTCCGTCAAAGGACCTAAGTGCTCTACATATCCATGGCGCTTGGGCACTTTCACCAATTTAAAAATAATTTTATAACTTTTGTTGAATTTTGCTCCAGAAGTACGGCTGTTTAGCCACCGGTAAAAAAACGCCAGGCCATTCATGTGCGTGGAGTATATTCAATAAACTGTCTTTCAAGCTGACTGAAGATGCTTATATTTGAGTCAGGCATTCGCTGACCAAACTGACCAGCAAAATGCTAATATGAACGCCACAACGGTCAATTCAAATTTGCGGCATGGCTGCTCAGTCTATCCGGGCCCCCAAAGGTGCCCACTGAACAATATCACACGATGCGGTGGGTGTTTGAAGTGTGCATACCCGCCGAACCCCAAGTGGTTTTAACGGTGAAATGTGGTTCTGACTGTGGTTCAGCTATCGCGTGTTCCTGGCACAAATACTGGAAGGGCCTGTCAGTGCCAGTTCATTTCCAATACATTACTGACGGGGCATGATTATTCCGCAAACAGTGTCCGTTGCACGCCGGGAGGACTAATGGGGCCGTGTTAATCTGATGACAGCTACCAGCCCACAACAGGAGGCTGGAGCGATCCGGTGCCGCGATTGCAGTGACGGTCTCTGACGGCTGATGGGGCAGAAATGATTACTGTCATTGAATTCGAATCAGGGTGCCTCCATTTATTGTTATTCTGAACGACGTGACAATTCGAGGGCTGTGGTTTTATGGCTCTGGGTACTTCGCGTGTAAAGCGAAAACCACGTTACATTACTCACAGGCATTTGAATCCATTCACTGATCATAAGGTATGGTATGAAATAAGTAGATGTACCCGACTTTGCCGAGAATTCCAAGGGAGGTAATTAGAAGGTGGAGGAAGGCAGAGGGGAGGGGGAGGGGAGGAATGGGTCGCTACTCGAATTTAGAGGTTTCTCCTCACACCTCATGACGGAGTTCCTAGCATGCAAAGAAAAGGAAATTTAGGGGGGGGGGGGGGGAATCCGGCCCTGGAGGCAGACAGACAGACAGATCCAGAGAGACATCTATTGTGTCACAACTCTTTACTAACTTGTCCAAGACAGACAAGAGGTTCTTTTTCAACAACTCTACAATAACTGGCAACATCATTCAATGGCGTTAAACAGTCCTAGAGATCAGTTCAGATGCGTCACCAGGAGGTCAGATCCGTGAGTGAATTCCAAACTGCAATCTGTGCCTGGATCTGCCTCTCCAGTACTTTCGCCAGAATTATCTCAGCGATCTTCATAAAACACACACACACACACACACACACACACACACACACACACACACACACACACACACACACACACACACATGGCATTGAGACGCAACAGGCGTGACACTTGAGCGAATGTGAAAAAACACCGGCACCTAAATACTCCTTCGCTGAGATAAGAATGTAGACTCCATGCCGTTGTACGCCAAAGTATACGCATGCGCAAGATAGCCGCCAAAACGAGGTTACGAAGACTACTAAAACGTAAACGCAATTAAACCCGGTTAGGGGTTAGGGGTTAGCGTCAGGGTTAGGTTCTTTAACTGTCGTATCATTTTATTCGGTTTGTTGTTGTTGCTGTTGTTGTTTGTTTGTTTGGATGGTTTTCGCTGTGGCCTCGTTGTGACCGTGCCTTGCCGGCGCATGCGCCTACCTCGGTATGGCGTGTCAGTATCTCAGTCGTCGGTCGTGTCAGTCGGCCCAGTACCAACCTGAAGAAACAGAACGGCGACAGCAACGGCAACAGCGATTGGAAGATGCTCCTCAACGATGTCTCTCATCCGCTTCAAGCAGCCCTCGGTGTGTACGTAGGCACCGGCATCAGTCTTCTGCACGTGCATCGAGGACAAAGCCATCGTGACTCAGTAGTGATATGTCACCAACAGATGGATGTCTCCTACGTGACGTAACGATTTTTCGCTGGCCACCAAGTGCAGATTGGTAATATCCGACATGGCTTCATCGCGAAACCCACCTAAACCCACCTCTAAAAATCCTCCTTGATCTTCACTGCCCTCAAGCAATAACTGTTACCATATTAATATCATCTTGCTGGTCGTGCCACTGTGTGTGTGTGTGTGTGTGTGTGTGTGTGTAAAAGCTGGAGGCAGCGGAGACAGTGTATGATGCTGTACATTATGTGTTTGTCGTGAAATGTATGTGTGAAGGCATGTTGTGTGTGTTTCTGGGTGAGCGAGTGTGTGTTGACTGTAAGGCGCCCTGAGCTCCCGCGAGAGGGAGGGCGTCCCTTAAATACACATATTATTATTATTATTATTGCGGATACTGTACCCCAGCAAGCTTTCCCACAGTGAGCATTTTTAGCCAATCAGGATTTAGATCAAACTCATCGAGTGCATGCCGATGGGACAGAGATGGGTCAAACTTCGCTTGCGCCGATTCAAAGATCCAACACGTTTCAGATGTGTATCTAACATTGTCAGTTTCGCTTTGTAATTGTGAAACCTATAAAAAAAAAAATACTGCCAATGTGCCGATCGGTTTCACTGATGCACTGAGTCTGGTTATCACATTCGGAAAGTTATTCCGCCCTCGCCCGAAGACCTATCTTCGGGGGGGGGGGGGGGGTGCCTTCAATGAAACAAGGCGAAAGATCAATCCACGTACCCTGAGTTTCAGCGCCCCGGATCCACAGAACAGATTCGTCACACCGTTCTGTAAGAGATGATGATGATGAAACGTTTTTTCTTTTTTTGAAATTCAGGATAGAGCATTTAGGCATTACTGCCTGTCTTACAAGCTATCCTGCTAGTCTACGTTGAAGGGTAAAAAGACAACATCAAAACAAGTGGGGGCAAAAAATAAGGGGGGGGGGGGGAAGACAAACAAAAGTATCTAAAGGAAATGAAGAAGTGAACATGTTCTCTGATATCATTCAATGAGCTGTGACCTCAAAATGCGCAAGGTCCGATTTTTAATGTCTTACATTCACCTCC
>JACVVK020000252.1:412500-460000 GCA_018292915.2 Batillaria attramentaria
GTGCGTGCGCGTGTGCGTCGGCGCACCACGTTCCATGAGTTCTGACAAGACGAAGTCTGCCGTTTGTGAACTCACCAGCATGCACACGTTGAAGAAGAAGAGAATGAACTTGATCACGAGACTGATTTTTCTTTCCGATTTCGACTGAGGTCTCGGCCCCGGGTCCACGTGTACATTTTCATACGTGTCGTTTGCGTTCTCCATGGAAGCCATTGTGTTTCGGGAGCTCCTTTCTGTCATCTGCGATGTGGGAAATGCAGTACTTTGCGACATCTATCAATGTTAGCGCGTCATTTTGATTTTGTTTCCTCTGATAACGCCAGATAATACGTAGTCTTTACTGAGTCGTTCGTTTAGCAGTTTACAGTACATTTGTGGGTAAAAGAGCCTAAACGTCATGGAACTGATGAGCGTGTAGGCTATTTTACTTTTGACCTAAACACGGCAGACTTGTCTCTTGATGAATGGTGACGTCTGATTAAAGTGTGAAGTTATGGATACTTGTAGATATCTGGCTTGCAGTGTATCTTTTCAGAAAATAGTCATAACGCTCGCTGTCCGCTGCAAGATTGGTGAGCCTAAATAAGTCATAACAATCTCTAAGTTTAGTCCTTTTGGCTCCTAGAGAAGCATAGGGCCTCAACAGCTCTCCTCCATCTCACTCTGTCCCTGGCGCAGGTCTGGGCCTCCTCCCATGTCAGGCCGGAGTCTCGCAGCTCGCAGTGCAAGCTCCTCCTCCAGATCTGCTTGGGGCGCCCTCTCTTCCTCTTCCCCTGCGGGTTCCACTCGAGAGCCTGCCTGGTGATGTTGCAGGGTTCCTTCCGCAGGGTGTATAATCTCTAAGAGGAAGATTTATTTATTTATTTATTTATTATGACAGGATGAATCGGTGTGTTTATACCTGCCTGGGGAGTCGGGACAGAGCGAATGGTAGAGCGTTGGACTTAAAATGCTCGGGTCGTGAGTTCGAATCCCGGCTGTGGCCAAATATTTGTGCGGGCCTTTTTCTCGTTGCCCCGTCTTTGGTATCACCAATACGTGGTGGAAAAGGACGTTAAACTTCCAAGCACCCCCCCCCCCCCTTATAGGGTGTGTGTAGCCTAACTATAGGAAAGTCTGTTCTTGTCGTTATGTTGAAGATGTGGCCTGCATGTGTTCTGATCAAGCAGCTGTACGCTGAAGTTTTGAATCCGGCAAAGGCAAAAGTGGATTAAGTGGAATAGTGTTCCCACTTGTACTGCTGTGAAAATAAAGCCACCACAAGATCTTCCACTGATTTACCCACTCACATCAAGCATTTGCCGTCTCCAGTCCACACTGCATGTGGCAATTGTTCGGTCATCCGGTGTTTACTGTCCGTGCACTTGAACTTGAAACGCGAGATCATAGGACCTACGAAGGACACTCGTGTAAATGGCAATAACCTGAAAGCATTTAGCCTGCCAGGTCTCTCCCCCCCCCCCCCCCCCAGGCTCTCCCGTTTAGGGCCAAGTATTTGTGCTGGCCTTTTTCTCGTTGTCCCGTCTTTGATATCACCTGTATGTGGTGGAAAAGGACGTTAAACACTCATACACCCACCCTCCCTCTGTCTGTTTCTGTCTGTCTGTCTGTTTTTCTGTGTGTGTGTGTGTGTGTGTGTGTGTGTGTGTGTGTGTGTGTGTGTGTGTGTGTGTGTGTGTCTGTCTGTCTGTCTCTCTCTCTCTCTCTCTCTCTCTCTCTTGAAGCAGGTTATTGTGCCCACTATCAAGCAAGAAACGTTTAAAAGTCACCAAGTCCGTAACTCTCTGCCCCCCTCGGTCCGCCCCCCCCCCCCCACCACCACCACGCGTGTGACTTTGACCTCGTGACGGACTGACGTCATTTGTCCTAAATCTTCACACATTTCAGCCGTCTCAGTTATTCCCCGCCCAGCTGATCGACAGCAAAAGATCTTCGATTTTTGTTCCCCAGAACTGCACGAACATGGTCACCGACCTCTTTACTGTCATCTACAGAAAGGGCCTAAGCGCCTGTCAAAATCATGGAGGTTAAGCCCTTTTACGGAAGAGTTCGCACTGTACATTACTGCCATTCGGTTTAATTAATCAACGAGCAGAACCATTTCAGTATGCACAATATATAGCTGTCTTGTTTCTTTTTAATCAATACCGTCACATGATAGAGCGCACTTCTCACACAAAGATCTGAAGCAGCCTAAAAGGAAATATTGTGTAAGCATCTTGACCCCTCTATCGCCTACCATCAAAATAGTAATAGGGCCTAACATGCTCGTATAATCCATGGCGGTTACACCCCGGTACCAAAATGACAGCGATGAACAAAGAGTCAGAAGTCAGCCGCTCAGAATAAAAGCGCAGTTTGTTTCCCGCCTATCGGCAGTAGGTATCTGGGCCTAAAATGCTCATCTAATCCATGGCGGTTACACCCTTGTACATGTACCAAATGACAGCGATGAACGAAGAGTCAGAAATGAGTTGCTCAGACACCCGCCCCCCCCCCCCCAAACAAACAAACAAACAAACAAAATAAAACACAAAGCACAAAACAAAACAAAACACCAAAAACAACAACCAAAAAACCCCAACGCAGTTTGTTTTGATGCGTGCGATCAAAATACCACCGCACGTGCAGAGATAATAATAATGATGATATAATTCTTGATGACCACATGGCGCGCACAGCTTGTAGTACATGACTCGTACCTAAATAACGACACACCGGTGTAGCATCCGGTCCGGTCCCCCCTCTGAAGTAGTCCCCCGAAACTGCTCTAAGCAAAGTGTTGTAGCGTTTTATTTACTTTTTAATTTCTTATAAGTGTCAGGAACATTTCTAGATCAGCATGTGTGTGTGTGTGTGTGTGTGTGTGTGTGTGTGTGTGTGTGTGTGTGTGTGTGTGTGTGTTCTCTGAATATAACTGTTGTCTGATACACATAAAAAGCAACAAATAAACAAACAAAACACCGTCTCCAGGCTCACCCAAACAGCAACAATAAATACAGGATTCTCGAATTTCAACTCAGAAAAATGTCATCTAACATCGTGGATGAATTTAGGTTTATTTCTTTGCAAGGGGGGACCATTATAGAGCAGTTTTTGCCACGAATTGATCCCCCGGGGGACTACTTCAGAGGGAGGACCGGACCGGATCCTACACCGGGCTCCTTTGTTTACGTATCGATCGCTGACGTTTCCGCTGCGCATGACGTTGACTCAGGCTGTTCTGGTTTTGGGATTCATACATATGATCTCAGGTTGGGTCATCACGCTTCCCTATTTCTGTGTTTATTGTTCTTGCGCCTAACTGCGGTCTTGTATTAAAAAAACAAAACACACACACCAAAAACAATACGCTGGTGACAAGATATCTTTCAACATCTGGCTTTTGACATCGGCTGCCTGTTTCTGTTAGTGTGACATTTCAGAGGTGAGTTTTGTTTGTTTGTATTCTTCATCGTTTATATTATTATTATTACTACTGTTATTTTTTCTTATGATCTTTATTAAGTTATTATTATTACCATCATTATTATTTTCAACTTGTTGTTATTGTTGTTGTTGTTGTTGGTGGTGGTGGTGGTGGTATTGTCGTCATGGTCGTTGTTTTGGTGTTGTTGTGCAGTGATGTTGCCAGGATTTTTTCTTCTTCGGCGATTTAGCCGAAACAGCCATGAAAGTTTCGGCTTTTTACAGAAAGTTTCGGCTCTCTCTGCCGAAGCAGTTTCACAAGTTTTTCGACTAGATTCCCTCGCAATAAAACAAGTCTTTTGAGTAAAATAACAAAATTGAACAGAAACTTTATTTCCCTGAACTTTAGAATGCTGTCTACCAAACATTCAACACAAATCCAAGAAAAAGTGGGACTGTGAGTGTGACTGTCCCTTGGAAATTAGTCCAGCCAGCACAGGAATCTCGCAGAAACGGACATAATCGAGCCGATTCACTCGTGAAAACTTCGGCTCGGCCAGCCTACATGACAGACAGATTATCGGCTTTTTCAAAAACAAAAAAAATCGGCTTTTAGCCGAGATCCGACCCCAAACGACATCCCTGGTTGTGGCTGAAGCAGCTCTGTCAGTCGAACTGTTGTGCTTGTAACCTTGTGGTAGTGATCGAGTTCCCACTTTCCACTTCCGTTGTGAGTTAAAAATTATTCTTAATTTAATTTTAATTAGACCGGGTATACTCGGCCCCTACCCATTGATTTTTTTCCCAGATTAGTTTTTCTTTTTCTCCCTTCTTTTTATTTTCGTCCCGCTTTCCCTCTAGCTACCCTTGTCACCCCTTTACCCGCAAGCACTGAATCGGGGGAGGCTATTATGGAGGGAACTCGTACAGGTCTATTTTTAGACGGTTAGGTTTAGGGTTAGGTTAGGGTTAGGCTTAGGGTTAGGGTTTGGTTAGGGTTTGAACGCGCTATCGGGCGTTTCCGAAAATCCCGTGACCTTAGGTGACGTCCGTCTAAAAATAGACCTGTACGAGTTCCCTCCATAATAGCCTTCACCCAATCAGTGCCTTGACTAGGAACCATAACTCCAGCGATTGTCGTTCCTCGTGATGTCTCACGGTAGCCGAATTTAGTTGTGTTTCTGCTCGGACTTTGAGATTAAATATCTCGCCGTAGCATCAATGTATTGAGAAGCTGAATAGTCCATTGGATTAAGCAAACTTAGATCTGTTCAAATATGTTTAGGTTTGCGGCGGATGTTTGGTTTGAAACAGTGTAATTAGCGATTTTGTGGTTTACCGCCGTCAAAACCCTGTCTGGTACAGCTGTTTGTAGATTCATAGTAAAATAACCTCAGCCCTGATTTAGTCCCAATCCACATCGCTTGACAGCCCCTTTATTAAGTTGTTTCTCTATAGAGAAACAACTTTATGAGACGGGGCAGGTTTTGCTACGCGCAGCAGCAAGTTTCAGTGATACAAAACAAGACTGTGACGTTTCTCCAAACAATACTTACTTTCACGCACACAGTGACGTAACGAAATCTGCGTCATAGACACCTTACGTGCACACTTTGCTGCTGCGTTCTTTTTGGCGGGAATGACGTGTGTGTGTGTGTGTGTGTGTGTGTGTGTGTGTGTGTGTGTGTGTGTGTGTGTGTGTGTGTGTGTGTGTGTATGTGTGTGTGTGTGTGTGTGTGTGTGTGTGGACGGATGTAATGATGGCTATCTCCTAAACCACCTCGATGGAGGCCTTTTTACTTTGAGATAAAATGGGAAATCACCTTCTCCAGAGCTACCTTTCACGATTTTTAGCCTGCCGCATTTTCAGAAGAGTCATCGCCAATTTTAAAAAATTGGTCATGTTACGAATTTTTTCGAAAAAGTTGTTCAAATTCCTTCATTTTCTAGACTTTGGAAGTTCACCCAATCACACTGCCTTGATTTGTGCTACAGCTCTGTAGCTCTGACTGGTTTTGTGTAAAAAAAAATATTTCCGAGGTAGGGGTGGTTTGCACATAAGATCAAATATCTATGAAAAGACTACTGCAAATTACTTATCATCCCGGCGTTTTTGTCTAGTGTGACAACTGCACATATGACAGGAACTACTGCACTATTATATCTTTAGCATTTAGAATAACTGAACTTTTAGATAAACATAACTTTTTCAAGTTTCTGCGAGAAGCACCGGTCAAAAGAGTTCCAAATTTTCGATTTCATAAGTACAATCCAAGGTATTCTAGTCCATGTTTCGCCAGCCCTCTAGATCTTCCAGATTTTATGTAAAAATTAGTTCAGCCAGGGAAGTCACAAAAGCAACAAGGAAATCACAAGACATGCACAAGCATCATCTGTCATACCACCAGTGTGAAGCTGACGTCAAACGCTTAGTTCACAAACAAAATAAGCAAGTATCGTCACTGCCTCCGACATTTCACCAGCCCTCTAGATCTTCCAGATTTCATGTGAAAAATAATTCAATCGGGGAAGCCACAAAGCCAACAGGGAAATCACAAGACATAAACAAGCTTCCTCAGACGATGGCAGTGCTAGAGGCTGACGTGAAAATGTTTAGTTCGCGGAATTGACGTCATCTCTCTGTCTGTGTATGACGACCTGCCTGAGGCTGACGTCAAATGTTTAGTTCACGGAACTGACCTCTCTCTCTCTCTCTCTCTGGGGAGCCAGGGTGGCCGAATGGTAGAGCGTTGGACTTTCAATGCTCGGGTCGAGAGTTCGAATCCCGGCTGGGGCCAAATGTTTGTGCTGGCCTTTCTCTCGTTGCCCCGTCTTAGAAAGCACCCTTACGTGGTGGAAAAGGACGTTAAACTCCTAAACACCCACCCACCCACTCTCTCTCTCTCTCTGTCTGTCTGTCTCTCTCTCTCTCCCCCCCACCCGGCCCCACCCCCAGTCAAGTGACTAATCGGTCGAGGTCGTAGAGGATCTAGTGTCATTGGTAGAACTTGGAGAGGGGAGAACCGGCAACAATAACAACAAAACAGACAAAATAAAATGAAATTTGGAGAAACAACTTTGTAGGACGGGGCCGTTCCTCCTTGTTGTAGTTTCTTCTGGTTCAAATCCGATCGGCCTAGGCTTAGTAGATCGGCTGCAATCTGTAATTTACCGGCCCCTAAGAAACACAGATCTCCCCTCTTTCCCCCGTTTCCCCGGGGGCCTTCGCTAGGACCGGGATAGCCCCTCCCTATGAGGGCGGTGCCCCGCCTATATAAACTAGTGTCCAAAAGAAACGATACCAAGGGTTGGCAAGGACATACAATAAAAGCAGAACTATACAGAAATTTCAGAGTGGTATATTTCATTAGCAAATGTTTCCGGTATTCCCGAGCGCAGATGCTGTATTTGGGACGTGGGATACGTAAACCTATGTTTTTAGGCCTCGGGGATCACTTTGCACAAAAACATTCTGACAACAGTTTGGTATCGTTTCTTTTGGACACTAGTTTATAAGCCGGTTGGTCCACTGGTCGCGCAGATTTAGTAGATTTAGTGTCAGTGCTGGTATAGTCACTTTCTTGGTCGAGCCACACTCCTAAAGGAGGCCACGTGTTCTGATTTTCCGCCACTCTGCGACTCTCACGCTGTAAGTACACTTGTAGTTTTGCCTTATATGTATTTGGTTGATGTGCATCGATGATTTGGATTGCCATGCTTGTGCCATGCGTGCTGGTTTTGCCCATCGCAGTTTAGTAATGTTCTTTTAGTTTTGTAATTCTCTTATTGTAATTCATTGCGTAGCTGAGAGACCTCTACACGTTTTCCATTCTGTCATTTTAGTACTTTGGCCCGTGGCCGTATATCATGAGTCTAGCATCATGGTGTTTTGAACTGTTTTTATTGTTCCGAGTAATTCTGAAAAATGGTCCATTGTTTGATCTTGGTAACTGCTGTAAAACTCAGTTCTCTTGTTTCGTGTCACTGGTACTGAGACCAGAGAAATGATTCTGTAAATATTCTAATCGAAATTCGTATCTAAATCTAATTTCTGAACCATTTTCTGTTGGAATTTACCCTGGTTTGTAAACTAGGAGGCCGAGTGTAGTTGTACGGTAAGGGCAAAACCGCATGTTTACTTCGTACGATTTTATATTATTGCTGTTTTGTCAATTTGATCTGTTTTATTGATCTGATTTTATGTGTAGAATGTTACTGTTTCTAGTGGTGAACCTTTCTATCACACGAACGAGTATTTTTTGTTCAATGATACGAGTTCCTTTGTTCGGCTAGGCTGTAATGCCTCCCCTTTCTCCCGCGTGGCCGCGGTGCCTCATTGTTAACGCCTTCCCATTGTGGAAATCGCGTGACGTCACATGACGTCACCGGGTGTACATGTAATCCGTCCGCCATCTTAGTTACGTCGTGTCCGCTACTTTGTTCACATTTTGGAGTGACGTAGTGTCTGGGTTAGTTGGTTATATCAAAGACCGTAGATAATAAATTATCTACGGTCTTTGGTTATATTCTGCCGGCACTGTTTTATAGTCAGCCATGTAGTCTCTTGAAGGTAACCGTTGGTAGACAGCTCTCTCTCTCTCTCTCTCTCTCTCTCTCTCTCTCTCTTATGCGTTGTGTACTGGTTTAGATATATCCGCGTCGCTAGTTGTGTTGATCTGTTTCACCTTTGGGTTGTTATATCTGATCCCGATGTTCATCGTTTATTTTAGAGTAATAGTTTGTGTCTGGATTATGCCATGGCCGGTCGGTCAGTCCCTGATTGCTTTTTATGTTATTTTGATGATATTGTTTCTTATTATTGTGTTGTGTCTTACTAGGCACTGTTTCCTGCGTGTATAAATGAACCCAACACAAGTCAAAGCGACCAATGCGTTGAATCACTTGTCTGCACACGGTTACATTAATCAAACTCCTAACGCTGCCTGTGAATAGAACACGGTCCTATTTTTTCCTCGCCACGCCAGTCAATCGCCGCTGACTGCGCGCTATCGCTCTTTGTGTCTTGTCTAACGCCTGGCCGGAGGCGCAGTCCTCTGCACGCTTCTAGCGTGTGAACAGAAAAGTAGTTCGCGCAGGGTGCAACGGCTCATCGGACTCACAACGTCTGCCGTAGGCTTTAGCGTCAATTACGTGGCCTACCTAACTTGCAGGAGGAAAATGCCACTCTCCGTATTTTCCCCCACATACACAATATTCTTAATAGTTATTTTGTTATTGTGTGTGTGTGTGTGTGTGTGTGTGTGTGTGTGTGTGTGTGTGTGTGTGTGTGTGTGTGTGTGTGTGTGTGCAGTTCTGTGCAGCGGCATAGGAAGGCCATTGCCACATTCCTTCACAGACTCAGTGACTGACAAACGTACGATTCTTTGTGTCAGCAGGAACTCGAACTTGAAATGTTCATCTGTAGAATACGTTTGTAATGACATCATTGTTGAGCAGTTATTAACTATACGGCAGTCTCAAAATTCAGTTCGGATTAAACCGGACAACTGTAGTGCCCCCCCCCCCCCTCCTCGACTCTTTGTGTGTGTGTGTGTGTGTGTGTGTGTGTGTGTGTGTGTGTGTGTGTGTGTGTGTGTGTGTGTGTGTGTGTGTGTGTGTGTTACTGGGAAAACGGGGGTTGGGCCGGCAGGTCTGTATGTTGCATACTCGAAATTTGATATCGCCGCGTCAGTCACGCTCGAACGGTGCATTTCTTAGACCCTGTTAGACGAGTATTCCAAGAAGTATGATTATATCGCATGTGACACTTTATGCCCGTTAGTATGTTAGTGACGGTGGAGGTCTCTTTCGGGCTTCTGTCGAAAGGTCCGCGTGAGGATAGTTCGAGATCGTGGACGGCGTCTTACACACACACACACACACACACACACACACACACACACACACACACACACACACACACACACACACACACACACACACACACACACATCGCAAATAAAGCAATCGCACAATTTACAAACAAACAAACAAACTCAGTGATCCATGTTCACCCGCCGACTGACTGACCTGACCCCGTCGATGTCTTTGACCCCTGCCCTTCTCCTAATGCGGCTAATAATATGCGACTATAATATCATCGTATAGTCAACTCTCATGTGATGCGGACACTCGGTTCCGTTTCCTGTCACGATGTCGGATCTAGAGTGGTCACACGCCTGGGGGAGGGGGGGGGGGGTAGTCCGGAAACTGACAAATGCGTGGTACATCAATTCAAAAGGTTCAAAAGGTTCCTTTCATGTGAAAACATGTACTAGATAAGTTTGTTTGTTTGGGGGTGTGAGGGGGTGGGGAGGGGTGGGGGGCTGGAGGTGAGTTAGTCCGGACGGAAACTGACAAATGCGTGGTACATCCGTCAATTCAAAAGGTTCCTTTCATGTGAGAACATGTACTAGGGAAGTTTGTTTGGTTTCGGCTTCTTGTCAGTCGTACGCCAAGCGACACAGACTGAGAAGCTTTTGTGACCTGGACCACGTGACCTGGAGGTCTACGAACAGCCCGGGCTTGACTGAATGTACGAGATCGCAGGCATTGAGGGTTCGTGGCGAGGCGAGGCAATGCACAAATGATATGCGAGGAAAGCCTGAAACATCGTTCGTTAACTAATTATCATGATCTCATTGTAAATCGATCCTCAAGTTTTGTTTTAAAGAGCACACTTATTAGATATGCTAAGGGCAGACATGACGGTTAGTTCCTTAATATAACTTGAAAAGACACAATTAATTTCAAAATGGACTCTCTCCCCCCCTCCCCCGCCCTCTGCCCCCCCCCCTCCCCCAACACACACACACACACACACACACACACACACACACACACACACACCAAAAGCGACTGATACCAGCTGACAGTCCCAAGCGGGAAGTCCTGTGACGTGTCCCCCCCCCCCCGGCCCCTGAATGATAACGACAGAAACCGTCACTATATTCCTCCTTCAAGCTTTGACAGTACACAATAAATAGTACATGAACGCCGAGCCTGTACAGCGCTACTCCGGCAGTCATGCTGGCTGGTTTGATCCTGAAAATTTCGCATATCAGTTCGTGTGTCTTTGAAGTTGACCCATAGTTAATACAACAATGACATACTTGACCCTAAATACTAGTATCAAGGTCTCCTAGTACGGAAAAATCTTCAAGTATTGTTTCTTAGGAATGAACTCGGACGTATTAGTCGTGAACTCAGTATAATTACTGATAGCCTAGGTGATCAGCAATGCAACCCCCCCCCCCCCCACAGCCCGCTCCCTCTCCGGCCAACCAGACACTGATCGACACACACAGACACACGGACGGACACACACGCACACACACACACACACACACACACACAGACTCACACAAGGCACACACACCGGCACAGGCTGATACACACACACACACACACACACACACACACACACATCATGATCATGTCGTGTTTCGTTCAATGCAGTGCAAACTGAAGCCGACAAAGCCGGTCTTGACAAAATCTCCCTCAAGGTTGTCAATACAAGGAAACGAAATCATCCGGCCTATAACCCATGAGCACTGCGTAACTCCCATACACCCACACGGCCAGCAAAAGTCATTACTCAGCCTGGTCAGTGCAGCTGACCGACATTTGAGCTACACTGGCTGACTGTAAACATGCTGTAGCTCTTCACTGCTGAGCGACGCATGCTTTGGAAAAGTGAGGAACTCAGTGAAGAGACACCCCGGCTGGTGTCCTGGCATGACCTTTGACTTCAAGCTATTTAGCAGCCGAGGATTGACAAAGGGCAATGACGTCAGTCCCACCACCAGCACAAATACTAGGCCTAGCGCACACGCTTCCAGCTGAAAGCAGTTGTGGGTAGAGAGAGCGAAAGAGGGAGTGGCTCAGTTTGAGGGAGAGCGAGACAGAAACCGAGAGAGACGCGTCGTGAGAGCGAGCGAACAGCTGTGAGTGTGCGCGCCGTTGTGGTTCGACAGAGTTCAGTCAGTGTTTTCAGAGGCAGACCATCGTTGTCTCGTGTGTTTTCAAGAGGAAGCCGTAGGTATGTATCCAGTTTTCATACATAACACACAACAGGTAATAGGTGTTGAATAGAGCTTCAATTTTGACTTCTTTTTTTTTTCCTAGTACACTTGTCGGAGGCCCGGTACGCAGGTCTCAGTAATAGCCCTCACTGTATCGCTGCAACGGCTGTGTTTTGATTCACTGAAAGACAGCTGGGTTCATCCCGTGACATCCAGCGTAACGTAAACATCCTGGACTGTGTACGTGAATAACCAAGGCGATTGCACCACACTCAGCAACGTCAGTATGGGTGTTATCATTTTTCCGTCGTCTCACCGGCGGAAAAACCAACTACAGAGAAACATCTATGTATATATATAGCTAGCTGTCTGAAAACGCATCTCCACTTTCAAGTTCACAGCCAGTCAGTTCAGTCAAGTCAGTTGTCAGCGAACCTTCGACTTGAAACCCGGCTTGAATCGAGTACGTAACCTTGCGGATTTCTGCTTAGCCACGATTTTTTTTTTTATAACTGTACATGATGTAGTCAGAATCACCACATCAGTGTATGCATTTTATTCAGTGTGTCAGTCATTGTTAGACTGACTGAGACGCCCGTTCATGAGTTCCTAGAAACTATGCCCACTCGTCAGTCTTGCTTCACACGTCACTGTGAAAACCCAGAAGTAAGATTAGCGAACCTCAGTTGTGCCGTCAGTGTATGTTTTTCTTTCCTTTTTTTTCACAACACACTGACGCTGTTTCTGGGCTGTGCAATCTATCGATCGAACGTCGACAGTAGCTGGGTCTATTTTAGTTCAGTGCACGGCTGGCGGAGGCGGTAGTGACTGGATGAAACTGGTTGCAGCGTTTCGCTAAAGACTGGCTCTACTGAACGGATTCTCAGTGGTGAGGTCACGCACGCCCACGAGCCATCGTCAGTTATGGTCCAGCCGCGAGTGTACTAAGTATGGCCGGTGAAATCGAGTCTCAGCCGGAGAGAGAGAGAGAGAGAGAGAGAGAGGCTGTGTGTGTCACAGACGGTGTGTGTGCATGGTGTGTGTGTGTGTGTGTGTGTGTGTGCGTGTGTGTGTGTGCCGGTGCCGTGTGTGTGTGTGTGTGTGTGTGCCGGTGCCGTGTGTGTGTGTGTGTGTGTGTGATACCATGTGTGTCAGTGTCGGTGTGTGTGTGTGTGTGTGTCGGTGTGTGTGTGTGTCAGAGAGATAGAGAGAGAGAGAGAGAGCCTGAGAGAGAGACGGTGTTTTGGTGTATCAGTGTGTGTGTGACGGTCGGTGTGTGTGAATGAGAGAGAGAGAGAGACTGACTGACTGTGACTGAAACTTTATTTTCGAAGGATGAGATAACAGACGCACAGGTCTCTTACTATCTGTTCTTGCTACACTAATAAAACACACAAAATGTATCAGGACACACACACACTCACGCACACACACATACATACATCCACACTCGTGCGCGCACGGACTGCAGTGACCAGCACTTAAACGCTTTACAGCTATTTCACGACTGTGAAAGAGGGAGGCCGGGGACTGAATAGGGATGGGACGGAAAAGCCGCGGCCGGGTTCGACAGTAGGGGTGTTCGGTTCAGTTTCCGGTTAAAATCGGTCCGACTTTCTCACGGTTCGGTAAACCGGTTTGGCCTTAAAAAACCGGAAAACCGCGGTTTTTCTAAGGGACATCACGCGTCGTTTTTCAGCCCGTTACAAGACACCCTCCTCCTCCCCCTCCTCCTTATCATCACTGATCATCATCATGTTGTTGTTGTTGGCTGAACAGGGAAACCGGGGTGGCCGAATGGTAGAGCGTTGGACTTCCAACTTTCGGGTCGTGAGTTCAAATCCCGGCTAGGGCCAAATATTTGTGCTGGCTTTTTCATCGTTGCCTCGTCTTTGATATCATCCGTATGTGGTGAAAAGGACGTTAAACTCCCAAACACCCACCCAGCCACCCTTGTTGGCTGAACATTTCCAACGCAGGGGTACAGGAAGCCGGAGTACTAGGAGACCCCCCTCCCTCCCCCCCCTTCCATCTCTTGGGGAAACGTTAGAAACAATAGATGACGTATACATAGCCGGTTAACCGGTTTTAAACCTCGGTTTTCTATTGGAAAAACCGGTTAAAAACCGGTTTGAGAAATCGTACCGGTTCCACCCTCTATTCGACAGATACTCAGCCGGTGACGTGCCTTCTTCAAAATTGTCCACTGAGTCGAGTTATCAGACCCTCAGTGTATCAGTTATCGTATCGTTTGCGACTAGGAGCCTGCATAAAAATTGTGATCAGCGGTGCCTGAACTGTCGTTAGCCTCGCCAAGCATAACCCCGGATCTGAAGTGAAGGCCGACCCATAAGCCCCAAGCCTTTCCAGTCACTGACTAAAAAGAGCGGCGGCAGCGAACACACACATACACACACAAGTTATGAATCAGTCACGATACCTCAGTCAATTGCTTGATACACGAGTCGGCCCTCCTTCGTGTCCCGTCCTCTTGTCCCCTCGATCCTTTTCAGTTGGCTGAAGTTGCTTTTTCGCAGCGGCCGCGGTATAGAATGCCGTCAACAAATAACATACTGTCACCCGTTTCAGTTTCCGGCAGTCCAACGTGAACGAACGTCCTCTCTCTCTCCGTTCGTCTCTCTCTCTCTCACACACACACACACACACACACACACACACACACACCGACCCACCCACCACTTTAACAGCTCAAATTGATTTGTGAGCCAAGCAATCTTTTTTTTTTTTTTTTAAACCTGAGCCTTTAAATACAATATATTTGTTTTGCAGGTGTTATTTGAACCTGTATGGAAACCACAGACGAGTCGGACGGCAGAAGCCCCAAAGTGGTGATCGTTGGCGCCGGCTATGCTGGCGTTGCGGCTGCCGGAGTGCTGCGGGCGGGAGGAATCACTGACGTCACGGTACTCGAGGCCCAGGGGCGCCCTGGCGGTCGAGTGCAAACTTTGCAACTAGGTCAGTGTCTCATTATCATAACTGATTCATGTCATTAAAAAGGTTTTAAGTTTCTAGTTAATCCCGGGGAGGGGCGGGTGGGGGCTTGACGGTAAGTGTGAGATGGGATGGGTTACTGCCCTCAGGGAAGTAGTGGGAGGTGTTTGGGAGTTTAACGTCCTTTTCCACCACGTAAATGCGATATCAAAGACGGGGCAACGAGAAAAAACTTTGAGAGTCCAACGCTCTACCATTCGGCTATCCCTGCTCCCCGCCCTCTTCTAAATACAATGTACGCACGTGTATTCTATTTCTTTGATCAGAATACCGACTATATGTAGTGGCGTGTTGTGTGATGATGATGATTTTACTTACCTGCTGTTTCAGAGGATGGACACCTGGAGATTGGCGCTCAGTTTCTGCACGGTCAGAACGAGATCTACGCCATTGCTGAGAGGGAGAACAACCTGCTGGGTGCGTACCTACGCTATATAGCGGTCAGCTTTAGCATGAGGGTGGGCGGATGGGTGTTTGGGAGTTTTTCGAGGCGTCGGTCCCTCTCGAGCACACAAAGGAGTGATCTGATTGATTCGGATATCATGGTGGGGATGAGAGGGCTTCGCGCATGAGTGCGCCGCGTTGGGGTCGCGTGTCCGCATAGGCAGTTTGAGTGGCCGGCGGTACCCCGCAAACAAATTTCGACCCCCCCCCCCTCCATATCAGATATAGACCCCACATGGTCTAACCCATGGGCACCTCTTGGAAAAAACTTTCCCACCACAGATGAGCTTTAGCATGAGCAGCTCGTGTCAACAAAACCTGTTTTCAGAACAGGTAACACTGTAACGGTGAGCTCCCCAGGGGTAATCGCAGATCTATCTTATTTTGCCTGTAAAGACTGGTAATATTTAATAACAGTAATTGCGACATCTTTGTATAACCAGCGGTTTTTGTTTTCTTCTGTTTGATCAGACGACGAAGAAGGCGAGGAAGCTGAGATTCTCCCGGACACGGTGCTGCAGTATCATGAATACGACTTCTACACTCCCGGCGGCCATCTCGTGGATGGTCACGTGGTCCTTGAGAACCTGCGCGCGCTGGAGGAGCTGAACAACAAGGCCCGCAGCGAAGGCGTGGCCAGTGACGTCATGGTGTCACTCGGGGATTTCTTCCGAGATCGCTATACTGACGTGATGTCCACTACCCCAGGGGAGGACTGGGTGAAAGGCTCCATGCTAAAGTAAGGTTTCAGCTTTTGCTCTGTTGTATTACTGCTCTCTGAGGCGTCCCTCTCGAGCACAACAAAGGAGTTATCTGATTGATGCGGATAATCATGTTGGGGTTAGTTAGTTAGTTAATCATTTAGGGCTTAACGCCGCGCAAGCTACAAAGACTATTTCGCGGCAATAATCATGTTGGGGATGAGAGGCCTCCTAGCATGAGCGGGCCGCGTTGGGGGTTGCGTGTCCGCACAGCCAGTTTGCGTGACGAAACCCAGTAACAAATCCCCCCCCCCTCCCGATTCCCCAATATGAACCCCACATGGTCTAACCCATGGGCACCTCTTGGGAAAAAACTGGAAGGCGCCTCTTAGATTTGCACCCAAGAGGGCCCTAAGCGGGTACCATGAGGTTTATCGAGTTTTTGTTGTCTGGGAAGACTAAGACTTGAATCGGTTAGGCAGCACTGAATGAGTTATACCGGCGAAGACCAAATTAGTTTATTCTGTATTTCTCTTTGTGCAGATGGTTCGAAAGCTGGGCGAAAATGGATTCTGGCGGCACAGTGGATGAACAGTCCCTGCCGGGCACGGGCAAGTACGCCTACGTCCCTGGAAGTGGCGTCCAGGAGACGAAAACCGGGATGGAAGAGGTCTTCAAGTGTCTCCTACGCGAGTCACTTCCACCCGAGAACCTGCTGTTGAACAAGCCGGTGAAGAAGATACACTGGACGGAGAAAGCCGTTGATTCTGCAGAGTCTGAAACCGTGGACGAAAACTCGTCCAAACGAGAGAGGACTAAAGAGTTATACAAAGAGGTGGACGAAAATTGGTCCAAACCGGAAAGGACTAAAGAGTCGGGCTTAGAGCTTGACAAAGATTCGTCTGACGACGAGAGAACTAAAGTGTTCGCGGGTACCAATTTCATCTCAGGGGAGACCAAACCGTCCGCCGGGGACCAGGCAGATGCTGCTGTTACCGGCCTTTCTATACATATGGAGAAGTCAGGGGCCACAATTGACGAGAACGACGCAGACGACAGTGGAATGGAGTCGTCAGCAAGCAAGACGACACCGGAGACGTCTGACGACGAGAAAACCGAAGATTTCAAAGAGAGAACTGACGGAGTCGTAAAGATTCCTCCAGAGCAGATCATTCTGGAAATTTCTGACGACAAATTGAGGACTAACCCTCCTGCTTCGAAAAAGCTCGGTGACGGATTCAGGGTTCGTGTAGAGTGTGAGGATGGAGAGATCTTCCATGCCGATCACGTGATCGTGACGTCATCCATCGGATTCTTGAAGGACAACGAAGATTTCCTCAACCCCCCGCTGCCCAGCCTCCACCGCAGGGCCGTCAACTCCATGGGTTTTGGCAACGTGGCCAAGGTGTTCCTCATCTGGGACCAAGAGGAGAGCACCGGCCTGCAGAGCGTTCTCCCCTGCATGGATGACGTCATGGCGGAGTGGCAGCGTCAGGTGCTGGGCAGTGACGTATGGGGCGCAGTGTTCCTCTGGCCAGACGGAAAAAAGCCTCAGCTGAAATCCGCTGTCACCCCGATTACCACTTCAGTGAGTAAACACTAAATGCGTACAGGTGCATTTTTACTTACGTAGACTTTCGAGTGTGACACAACGTTTGATCAAATAAAAAAAAATAAAAAAATAAAAGGGTAGTTTTTCGATCTGAATAACGTTTTTTTTTTTTGTTTTGTTTTTTTGTTTCTTCCGATATAAGTTTCCAAGCACTTTCAGCCTCTCAGTTTCATGATGCCCTTTTGCAGACCGGACGTCAGTGGTTTGAGGACGTCAGCCTGTGGGAGTTGCCCTCCAGTCTTGACACGTGTATCAGTGCCTGGATCGGAGGCGAGGCTGCCACCGTCATGGAAGCGGTTCCGGAGTCAGAGGTGAAGGACGTGCTGTATGAAATGCTGGTGCTGTTCCTGAACAAGCCCAGCATTCCGCCGCCTACACGCGTCATCAGGTCAGTCAATGTCGAGTGAAGCAATTTCAAGTGCCCTTTGGTGAACAAGCGAGAGACCCAAAGCCGATGCTTACCAACTGACGGCAGTGCTAACTGGTTTCAGATTAAAAAAAAAAAAAAAAAACTGCTACAGTGTGTGTTCTGTCCATTTCGTTTCCCCAGTAAGGGGAGAACAATCTAGCTTCACCCGCAGGTGGCCTTGACCAGGTCAGGTTGGGCGCAGATCTAGATGTTCTTCCTATATCTTTACACTGTTATTGTTGAAATATCTTTTACTTCTTTTTCTGATCCAGCAAGGCCGTTTTTCCCAGCAACATGACTCAGGATCGGCTATGCAATATTATATGGCGTAGCGGATCTAGAGTCTTTGACTTGCTGTCTGTGAGAGGCTAACGTGACAATAACGTTAAGTCAATAACATGACTTTGTTATTAACTGTCTGCAGGTCAACTTGGCACTCGAACCCTTACACCCGGGGTGCGTACAGCTTTCTGGCCACCGGAGCCCCTCTAGAGCTGCACGACGCGCTCAGCCAGCCTCTTCCTGCCAAGGAGGTGAGTCCCTCAGGCTGTGGTGCACACACTAGCTTCGGCTGTGACGTCACCACCCTGTAAGGAAAGACCTTTGCTGTCAGTCTCAGCCACGGTTTGGAAAACTGACGAAAAAGCGTCATATATCTCCCGGTGTCCTGTTCCATGTATCAGGCAATATATTATGGCCTTTTCCTCGTTACCCCGTCTTTGAAATCACCCATATTATGTGGTGGAAAAGGACGTAAAACCCACAACCAAGTAACCAGTATTTAAGGGAGTTGTTTACGGAGCGGGGAATGCGTTGCAGCGTTAGACCTACTGCACGCGATGCGAGCCTGCAGAGTCTTCGCACGCTGGTCGAACGGCTTTTCTGTTCACTCGCTACGAGCGTGCAGCGAGCGGACTGCGCCGCCGGCCGGCTGGCGCTTGGACAATACACAAAAGAGCGAAAGCGCGCGGTCAGCGGCGATTGCCTGGCATGGCGAGGAAAAAACATAGGACCGTGTTCTAATTCACTGGCGAGCCGACGACATGGATGATGGCGCTTCAATGCCTCCGGCGAGCCGATTTCATTGGCTGGGAGTGCATTTTACCGCTGGTAGGCGTGCAAAATTGCCACGTCTGACGGGCCCTTAACAGTCTTGGGACAGTCACAGGCTCACATTGGCAAGAACCGGTTGGTTCTCACTTGTCCTTGGTGAAATCCTCGGGAGCCGGGGTGGTCGAATGGTAGAGCGTTGGACTTCTAATGCTCTGGTCGTGAGTTCGATCCCGGCTGGGGCCAAATATTGTGCTGGCTTTTTCATCGTTGCCCCGTCTTTGATATCACCCTATGTGGTGGAAAAGGACGTTAAACCCCTTAACACCCACCCATCCTTGGTGAAATCCTCACCGTTTTATTGTTTTGGCGATGGTTTTTGCGGCATGCACTGCCGCCAACGGAACTGTGCGGAGTTTGAAATCTCACTACAAAGACGAGACTTTCGGCCATCGCGTCGCCGTATCTCGAACAAATTCATTGTAAAATTTGCTAGTGTCTGGAGGTGTTTTACTTTTCTTTTCTACTAATATTATATCTATTTATAAGCGAAATAAACGCCACTGCTGTTTTGTCTCTGCGCAGTAGACACATAAATCTCACTACAAAGACGAGGCTTTCGGCCATCGCATCACCGTATTTCGTACAAACGCATTGTAAAATTTGCTAGTTCCAACGCTGTGAGTGTCTGGAGGTTTTTGTCTTTTTTTCTTTCTAATGTTATGTCTAGTTATAAGTTAAATGAACGCCTCTGCTGTTTTGTCTCTGCGCAGTGGACACTGTTGTATAAAGCTTGCAGTCACGTATCAGTAATCGATTTTGACGTGCAGTTGTGTTCCGAACTGGTGTTTTAACGATTTGGGGACGTCATTTTTGTTATCAGGACCCAGTGCTGCAGCTGGCGGGAGAGGCGTGCAGTAAACACTACTACTCCACTGCGCACGGTGCCCTGGATTCCGGGTCGCTGGCCGCACGTGCAGTACTGCGTCACTACGGCAAGCCTGCACACGAGTAAACGACCGACAGACGTGACACGAAACGCACAAGGTCAAGAGGGTGGATAGTGAACTGTACATCAGTGTTCCTTATTCGCATTTATATGTTAAGCAGAGATTTCAGAGTGTGACGTAGAGATTTGAGCCTGTATGTCACTGATTTTACAAAATGAACCTCTGAATACCGCGGTTGCCGGTTACGCAGAGTCGGGTGCTTTCCATCGCCGGAGACGCAAACGGTCCCCCATGATGTGGGCTATGCATGCGATGGCGAGCAACGTGAGCGTTTCGACCGGCAAAGATGTTCGCGATAAAATTAAATCAATGAAAGTTCCTGAACTGAAAAAAATATCTGAAAGACAGGGGCGTGCGTTTTAGTGGCTACACAAAAGCGCAGCTTATCACTTTAGCCCTTGAAGCAGATTGGCAGTCGCTTCAACCGAGAGACTCGGTCTTGCCACGCGGAGAAGTTCTGCCTTCGAATCGCTTTTATCTACAAATTTCTGAGTCTCGGCTCTGAAACTTTTGAAGGAAAGGGCTCAAACTGAACGATCTCACCATTAGGTAAGACCATCTCTGGGAATTTTTCCAGCTTATCTGATTTTCTCGAGCCATTTTGGCAGCCGATCGCAACGCAGTGGTAGTGCGGCATCGTGTGTGACTCGAGCAGCCCACATGCCGAGTCTATCAAGCCCAGTCTCGGTCCAAAACCGCGCACGTTCACACGTGTTCACGCGCTATAACGAGAATCGGCAACCGCAGTATTCGACAAAGATGGTCAAACTGAAGTGACCCTCAGTTTTGAAATCTGTAAGGGACACTGTGTATTCTTCTTTCTAAGAGGACCAGCATCTCTCTGTTGCAATCATTGTGGTGCATGTGCAATTCATGTCTGACAGTTTTGTTTTTCATTTTTAGCCAGGAGAGTTTTACTATTTTTAACTTCTCTTTTTTTATGGTGCATGTTTTCTCGAAAGAGTCAGTTGACAAGGGAGGAGGGTATTAGCGTATGTTATCGCCCGAAGTGTCTTTTACATCCTCAGTGATATTCCAGTCGTCGTCTTTGAAATGAATGGACCAAACTTTTTCATCTATGTTTAATTTGTCGGTTCTTTATGTTGACAAGAAGAAACCTATGTCACAGAAAGAGCTATTTAAAGAAACCTTTGTCGAACCAGAGACTATATATAGAGAGATAGGAAACAAAGACACTTTCGGAAATATGCATGGCTACGGCATTTGTGACTTAAACTCATCCTTAAATAACGCTTTGCTGTCCAAATGACCAATTTTACTCCTGCATGTAGGCTACTTGAAAACGTGATTTGGTGGTTTTGGTTTAGCAGAAGATCCGAGTAAGTCAGCATTTGAAACTGTAATTTTCTGGGAAGTGTAGAATTCGGAATTTCGAAATTTGACATTTCAAACTCTCTCTCCTACATCAGTATTTTGTTGTGGGCCAAAAATACTTGCTTCCCGTTGTCGGATACCTTGTTTCAAAACACCGGGGTCATTTGGAGGCAGATGGGGGCTGAGAGTTGTGTTATTTGAAATTCAGACAGCGACCTGGTTCCTAGGGTAGCAAAGGACATAACTTGCAAACAGCTGCAAGAACCAGCTTCCTATCTCTGTATGTATGTCTCTGGTCGAACTGAATATGACATCAGTTAAGCGCTTTGTAAATGAAATGCAGATGTCGAGATTTTAATGTTCTCTTGCATGTATATATATATATTTTTTTTATCCCATGGCAGGTTTAATTACCAATTAGCATTCCATTTCGTCGATAGGGCCGCGCTGTTACTCGTGCAAACATCGAACACGCGGAATAAGTTAATTATAATACTGATCAACACAGACGATCGTGTGGTCTTATGTACAATGACAGCACACCTGGCGTTTATGTTGAACATCTGTGTTACGTAAGCAAAGGGGTGGGGGTGGAGTGGATGGTGAATGGGGGAGGGGGGGTAGGGATCTTTGGATCGTCAGTTATTTGTTTGGATTGGTCTCTTTTATCGCATTTTCTTTGTTCACTTTTGTGAATTTTTTTGCCAGTGCTCTGAAAGGGAATCAACTGATCTTAGCCGTGTAGATGGTGAAAATAAACAGGGTGCTTATTTTGACATACTGTGGTCCAAAGCGGTCTGGGTACAGACTGACTTACCTTTTGACAAATATGTATTCCTGTAATCTTGGTCTTACCTCAATCGGATTTGACCTGCGAGACGATACTTTTTGCTTGGTAAATAAACATATGCAACAGTATCACGAAGAGAACTCGCGCGCGCGCGTGTGTGTGTGTTTGTGTGTGTGTGTGTGTGAGTGTGAGTGTGTACGCACTGATGTTAGTAGTCCTGAAATATATATACAGTACAGTATATTCTCTTTTCGTCTGGAGTGTGTGTCTGCATCTCATCAAGAACCACACAGCAGGGTTATTAATTTAATCTTGATCTCATGAATATGTATTCTCTTCTATTGCGTTTCCACTAAGCAAGACAAACGTCATTTTCCTGCAAGCACTCATGCAAAAAAGCAAAAAACAAAATAATACACCTGTTTGATCTGACTGTAATGAGCTGCCAACCGACCGCCCCCCACCCCCCTCCCACCCTCCCCCATTGACCCGTACGAGCTGACTAATGAATTGAAAATCTATTCCGTGCGCACCTTTGGTGCATGAACCGGTACACACAGCAACACGTGCAAAGTATGGTATTGGGTAGTCTTCGTTATTACCTCTGCCAGCAACAGCAAAACCGTTATATATATAGAGCGAGTGCGTCCAGGCGGACTTGGCTGGGCCCTTCAGTGAATTCATTTGAGGCTCGTCTGTAGCAATACAACACACACGAAAGCCGGTGGGGACTCTCAGTCTTCCGAAGTTGAAACTGCAGCCTTTTGACCTGGCGCTGACGTCACGTTTAGATCTAAAAACCAAGGTAGGTATAGTTTTTTCTCGTGCCCCTTATCATTGCTTAGTTCGCCCGTCAGTAATAATAATAATAATAATAATAAGGCGGCTTAGTTGGTATAGTTCGACCGTTAGGGGGTGCAAATGTATACCAGTCAATTCCATCGATATTTCGCATAATGTGAATTCCTAGAACGAAGTCAGCGGCCACGTGACTTCACCTCGCAAGACCCCGGAGTACATTTGCTCCCCCCCTCGATCCCGCGTTGCGGGAATACAATCGCCCCCGTTAGTGGACGACTGTTTATGCCGAAATATCGACGGATTTGACTGGTATACATTTGCAACCCTAACGGTCGAACTATACCAACTAAGCCGCCTTATTATTATTATTATTATTATTATTATTACTGATTTGCTACACAATGTACTTTAATATCTTACACACACATCTGCAGCAATATACAAGCAATCCTACACATAACTCCTAAGCGCCCACACACGAATCACATCCTGAATCAAAATCGTCACAGCACTAGACAGCACTGTTATGCAACCTCGCGGCCAGCAGTCCGCCCGAGAGACGGCGCAAAGTGCCGTCATATGGAATCACACTCCGGCCGCGGGCGGTCGAGGCTAGCCAGCGCAACATGACGGCACGTTGCATCACACTTAGTCGAGCGGTCGACTCTAGCCAGACAGCTCGAGTTCGCACCCTCTTGTGAATACGGCGGTCACTGGCTTGTTCGGGTATTGGCCACGTAATAGCTAACGGCACACTGATGGGTCCCGTTGCAACTTGCCCCAACCACTTCCCACTGGCGTCACGGTGAGGACGGTAGACGACAACAGGCAAGTCCTGTTACAACGAGCATGAAACCACATGTGGCTGACCATGAGGAGAGAGAGAGAGAGTGTGTGTGTGTGTGTGCGTGTGTGTGTGTGTGCGTGCGTGCGTGCGCGCTTTTTGACTGTTTCTTGCTCACACCATTGTTATGGACAATATGTCTGAACAATTACAATGGCTGAGTCTCTCTCTCTCTCTCTCTCTCTCTCTCTCTCTCTCACACACACACACACACACACACACACACACACACACACACACACACATGAATGCGATCTACTTCTTTATATACCAGAAAGTTCTTTTGCCTGTGGTTAACCTGAACTGTGGTGTCAAATCAATGAGGATCTGTGTGCATGCGGTGGAGGGACTATTGGGTTTAAATGACAGATATTGAGGTCCTAAGCTGTTAGACAGCAAACGTTTTCGTGAACAAAGTACCATTTACTCAAAAAACACCCTCTGCTTTCGGTTCCTGGGCTGCGCCATGTTGCCGCACTCTTTCGCGAATGAGACGGGAAAGGTGCTGACGGTGACGTCACTCCACCACCACTGTCAGCAATGCCCGCTTTCAGCGGGTTGTTCCAGATTGTTATTTTGTGTTCGAGATGCCACAGTGCAGAGCGTTTGGTTGTTTCAGCAAACACGGCACGTGTAAGAATGCAGATGGAAGCCACAAAAGCTTTTTTGAATTTCCGAATCTAAACAAATCAAAGGAAAAACGGAGGTTGTGTGCAAAATGGATGGAGACCTTGAAGGACGGCTCGCTTGCCCCGCCGAGTGCAGGAATACGCCTGGAACAGTCGAGACCTCGTTTGTGGAGATCATTTTATCCCGGTATGTTTCACTGGCGCTTTTGCGAACGATATTGCTGCTTCACTTGTCAAACACGCATCTCCCACACTCGTTCTCATCAATCGGCTCTTCCCCATCGTCCCCACTGTTTTCTGCCTGACCCCTTACTGAGCTCCTCTTCAGAATATTCTGGCTCGAAATTATAGGGAACTATCCCCAAATCCATTCTAGCTTTCAGGAAATTAGCAAAGTGTGTATACGAGCCAGAAATAGCACGCCTAAAACGTGTAGCAGGCACACCTGCACGCACAATGTCAGAATCTCGCCTGCTGCTGAGTGGTGGAGTGACGTCACTGCTAGGATCAACATGGCAGCCCCCATGGCATCGCATTTCGGCTGCCGTTTGGTGTGATAAATGCTGAATGGTGTATTAGTGTTGAAATCTTTTGGGCTGCAGCCGTCTAGGACACTACTATCTATCCCCTAAACCCAACATTGCATTTGACTTGCCTTGCCCTTTAAGTTTAAAGTCCACCGCCTGTATTGATGTGTATAAATGTGTTCGTGTGAATGTTGTGTGTACGCGTGAGCAAAAAGCGCATGGAGTGCTTTTTGAAGCAGAACTCCGCGCTCTACAAGTGTAATATATTATTATTATTATTATTATTATTATGTTTAGCAACATGTGGTGTGGACATGTGGAAGTGTTAGGCCAAAGAAAATCCTATTTCTCTGCTACTAGAGGCCGCACAGTCACGAAAATGAGAAAATCCTATTTCTCTGCTACTAGAGGCCGCACAGTCACGAAAATGAGAAAATCCTATTTCTCTGCTACTAGAGGCCGCACAGTCACGAAAATGGTCGCACTGGCCGAAAGGAACACTTGTTCATTGGCAAACAGTTTCAGAGCTCAGCCCCCCCCCCCCCCTCAAAACTCACTGACATAGAGGCTTTTAATATCCACAAAATGCCATGCACGACAGTTTTGCAGCTACCATTAAACATGTCGACAAAACGTGTGATGCGGACCATGACAGCAACACCTGGCCCCGACTGAGGCTTTGGGCATCATGTAATGAACTCATGCAGTGTCTACTGTTTTACCTGGCCGTGGTGTGTGTGTGTGTGTGTGTGTGTGTGTGTGTGTGTGTGTGTGTGTGTGTGTGAGGGGGTGGGGATGGTGGAGGAGTAATAAAGATGGCGTAGAGTGTTTCCAGGGCTACTTTTTCTGATTCAAGGAACTTGAGGGGGACTGGCGATGTCGCTGGGACAGTTGTAGAACCTGCTGAAGTTCCAGCCCTTGTAGTCTAGTAATGCCCAAGAAAACACGCTTGAGATGAGTGGGGGATGGGTGTGTGTGTGGGGGGGGGAAGGGGACGTCACCAAGGGAAACAACTCTGAATTGCAATTTTATTTTAAAAATACCAAAAATTACTGTTTGTTCAAAATCAGCATAGATTTTTTTTTTAAAATTTGAACTGCAAAAATAGTTCAAAGCGATGACTTGATTCTTAGCAAGGTAACGACCAGAAAAACACTGCATGGCTAGGAAAAAAAAAGAAGAAAAAAAAAGAGGCCTCTGGACAAAAACTTTATGTGCTTGAGCAGTCAAACTACAACCCAAAACTGGTCCACTATGGTGTGCAATTTGGTACAAATATCTATTCACCATATAAATTATAATAATAATAATAATAACTGAGTATTGTATAGGCGCTTTACCCAGTTTCTTGAATCGGCTCAAAGCGCCACGAACTGAACCCAGCACGCACGCTCAAATGAATCACACGCATCCTCTCACACATTGGACATGATCACATATAACAATCACGTGGTGCGAAGGGTCAGCTCAGCTATTCAAGTTTCGGAATTTTGAATTGCATTTACAGTCAAACCTGTGTAAGGCGGTCACCCAAGGGACTGGGTCAAACTGACCACCTTAGACAGGTGGCCGGGTTATCCAGGGTGTCATGTCAACAGCTAGTGTGTCAGGGGATCCTCTGGGGTGACCAGGTTAGACAGTGGTTTGGCTTATACAGGTGACCGCCTTGGCAGGTTCGACTGTATTTTCAATTTTTGTGGGCTGAACATTTCCAAAGGAGAGGGGGAGGAAGCCGGAGTACGCGGAGAGAACCCCCGACGATCGGCCCGAATGAACGGTGCCACGTACGAGAAGGAAAAAATTCTTTGCCCCGAACCTGACCTCTCGCATTGGTGGCAAAGTCTAGACCACCTACCGCTCCCACGAGCTATGCTACTTTCAGTCTGTGCTGTACAAAAGCCAGTCCAAATGTTTGTGGTGCAGGGATGCGAATGTAATTCTCAATGATTTTTAGACAAACTGTAAGTCCAAGTAGCGGCAGGGGAAAACAAAAATCCGCCAGTTTGACTACCCGGCCCTCGTCCGTGTAGGCGTTTTAAAAACAGTCGGGCAGATGTGAAAGGCGTGTATCGTACTGCAAGTGAAATGTAGACCTGCTGTACCCGCTTGCTGCATCTCCTGTGTTGACAGCCTGGCCTGAAATAGTGTGCTCGAAACGAGGTGTGGTTAAAATGTTCTGCTAAAGACTGACTGAACATACCGAAAACGTCACAGTGGCCACTTCAGTTGGGGCGAGATCCAACACAGCGGGATCTGGAGTAAGGGTGGTGCCTTATAGCTTGGGCAGAAGACACCAACTTTCAAGTGCCAAATTAAGCATTGGGCGGCACTAGACCAAGCATGGAGTACCATGGTTAGAATGCACGCCCATTTTCCCCAACAAAAAGGGAGAAAGTGGCCGAAAAGTGAATTTGCCAAAGTCATCATTTTTGAGATAGCGTCCGTCGTCAGAAGACGCATACAGGAGAGGTTAGGGTACAGATGTACATTCATATTCTTCAGCTGATGCTATGAAAACATGGGGGGAAAAAGTCTTACAATTATTTGTCTATGGAAAGGCATTTCACATCGAGCATATCGTAACCTCAACATGCAAATGCTCTAAATTTGTACTGATGTGCGTCTGCAACAATGCAATGAAATAAACCTGTTTAAACCAAAGGCAGAATAACGATCCTTAGCTTAATTTTTTTATGCGTTTGGGGTGGGGTAGGGGGGAGTGTTTTGGTTAAAAGAGAGCCAGATGGCTCGTCTGGTTAACTTGATAAATTAAACTTGAATCGGAAGGTCGTGGGATCAAATCCGGGTAAGGTCAGTGAACACTGACAGTTGTCGTTTCGCCGAGTTTTCCTACTTCGAAAAGTCAAGATTCAGGATGTTGTAAACCGCTTTTATATATATATACAGTATACAACGAAAGATTACTTGGCGCCAACGAAGGAAACTGAGCCTCACAAATCACAAAGTTCCTTTAATTTTACAGTGTTTCAATGTACCAGTGGTGTGTGCATGTGACTCTGTGTGTGTGACTGTGTTTGTGTTACTGTGTGTGACTCTGTGTGTGTCAGTGTGTGTGTGTGTGTGTGTGTGTGTGTGTGTGTGTGTGTGTGTGTGTGTGTGTGTGTGTGTGTGTGACAGAGAGAGAGAGAGAGAGAGAGAGAGAGAGGGGGGGGGAGCTCACTTGAGGACATATCCAGAAATTGTAAACGCATTTAAAGCCGTTCTTAACCGGGCGAACCACCAGTCTGGCGAATTTGTTCGGCGAACTGTGTATTGTATACGAACAGGGCAAGCGTGCACACGTACGTAGTTCCAGAGGTTCGGCCGGACTAGTTCTCTTTCTTAACCGACCGTTAATGATATGCATACGTCATCGCCCGAACAAGGCGGACTCGGAAGTTGAGACAATCGTAAACAACCAAAATGGCCGCCTTCGTAGATCGAGACGACCAGGCATTTGCGGCAGTTATCGTTTTGAGTGAACTCTTGGAAGCCGAGGAAGAGGAAAAAAGAGGAAAAGAGCGCAAGAGAGGGAAATGTGAAGTGAGTCGATAGCCGCCAATCCGTCCGCCATTTTCCTCAACTATGTACATGCGCACAACAGCTCTCCCCGAGCAACCAATCAGAGCGCAGGATCGGCAAAAGGATCGCGAGGGTTCCCACGTCACGCTATGCAGTCCTCGAACCTTGTTCGGCGAACCTTTCGAACCAGGGTTTGCGCAGAAGTATTTGGTCGGTTAAGAAACAACGTGCGCGAACCTAGTTCGCCGTACTCTTCGAACCTAGTTCGCGAACCAAAAGTCCGCCCGGTTAAGAACGGCCTTTATCCAAAGCTGTTAGGGTGACTGAAGAGAAAAAAAAAAATCTGTGGATAAATATAACGGCTAAACTCAGCAAACTTGACCAGTGGTGTCACTGGTGTGTCCAAACATGGTGATGAAAGTACAAACAGAGGAGGGGCTACAGACTTGTCTCTCACGGAGGGCGAGGTTGGTCTTACATGGTATTATATAGGAGCTGATGGGACCAAAGACAGACTGAGTATAATCCTTAGGACCGACACACTGCTTCAGGGCATCTCAGTCTCCGCTTCAGTGGAGCGCTGTTGGTCGCTCCAGTGAAACGAACTTACTGTAACCGGGTTTGTTGGCTTAGCATGCATGCCGGGCAGTTTACCATTGCTCTGACTGATTTTTTTGTTGTTGTTTTGTTTCAGTCACATTTTCTGTTCATTTCGAAGCCGCAACTTTTCCTGAATTCGCAGGGGTTTTTTTCCCCGTTCGCGACCCAAACTTTAAAACCGATCGACTGAGAGTCTTACTCTACTTCGTGCGCTGACTAAATAAATACACGACACCGGAAAAATGGATGGGACGAAACCGACTGTTCTGGTCGTCGGGGCAGGTTTTGCTGGAGTTGCGGCTGCTGGAGCACTCAGAGAATGCGGTGTGAGCGACGTGACCATTCTGGAGGCGCAGGACAGACCCGGGGGCCGAGTCATGAAAGTTCCTGTAGGTACGTACAGCTTTCCTGCACTGCAGTCTCTTGAGAGGAGTTCGAATCCCGGCTGGGGCCAAATATTTGTGCTGGCCTTTTTCTCGTTGCCCCGTCTTTGTTATCACCCGTATGTGGTGGTTAAGGACGTTAAACTCCCAAATACCCACCCACCCTGTTTGAGAGTTGTGTTGCAATCATTGGAGTTGTTGTTTCGTTTTCTTTGTTTCTACGTTCAGATTATAATGTTACAACAGCAATGGTGATAATTATTACATTATAAGAGTATTGAGTATTATTTGTACCTCTTATAACGAACGAAGCAATCTGTGAGTCTAAAGACCATGTTCCGTCATTTTTTGTTTTTTTGTTTTCAAACAGACACTAAAGTATTTTAAACTGAATTGAATTGAATTCAGTCGAATCTTCTGCAGTATAACGTGTATTTAAAAATTCGGAATCGGAAATTAGACAAAACGTAAACAGATTAGAAAGTCCTTTGTTTTCAGATACATTCGGTACTGTTAAAACTACACAGTTCTTTCTTTGAGTGAAGCGAGTCTGAGTCAGAGGAGGAGGAGGGGGGGAGCGAGCACAGGCACAAGGCACAGTACACATAGAACATTACAGGGGCGCCGGAACCGGGGGGGCAGGGGGGGGGGGGCAGCTGCCCCCCCTGTACCCAAACAGGGGGGGCAAGAGTGTCTTTTTGCCCCCCCCCCCCCCGGAAAATCAGGTGACTATGGCAAGAGGGGGGGGGGGGCAAAGCCATGGTCTTGCCCCCCCCCTTCCCCTACCTCTCCCCCTACCCCTCTTAGTGCTCTCTCCCTCATCCCACCCAACAGAGAACTTCTGTTTTTGCGGACCGAAGGCTGTCCGCTCCTCTGATTGCCCCCCCCCCCCCCCCCCGCTTTTCACTTTTTTCGGGCAACGTCCTGGTTCGTAAAGGTTTTTTTGTCTACGCAGCATTTGATCCCCCCCCCCCCCCCCGCTTTTCACTTTCTTCGGGCAACGTTCCCCCCTCCGAGATTCTGCCCCCCCTCCCCCCAACATCTTCCGGCGCCCCTGCATTAGTAAGATGCATATATATACACCATCATCCCGGTATAACGACAAGAGAGAGAGAGAGAGAGAGAGAGAGAGATTCTACTTTAAAAGCTTGATAATCTAATACACGTACAAGACATTCTCCTGTTCTTTTTGTTCTCCAGACGACGGTTTCGTCGAAACGGGAGCACAGTTCATACACGGCGAAGAGGGGAACGCATTGTTCGGCCTAGCCAGCAAATACGATATGCTTCTAGGTAAGTGCATAGTTCAGGCGGCCCCGCTCCACCCCTCATAGTTTTACCAGCTGTTAATGAACGGCGTCCCCAACACAGACACAGCTGGTGTCAACAGATGCCGGCTGATAAAGTCAGTTGCCGGTCTAATCCGACTATGGGTACACAGAGGTAAATCAGGTATAGTACAGCAGCACAGATAAGGCCCGATGCACACGAGCGTCGGCGTCAGCACCATGAAGCAAGCAGCGAAGGCTGTCTCGCATCATACGCCTCGCGTGAACGCGTGGTGTGCGCCGTTTGCATGCACACTTGGCTTCGGCGTCATTCGCCTGCACGGCCTGTTCGCTGAGCCCACACTGCACGCGCTGACCCACACTGCTTTCTGATTGGCTGAAACCAAGTCTGCAGCGCGGCGTCAGCAGCAGAAATAGGACATGTTCTATACGCGGCGTCAAAGGATTCCGCCGCCTGGCATCATTGATGCCGTTGCCTGACGCCAGGCGCCGATGTCATGCACACGTGGCGGCGCCTTAAAACTGCCGCCGGGAGTCAGATCCGCCGCGCGGCATCATGACGCCGACGCTCGTGTGCATCGGGCCTAAAGTCCTCCCGCATATCTGTCTTCTTTGCGTCCGTCAGCTTTACGCTCCCCCCAGACAGCTTCGTTCTGCCGCTGGCACTCGGAAACTCCGTGTCCCTCATGTCAAAACATAGACCTTTGGCTTTGGTCGGCGTAGTTATAGATACCGGGGTCCGACTTGTTGGAATGACTGATCTTCCCGCATCAATCAGATTATTTTATTATGCAGACCAAAACCATCCTTCAAAAAAAAAAATAAAAAAAAATTGCAAACCCACCTCTTCACAACCCTTAACCAATAACTGTTGCCACATCATCATCTTGCTGGTCGTGTGTGTGTGTGTGTGTGTGTGGAAGCCGGGGTTAGGGGAGGCCGTGTATAATGCTGTACATTTTGTTTTGAGTTTGTGGTTAAATGTATGTGCGGACGGAGGCATGTTGTTTGTAGCGTTTTTGGGTGAGTGAGTGTGTGTTCGTTGTAAGGCGCCCTGAGCTCCCGCGAGAGGGCGGGCGTCTCCTAAATATCCTTGCTACTATTATTGATATGCAATTTCCAATCGGCGCAAGTAATGCACAAACAAGAATGGAAGGTCAGTTTCGTTTCGGTTTGTTCCAGTTAAACACGCGATCAGTCTCCATGTTCACCAAGGGCGGGGTGGGGTTTTTTTTTGTTTTTTTTAAAGGTGTTTTTCCCCTTTTCGGCCCCCTTTCTACCACGTGTGGGTGATATCAAAGACGGGGCAACGAGAGAAAGGCCTGTACAAATATTTGGCCCCAGCCGGGATTCGAACTCACGACCCGCCGAGCATTTAGAGTCCAACGCTCTACCATTCCGCCATCCGGGCTCCCCCACTGAAACCAACCTATGTTTGGAACAGTTTCATTTGTGAGTGAGTGATCTTAATAGTCTATCGTAATGGTTACTGAGTAGAGCTCCGAATGCGAGACAGTGCCGTCATAGTTTCCAGACTCTGTGAACCGGCGAACATTTAAATTCACCCACTCCTCGGATGACCGTGCCGCAAGCCCGATAGCTGACTCCTTCAGTCCTTTGCGTCGCGGCGTAGGGCCTTCTGGTTCAGTGGCTCATTGCCAGAATTTTAAGATGCTGCCACTGTGCAAGAGTCTAATTGGGTCTAGACACCGCTGCCAAAAATTAATCGGCTCAGAATGATATGTGAACAGTTGGTCCTGAAAACTAAGAAAGAAAACACACAAAAAACCACCATCAACAACAACAAAAAGAAATTCAAAGGTCTGTTTGTACCATTTATTTTTATAATTATTTTATCACTTATTTTTTTATTATTATCATTAAAAAAAAAAATATTACTGCATCCATTTACTCTAGACCAAGAGCTGTACCAGACAGACAGGACGTCCAACTCGTCCGCGGAAGACTACTCGGACAACCTGTTCTGCACCTCAAGGGGAGAACAAGTGGACCGTGACAGGGCGACACGCCTCTTGCGCGTGGCCAGCGAAATGCTCCGTGACTACGCCAACAGTCTCTTCTCTTCAGACGAAGATGACGGCGAGGGTACTGGGAGCGAGGCCACGTTCACGGACCTGATGAAGATGACCCACGACAAGGTCATGGCCGCGGACGACAGTCCCAGGGAAATGAAAGAAGCTCTGCTTAGGTTTGTAAAGCGCTTGAATCTTGTTAGCAGATCGTCATCTGGTGGTCGGTCGGAATCGGTCATTGTCATACACAGTCAGGGGACTAAACCGAAATATCACGTGTTTTTTTGAGGTGTACAGCGCAGGTTAAACCTACGGCACACGCTGCGAGCCAGCAGAGCTTTCGCACGCTGGTCGAACGGCTTTTCTGTTCACACGCTGCGAGTTTGCAGCGAGCGGACTACGCCTCCGGCCTGGCACTGGACAATACACAAAGAGCGAAAGCGCGCGGCCAGCGGCGTGTGTGTGTGGGATGAGTGTTTGGGAGTTTAACGTCCTTTTCCACCACATATGCGTGATATCAACGACGGGACAACGAGAAAAAGCATGCACAAATATTTGGACCCAACTGGGATTCGAACTGGGAGCTTCACTGAGTGCCCCTGGCGAGCCGATTTCATTGGCTGGGAATGGATTTTACTGCTGGCAGGCGTGCAAAATTGCCACGTCTGACGGCCCCCTTTGGGCCGCTTCTACACGTTGCCAGGATCGGCACTTGCAGGGCTGGAAACGCAGGAAACCCTAAGGGCCGTTCTACACGTGACAAGCGGCAAGTTGCCGCCCTTCGACTTTCCCCCCACAAGTTTGTCTGCCGCAACGCCGCTGCTTCTACACGCGGAAACCTCCGCACCACAAGTCGGCTGATTGACCTTTCGTGTGACCCTTTCAACCCCATATTTGGAAGGGGCCTCGCGCGATTTCGCCCGGCCATGGTCGCGAGTGAATCCGAGTCAGACTCAGCTGAACATGTGAATGAAAGTTCGGAGGAGGAATTAACTTTTGCAGCAGCTGCAGTTATTTTGCTGCAAAACAGGAAGAAACAGTGGATCTGGGCGAGAAAGTGGATCTTGCAGCGAGATTCGCTTGGCGCATACGGAGGTCTTTGACGCCATTTTGTTTAATTTGGCCGCGTGACCACTACGCGGCGTGCGATTGGCCGTCCTGGCGGGGCTCCCAGGGTGCCTCGCGCGCACTTGCGAGGCGCAAGCCGAGAAAATAGAAAGCCGTTCTATCCGAAACTTGCCGCGGCAAGCCGTAGGCTGCAAGACTGTACATCTTGCTTGTACATTTGCCGTCGACTTGCGGGGGCCGCAAACCCGCTTTTGCCTTGCAAACTTGCCACGTGTAGAACGGCCCTAATTAAATCGCTGGCTGCCAGCTAGCAAATCCCCCTTGCCGGTGCCGGCGCGGCAATAGAAAGCCTTTCTATTTTTCCTGGCAGCCAGCTAGCCACAGGCAGCCGGTACAGCCAATTGACCAATCACTGCCCAAACCTTGCGACGCCGCAGGCTGCGTGTGCGGGAAAACCGCTGCTCGCCAGCAGGCAGCCCGTACAGCCAACTGACCAATCACTGCCCAAACCTTGCAACGCCGCAGGCTGCGTGTGCGGGAAAACCGTTGCCCGCCAGCAGGCAGCCGAGTACGGCAACATGCAGACTGGCAGTCGTGTAACCGTGCGCTTTAGGATACCTCACGGCTGAGTTTTTTTTTTTCGGTTTAGTTCCTATATAATGAGTGTTTTTCAATTTTTGGGAGAATCTCAACCCAATGCACAGTCAAAAATAAACATACTTCAAGCACTTTCTTGATACATTTTATTTGCTGTACAGAAGTCATAGCTTTCATACGTGAAGTCTGTGACTTTAATTCAAACCAGATTGGTAAATAAAAATAAATAAAGAAAATTGATTGTTGTTTTTTTTTCAGTCGTGTTACCATTTTCTTCATTTTTTTGTAAATGACAGACAACACGAACAGAGACAACTTTACTCTCTAATTATCAGTTACATTGTGGGTCATCATAAAAATACTATTTTTGTGTTTGTAATGAAAAAAAGGTCACGATCATTTTAAACAGTTTGTGATTTTTTTTTAGAAAACATGTTTTTTTTAGTTATACTTGTTTCAATAAGCGAAGAGTAAGTGATGCAAAAGTGTTGAAAATATTTTTCTGTGGAAGTATAAGCATCAGCAAAAGACAATTACAGATAAGGGTTGAAATGCAAAGCATTTGATGTCCCAAATCCCTTTTTAAACTGCCAGTAACACGACTGAAACCTGGTAACACGACTGATGAGAAGGGTAACAGGACTGAAAAGTACAAAGGCAAAAACAAAATCTCCGCTCTTCTGTTGTAAACTTATTGTAAAATGGTAACCCCCTTCTTACAAGCATCTTTTTTCATCTAAACAAAAGGTAACAAAACGTTGTGAAAGTTCCAGTCCCTGGTAATCAACCCTTAGCCCGTCTCTTTCAATATATCTGTGTTCTCCTTGGAGACTACCCCCCACGTCAAAATCCTTACAAAGATCCTGTAGTTCACAGAAAGTCTGTGCGGTTTGAAGTTTTTTTTCAGATGGTCCTCAAACTGTTTCTCCCTTGCACTGTGTCCATTTACTGTCTTTGGTCTGCTGGTAGTGCCAGGACCAGAATCAGCTTTCATTCTCACACCATCAGCCTTTTTTCTTTTGCCAGCATTACAGTCTGAACCCCAAGGAGACACACAAAAATCCTGGAAACTGTGATCAGGACATGTGTTCTAAGTGCATGTGCAGCTAACATCCCTGACTTTAATGTTTCCTGGTGAGACAACAAAAACTTGGTGGATTTGCATGGTGCCTGGTACGGTTTTGAGAGTTTTTGAGGACAGCTGGTTTTCTACTGCTTTGATATCTGCATCTGTCACATTGTATACTTTGACTGAGTGTCTTTGACACTACAACAACAAAGTCATCACTACTCATGATGTCTGCACCCTCTAGAACTCTTCTGTCAGCTGTTCTCTTCACGGTACCACCCACTCCAACAGGTACTCCCTTTCCATGCCCAGCCTCAGAAAAATTCCAACTGGCCCACTTAAAACCCACTGTGAAAAATTTCTGTTGCCAGCAAATAGAAGTTAGCTTTATGTCTATATTGTGTGGTTGGTCCATCGCTGAAAAAGTGTAATGTGTCAACAAGAGGGTGTGCAGTTTTAATATCACTAAGGATAGGACGGAGGAAAGCCCACACAGAGGATGGATCATGTTGTAAGCTGTCCGAAACGCCACAAAAAAAGCTTTCCCCTCCCTTCTACATAATAACAGCCAGTGTGCAGAGTTATTTGCACCTGAGAGGCACCAAAGTGCACTCCCTGAACCTCCCTGTGCATCTCCGCGAATTAGTCTTTGTCGCTGACGCGGCGTTAAGCCTTAAAATACTCACTCACTCACCCTGTGCATCTTGCATACATAGTTCTCTGAAAAATCTATGTGTACCATACACTCATTAGCTTTCATATTTGCTTTCACGTATAAAACTATAAGTAGTGTTTGTACTGATTGGTTTTGTTGAAAAGGTGACGAGTGTACACCGACAACTGGTCATGAAACAGACCCCAGAGTTTTCCAAGGGACCCTTGTTCTGTTTGTTTGATGGTTACAGTCAACTGTTTCTTTTCTCCATTTTTTGAAAATCCTGTCTTACTTTACAGTTCTCCACTGTACCCATGACACTTGTTGTTCAAAATCACGATCTTCAATACAAGAAACAGTCCTCGAGCAACATTTGATACAGTGTCTGTACATGCATTTTTTCTTGTCTTTTGAGCATACAATGTCAGAAACAAGAACAGTCAGTGATTTGGTTTTAATAGCCCCATGGTCTTTTAGGGCGGCTGCAAGGTATTTTGTGTTTTCACAAGTTTTGCAGAGGCACGTTTCTCTGTCTTTGGCTGAAGGTGGTACTACCCAAAAAGGTTTCAACCGCCAGAAGGCTGTGAAACTCACACTGGTCACAGTTTGTCCAGAGTCCGCAAGATACTTTTGATACAAGTTCTGCAGCGAGTCACACAATAATCGCTTTTGTTGTTGTTGTTGTTTTTTTTTACCTTCCTTCTCGTAATCGTGTTCCGTGTACCGGCCTGCGACGTGGAAACATTATCTCTAAGAAAAAACTGTCTCACTGACAGCTGGATCCGATTTGACAGATTGTTATTTGGATGAGGCTTGTGGTACGGATTGACTCGGAAAGCCTTGCAAACTCATTTTCTAAACACGTATTTTTTTCAAAATACTGTCAGTTGCAGTGAACAGTTCCTTGAGACTTTTCTTCCCTCCTTGCTTTTGGTTTTGTTTAGGGAAAAATGAAAGGTGAGAGTTCTTCGAACACTTTTGTTGGACGCATACTTCCTTCCAAGCAATTTGGCAGATTTTGAATTCGGTGTGTCTTTCTTTGCATTCCTAAGAAGTTTTTTTTCTCGTACATCCAGATTTTCTGTTCTTACTCATGTACTTGTTTCTTGAGGGATGCATTTTCCTCACGAAGTTTCTGAGTCTTTTTCTTGTGTGCACGTCGTTGGCGGGACAGGTGTGCAGGTGGTGGTGATGGCCTTTCAGAGACTGGACAAATCGGGCGATGTTTGGCATACTGTTTTCGTTTATACATTCTCCACTGCCTTTTGGCGTGTCTATGTTCTCTTTTGGTCATGTCTTTCACCAATTTCCTTTTATCATTGTTTTTGTCTTTCTCGTATTTGTCTCAGTTTCTGATATGCCAACTAATTCGCCCGCCTTGCAGTCAGCATCTCGATTCTGTCTGTATTTTCTCTGTTTGGCCGCAGCAGACAGCGCCATTTCTCCTGAAGTGAAAAAAATTCTTTTCTATAGCTTCAATAGATTCAGTTGAGTTAGTACAGACCCCTCTGTTGAGAGTACAAAAATACCAAGTAGACTTGACTCTTGAAAATGTATTTCACGTGTGAAGATGGTCACTTTCTGAAGTTTGAAAATGGTTCACTTGCACCCACAATAAATCAAACTCTACAAAGACAAATACATGTATTATTGGTTTGAATACACGAATACATTTCTAATCTAGATCTAATACAGCTACCATTTTCTTCTACTGAAGAGAAAGCACAATCTGAAGAAAAACAATCAGTCGTGTTACTTGATCCATCAGTCGTGTTACCATTTTGTTGGTAACACCACTGATAGTAACACGACTGAGAAAAATCGCAAAAAAAAATTATGGCTCCTCCTCAGAAAACACTCAGATCTAGATCGTACCATCATTGAGAAAAAGCCCTAAAGGACATACTCCTCAACGTAGTTTTTGCTACTATTCTTTCTACTTCAGCCTCGAAGATCAGGTAACACCATGTAAGCACCAAAAAAACTTACCCTTACCTTGAACAAGTTCGGAAGTTCCAACACCGTGAGGTGAGCTCACACGCACGTTCGCTTCCAACGGACATTCTCGGGCAAAGGGACGCAACTTTTACCATGAAAGTCGTCAGTTACTGGAGGGAGCAACTATTAGTTGTGTGTAGGAAACTGTTCGGGTAACACGACTGAGAAAAAAGTTACGGACATCCATTTTTGTGCAAAATAGTGTAAATCATTGCAACACGGGTATTGAAAACGCCTACATGAAACTAAAACTTTAAAGGTTAGATATGTAGGGATATGTTTTCAATTTTTTTCATTTTTTTAGAATGTTTCCCTTTCTTTGGCAAGTTGTTGAAATATTGCCTGTTTCCGCGAAGACACGTGTTTTTGGCACCCCCCGCTCTATAAATCGCTGAGTATTGCAAAAACGTGAAACAAAATCACCTGTTTTGTTTTTTCCTCATATCATACACATATTCTAGAATATACGTGTGGATTTTTGTGCAAATAGAATGCACACTTATGGTGCTACAAAATTCTAAACATCAAAGACAGATTATCTCCAATTTTTTGAAAAATACGCATATACTGTGCAGGGTAGTTTTGGCGACAGGTAACGTCGCGTACGTGTCACCGTAAGCGACATTCCTTGTCACCGAAACGTGTGCTATGAGATACTCTACCAAAGATTTCACATTTACAGTTGTTTCAGTAGCTTGTATGTAGTTTTGGCGACAAATTCAATCTTCTCGTGCGATAATTGAATATTATTTAAAGCAGAGCTGAAATGATCACTCTGTGTGTGCGACGTACGTGCGTACGTGTGTGTGTGTGTGTGTGTGTGTGTGTGTGTGTGTGTGTGTGTGCGTGTGCGTGTGCACGCGCGCAGGTGGATGTACCAGTGGGAGTATACAGACAACGGCGCCCACCTGGAAGAGCTGTCTCTGCCAGCCTACGGCAAGTACACATACCTACCTGGCTTCGGCCTCACCCTCACGACCTCTGGCCTGCAGGATGTCTTCACGGCTTTTCTGAACGACTCTGTTCCCGCGGACTCACTGCTGCTGAACAAACCCGTGAAGCGCATCCACTGGTGCTCTATTGCTAACGGCTTTGCCGCGGGGCATTCTGGAGGTTCCTCCTCCGAGACGCTGGGGCACAGTCAAAACCTCAGCGCCGCAGTCTGTTCAAATGGCGTCTCCTGCTTAGAGGAGATGGATGGATTCAGCTGTCTAGACAACACCTCAGCGGTCACCAGCAATTGCGCACACCGCAGCCAAGCTGAGAGATTCGAGGACAAACCTGTCAAAGTGGTTTGCCGGGACGGCGAAGTGATACAGGCCGATCACGTGATCGTGACGTCATCAGTTGGCTACTTAAAAAAACAAGAAGCGTCGATGTTCGTGCCTCCCTTACCGAAGGAACACGTGAAGGCGATCAGAGAGATGGGTTTCGGCGATGTCGCCAAGGTGTTTCTGGTGTGGGACACCCTGGACGGTGTTCTGAGCCCGGATGTGAACGGGGTGCAGTTTTTGTGGCTGGAAAACAGTCCACCACAAGTCTCATCCTCCAAAACGGCTTTGAGGACGAAGGTATTCCAAGGGACACCCACCCATCCACCCCCAACTCCTCCCCCCCCCCACACACACGCACACGCGCACGCAGAGATAACGATAACGATCCTTTATTTTACAACGGAAGAAGTTATAGGCATACAAAGACCATTTTCAAACTTGCCGTTGCTACACTACAGTAAAAAAAAAGAAAATTCAAAAGAAGAATGTGAAGAGAAGGATAAAAAAAAACAACATAAGAACTGGAAATCGCACACAAACACACACACACAAACACACGCACACACATACAAAATATGCGCGCGCTCGCGCGGCAAGCATAATTATACAGAGAGAGAGAGAGAGAGAGAGAGAGAGAGAGAGCATGTAATTTTAATCATTGGTTGAATTAACCGTTGCAGAGTCATCCACTAAGGCCCGGATAATGGATGTTCCATACAAATGTTGTCTTTTACTCTGAGTTGCAAGATTTGTCCTTACAGGATGGTCTGAACTGGTACGACAACATCCAAGGTTTTGAGCGCATTATGAGCCATAAGGGCGCCCTCATGACCTGGTTAGCCGGGCAAGAAGCGGAAATCATGGAGTCACTTCCGGAACATGAGGCCAAGGACGTGCTGTTCGAGTTGCTCGTGCGCTTCACGAACAATCCCAACATGCCTCGTCCGAAGCGGGTTGTCAGGTAAGAAAAGGAAAATTGTAAGCCACCTAAAAACAACAACAACAACAACAACAACAAAAACAAACTCAACAAACAAACAATAAAGAAAAACATTCAATAAAACTCAGTTAAGAACATCCACACACATACACGCACACTCACATCACTCTCTCTCTCTCTCACACACACACACACACACACACACACACACACACACACACACACACACACACACACACACAGGAGTGACCGTGTACTGCAGATACAACAGATCCCAAATCACATCAGAATCACTGAATCAATATCACAGTGGGCAAGCCAAAACCATCACAGCTGCAGGAAGAACAAAATTCGTTTACTATGCAAAGACACGGTGCTGAAAAGCTAGACTAGTTATGCAAAAGACACGGTGGTTAATGTAACAATCAAACGACTAAGATCACAGTACACTAACTTGCTTGATAATTAAGTATCTAAACAGATCACCCCCGCCCGAATTGCAGGTCCAAATGGCACAGTAACCCGTATGTGCTGGGCGGATACAGTTACCTTGCAGCTGGTGTGGACACGGCATCGCATGCTCTTCTTGCCCAGCCTATACCATCACCAGAGGTATACGTAGGCACTGCCTGGCAGCTTTACATTTACTTGCTTCTCAATATTTCATGGTGTCCGCGAAAACAAGGTATGATAGGCGAAGATATGAGGGTGCAGGGTTTTAAAAAGGCAGCTTTTTGTGGTGTATGGAGGAGGGGGTGAGTGTTTAGGGCTTAAAGCCGCGCAAGCCACAAAGACTAATTCGCGGCTGAGTGTGCCTGTACTATGTGAAAAAAACAACAACAACAAAAAATGTAGCGTTGGACAAATGATGCAAACTGGTCTACGGGGCAGTATAAACCTAGGACATGCAGGAGACGCTGCATCTTCATGCTAATTTATCGAACTCCCGATTACAAAAATAGCATAGGTGATTAGAGGAGTGTATGAAGGGAGATTGGGTGGTAAAGAAGAGCGCATGACTGTGCTACAGTTTATCTTTATTTTTTTAGGCATATATTTCCAATAAATATTCACAAAATCAATGTTTTACAAAACAAAAAAAATCGCGAAACTGCAAATGATACCAAACGGAGTATATAGTACTAGTAGGAATATCTACTATCCTAGTTCGGGCAACCCTCACTGATTCATAATCCCTGAGTAACAGGAGATGGCCAGCTGGACGACTACTACTACTATCCGTCATAGTGCGGTGATCTCTTATTCTCAATATGTTTCAGAGCCCCCTGATCTGTCTTGCCGGAGAGGCGACAAGCCAACGTTTCTACTCCACTGTCCACGGCGCCATAGAATCAGGCCGGCGAGCCGCAGGCGCAATATTACGTCACCATGGTCTGGCAGCAAAAGGAGAAAGTGGATCATCCCGCGACAAGCTGAAGATCATGAACGACAAACACATTAATTTTGATTTCAAACAAACTGCTCTCAATGATCTCTCAGCAGCCTAACGGTCATCCGCGTCGTTTCAAATGTTCAAACTTTCAAACGCATTCCCGCAATCTAACTGGTTATAGATCCCTCCGGTGCGGTAATTTTCAGCCAATCAGAAAATAGGTCAAACTGCGGTTTACAGGACCGGCAAGCTTTTCCACAGCAACAAAGGAATCTTTCGCCCAGACATACAGGCCACCACGTGAAATTTATTTCTTTATTGATCATCTAACTGCTTGGAAAGTATATTGCAGAGCTCACCCTCCGTAGAACTTGGAGACCCTCGTCCCGGCCAGAGGTCATTCTACAGCCGGCTACTCTGGAACCCATGTCACCCCCCCCCCCCCCCCCCTAGAATGCCCATTGTAACGATCAGTGATAAGCTCACACCAAACTCTAAATAATCTTATGATGATGGTCATTTATTTATTCGCTTTCGCAGCCAAACCGGTGATCACGCATTATCATAGTGGTCAAGTTCTTTTGTAGCTCTGTATTTAGTTCTTTTGCGAAAGAGGCAGTTACTGTAATAGGCGTTATGGAACAATCATTTTAAATCACAGTACACGCTAGCGTAATCAGATTTAGGTTTCTCCATTGACGGATAGTCATTGTATTCTTTCTCGATCACTTACGGAGTGGGATTTTTTGGCGGTCCAAATTTGCCATTTACATTTACACATAACACGGTCCCTAAGTCTTTAACGGGGCAGATATACATCAAAAGTTGATTCTGTGAATCGGTTTCTAAACCTGTCCCTCAAACTGAGAATGTGCAAGAATATATCTTAACTGTTGTGGGCACAGTTTCTGGTATTTTCTTTATATTAAAGGTCACTTTACATGACTTAAGTAATTGAGGAAGGATTTACCTTCAAAGGGAACGCCATATGTGACCGCAGTGTAATCGACTTCACGGTATGTTGAGGCACGTTATATGAACTGGGATTTATTTATTTTTTATATAATGTGCGCTTTGATTGCATATTGTCTTGCTGGATTTAATCAAATCCGGACAGCTGCTGCTCTGGCAAGCTTTTTTTTAAATTTTGTTATTGGTTGGCTTGAAAATAACGATCAGATGTAGACCTGCTGGTATAGTATATACCGGTACTTCTTATACAATATCGATTCTAATATTGCGAAAGGTTGGTTGGTTGGTTGGTTGGCTTTTAGGTGTTTAACGTCTTTTTCCACCACGCGTGGGTGATATCAAAGACGGTGCAACTTAGAAGAAGGCCAGCACAAATATTTGGTCCTAGCCGGGATTCGAACTCACGACCCGAGCATAATATTGCGAGAGAGTAAAGGTGTCAAAAGTTACAAAGAAGAAGTACAAGGTGTCCGGAAAAGTCCTTTGCGACCCAGGTTACTTCCCCCAAAGAATCTACATGTATAAATGAACACTGTCTGTTTTTTATGTATACATAATGTACGCTTTGATCTGACAGGGGCATAGGAACCACGGGGGCCCTGGGGGCCCAGGCCCCCGTTCGATTTTTGGAAGGGGGGCCCGAATATCTTTGGGCCCCCCTTGCTTTTGATAAGAGGAGAGGGGACCCACCACTGGTGGGGCCCCCCTGCTCTGCTGTCGCAGGACACAATCCTTGGCAGTCCACACACACACACACACACACACACACACACACACACACACACACACACACACACACACACACACACACAAACCGCCCCCACCACCACCACCCTTCTTCACCCCGGCCGTATGGCTCACTGACCCGACATAGTGGGGCCCCCTTCCTCTCAGCGCCTGGATCACATTTTTTTTTGGCTGGATTTAATTAAATCTGGACAGCTGTTGCTCTAGCAAGCTTTTTTTATATTTTCTTATTGTTTGATTTGAAGATTAAGGCGATTAGATGTAGACGTGCTTGTACAGTATTTACTTCTTGTGCTACATTGATTCTAATATTGCGAGTAAAGATGTCAACAGTTACAAAGATGAACAAGGTGTTCAAGAAAGTCAAGGGTGGGGTGAGGTGGGTGTTTAGGTGTTTAACGTCCTTTTCCACCACGTATGGGCGATATCAAAGACGGGGCAACGAGAAAAAAAAAAGGCCAGCACAAATATTTGGCCCCAGCCGAGATTCGAACTCACGACCCGAGCATTGAAAGTCCAACGCCCTACCATTCGGCTATCCCGGTTTCCCCCCCCAAGAAAGTCAAAGATACAACTCCTTTTAATGATGAACTGCAGGATATTCTCTGGACTCAGGTTCTTAATTCCTTTGCGACCCAGGAATACTTCCCCTAAAGAATCTACATGTATAAATGAACAGTGTCTGTCTGTCTGTCTATCTGTCTGTCTGTCTGTTTGTCTGTTCGCCGTGAAACCTAATGAAGATTTCTCACATCGCGATCAAAATTTGGGTGCTCGCAGGGGGCGCCCCAGAAAGAATCTGGCGGAGAAACATCTAGGAAAGTCTTCCATTTTTTCATTTATTTTCGAAGCACTTACTGCTGTAATCGCACGGGGTGACTGGTCCACGGGAAGTAACTGCGATGCGAAGTAGCCGAACTGAACAATGGAGGTACTTCCGTTGGACCAGTCGCGCGATTTCTCGGCTAAGCCGGGTACGCCTACTAGTGTACACTATGCAAGCAAATATGCACAGATAGCACACTACTTTTTCTCATCGGTATTGCACTGCAAGTCATCGGCAATGCAAGTCAGAGTTGGGGGTTTTTTTGCGGGTTTTTGTGTGTGTGTGTGTGTGTGTGTGTGTGTGTGTGTGTGTGTGTGTGTGTGTGTGTGTGTGTGTGTGTGTGTGTGTGTGTGCATCATATCTTAGCAGTTCTCTTGTGCGTCAGTTTTATGTAGTCGAACACGCTTTTGTCGGTGTGTCAAATTCATGTACCGTATAAAAGTATTCCCGTAACCTCGTATACACTGTCATTCTCATGGCTTCCATGTAGTCACTGGTGCTTAGTTCACGGAATATGAGGGACGGAGTACAGGTTTGAATAAAACTATGTATACAGAAAAGGGCAACTGACGTTGTTCGTGGTGCTTAGTTCACGGAATATGAGGGACGGAGTACAGGTTTGAATAAAACTATGTATACAGAAAAGGGCAACTGACGTTGTTCGCTTGTGTGTGTGTGTGTGTGTGTGTGTGTGTGTGTGTGTGTGTGTGTGTGTGTGTGTGTGTGTGTGTGTGAAGGAAGGCTGGTGTTCTGATGAAGGCCAAGTTAGAGCATGTTGTCAGAACTGTAGTAGTGATAAGACAGCGATCTTGAATGTGACTTAACTCTGAAAGGAAGGGCATGCAGATACGGCATGCTTATCGTACACTCCCAACCGGGCAGAATGACCTTGGACACAGTTCAATAGATTATTACGAAAGATCAGAGCAGTTCCATGTTTATTGTTAGTAAGTAAGATCAAAGTAAGAAAGGACAAAACCGTGCCCACGCTAGTCTCGCGACACGAACACCTTGACACGTGCATAGAATGATATGGCCGCATGGAATATTCCATGGAATGTGTAAACGGCATATGCACATTTTTCGTCCGAAAGACGTGTCATGGCTGATTTTTCGGTTTTTTTTTTTTTTTTAAAGGGCCGATAATTATAATAATTCTGCAAGCAGCCACAATTACCAAGGCCGCGGCGCGTCTTGTAACACAACCGGTTACACGGTGTGCAAATTGTTTACAAGGATATCGCATTTAGTTAATTTATTTCTCATGGGTATCGACGTCCTTGCCCTTCGCGACCGGTATATGCGGGGCTGCCCTACGCCTCTCCGCCAATCGCTGTAGGAAAACTAAAATGAAATGAAAACAATTAGAGTTATATCCGGCATAATGAGGGAAACGGAACCAAGCGTCCGCCTCATACGACTGACAGATGATTATATCATCGTTGCGATGCAAAGGTGTAACACCTCAGTTCGCCCCCCCACCTGGAAACGTCTCCCAGGGGACGGGAGAGAGAGAGAGAGAGAGAGAGAGAGAGAGAGAGAGAGAGAGAGAGAGAGAGAGAGAAACACATAGATGGCGAAAAATAAATCACGCTTAGCAATAAAGATCTTGCTAATTTTACTAAGATACTGGATAACTAGGAAGTATCTGGAGACAGCTGGCATGGTGCATAGAATAGGGGGTGGGGGGTGAGTGGGGGGAGGGGAAACAATCGGGGGGGGGGGGGGGGTACTCCACCAGCCGCGGCATGGGGGAGGTGAAGGTGGGGGGGGGGAAGTCTCGGGAAAATCTCAGTTCGTCCCTCAGGGACGTTCTGCGACACTGAAACGTGCCCCCGGAGGGACGTTTGCAGGTGGGGCTCGAACTGGGGTGTTGCACCGGTTTAATCCGAACTGAATTTTCAACTTGCCTCGCCCATAAACTTTGGTCCATAATTTCGGCACTCAAAACAGGTTTCCTATCGGTATCAGCACACAACCTCAGTGGAACGTTGAAGCTGCTAGTCCCAGCACCATGATCTTTCCAGCCCTTCTAGGTCTCCTGTGTCTTGGTCTGATTGTGGAGGGAAGCAGCAAAAAGGGCGTAGCCGTTCCTAGTGAGACATACAGATGTGGCGATTTTCATGCCTTGAGGGGCATTTCTTGGTGGTAAGTGCATGAATTGTATTAGTTTTTAATAGCAGGGACGTTCGAGTTAGTTTTTTTTTTTTCTTTGTTTCTTTTTTAAAGCTCGTTATAGCAGTTTATTCGACCGGGGCAGTTAAGAGACTTGTCACCAATGCGAGAGGTCCCACTCGGGGCAAAGAATTTTTCCTTCTCGTGTGTATGTGGCACCATTCATTCGGGCCGATCGTCGGGGGTTCTCTCCGGGTACTCCGGCTTCCTCCCCCCTCCCCCCGCTTTGGAAATGTTCAGCCCACCAAATGTGAAAAATAAATGCAATTCTAAATTCCGAAATTTAAATAGCTGAGCTGACCGTTCGCACCACGTGATTGTAATGTGTTTATGTCCAATGTGTGAGAGAATGCGTGTGATTCACGTGAGCGTGCGTGTTGGGTTCAGTTCGCGGCGCTTTGAGCCGATTCATGAAATTGGGTAAAACGCCTATACAATGCTCATTATTATTATTATTATTCTACTCTACAATGAGCTTGTTGAAAATTGTGTGCGATGCCGCCGGAAGGAGCACCGGCTGATACAGTGCCCATTAATTTTACCCTGGCAGGTACGCACAAAAACAGCTCAGACAAACGACGAGACAACTCAGCGATAGCAAAGGGACTATTAGAAAGATGTTTTCCAATACCAGTATCAATACCGAATGTCCATGATGGGGGGCAAGCCTTCGTATGAAAGGGTAGTTGAGATAAGCTGCACTGTTCCTGACTCTCGTCAATTTTGCTACCTTTCTTTGCCTCATAGTAATGCCTTTCTTTGCCTCATAGTAATGCCTAATATCGCATTTTTTATTTCACCCACCCCACCCCCACCCTCTTTTTTTCTGGCAGGTACGACTGGGGCCAGACCCCCTACTACCATAACGGGTGTGGCGAGGCCCTGCTCCCGGGCCGGGTGCCCATGGTGTGGGGCTGGCGGAACGGCATCGACCTCCCCCTCAACATTCCTCACGACGCCACGGCCATCCTCGGCTTCAACGAACCCAACTTCCACCCGCAGGTCTGAAAGTGAAACACCTTGTGTTCAACCGCGCGGCTCTCGTCCACATTTATAGCAAATGAAATCGAGCAAGCAGGCAGACAAACAAACTAAAATAGGGACATACAACATACAGAAGATCTTAATCACGGTCGGAATATGCAAATGAATCACGAATGGTATTTTTCTTCATGTAATTTCTGTTGCTGGGTCTCTCAGTGTCTCTGCCTGTCTGTCTGTCTGTCGCTGTCTCTCTGTCGGATGTCTGTCTGTCTGTCCGTCCGTATCCGTCTGTCTGTCTGTCTGTCTCTCCCTCCTAAGAATCCTTCATATAACTGCCAAAACAAACAATCAAACCGGCAAAGAAAAAGCTGCTGAATGT
>JACVVK020000252.1:465000-507500 GCA_018292915.2 Batillaria attramentaria
AGAAATGTAAGTACATGCAACTTGCACATGTTTCTCCCTGTTTGATTGTTGCTTTCCGCAAATTGTGGGACTTCTCCGACTAGCCTCATGTCGTCGGACTCGGACCAAGTTTGTGTTGAGGCATCCCGTAGGGCGTAGTGCTTGCCGTACACAAAGTAGTTTGACGAATTGATTAGTCTCTGACTCATGTAAGTAAGAAGAACATTAACTTATGGTTGTGTGTGCGATATGTTGTCCAAAGCTATGTATGAAAAGTTCTACATTATCGCAGGTAGCTACCTCTGCACATTTTATGTACATTTTTTAGAGGGTACTCAGTCTTTGTCTGCACCACGTGTGTTGGCTGACTTGTGCAGTGCAAGTGAACACCATACTGATACTAGACCTTGTGAATTGTCGTCATATAGATCATAAAGGCAGTTCGATTATTCCATGTGCGTCGTGTGTATTGGTCATTTATTGGGATATATGCGTCTACTTTTTTTATTTTTTTATTTTTTAAACTGTATCAGTGTATACTGTATGCATTGTCATTGTGTGACAGATGGCACACACTGTATGGTACTATTGGTAGACACACACACACACAATGAAATTGAAAAACAAACAAACAAACAACAACAACAAAGCTCCAAAACACAGAACAAAACCCTGGTATTGACAACCATATACAACTTAAAAGTAAACACCCTAACACATATCAGAAGGTACGCAGCTGTTGTGGAGGCTGGTGCTTTGTTACTGTTTGAGCATTATGATTACAAATGCATTGTTTCATTCAGAATTTTAAAGGCCCAACCAGCAGATTTGACCTAACGAAAATTTTGCATCCTGATCCTGATCCACGGTGTAGAAATTGAGCAATGGAATGGAAAGTAATGCTCTAAGTGTAACACCATACCTGAGTCAAAGAGAAAATTACATATTGATCTCTCTACAGTGGTCTTCACAATTAACTGATAAAAGCAGAATCAATGCATATTTTATGTTTGGTTGTCTCCTCATGCAAAGGCCATAGAGAGGATTGAGGCAGCTCTCTCTAGTGTTAGACGTGTCCATGAATTTTTTATGTAACCAATCAAGCCATGATGTCTTCTTCATCATACCTCTGCATTTTTTAAGTGTTTACGGCACCCCCCTGCAGCTGGCAGTGCAGTCAGTTTCTCTGGGGCATTGGGGAACTGTTGATTGGCCAGCTTAACGTTAGATTGGCCAGGGTGGTGTTGGTAGCAACAGGCCAGTCACCACAGACTGTAGCAGACTGAACATAACAACCAGTTGCTGCCTGCCAAACACCGTGGTGGGAGAAACGGATAGGGTTGTTTCAAACGAAAGTCAGAATTTTGCTCATTGTGGGGGTGTGAATTAAGTCATGTGGCTGGGCTTTGTGTAACATTCAAGATTTTCTTGCCAGGGGTTCGTCTTTGACCTGAAGTTATACACTACACAAATTTGAAATATAATCAGTGTTGAAAAGCAAGGAGTGAGTGGTGTGAACTTAAGCTCATTTTGGTTTTAAATTTGAGCTATGTGAGGTGTGCACACGTTATAGACATTAAATAGTATTGAGTCCTGCGAATAGTGACTGCACCTTTTCAGTTGACATTCAGGCACCATGAATCATCCCAGACCTGGGTATGGTGCACTCAGGGGTGCCGTCATCACGAGACAGAGGCTGCGAAGTGAACAGTATGCAGCACCAAAGGTAATGAATCTTGACATCACCGTAGCACCATTTGTGGTGAGAGGAAGCGCTTGTTTAACAACCAGCACAGACTCCGAAGCCAGGCGTAGCAGGAGAGGGAACTTTGTGGATGACAGGCCTCCATTGTCAGAATCAGGTGTTGGTTTCCCTGGTGCCCGGCGGTCCGTAGAGACAGGGGGTGGAAGCAGTTGGAGAGTGAATAGTCACACGGGTGCAAGAAGTAAGAGTGAACTGTCAGCTGCACCCAAACCTCTGAACTTAGGAATCAGTGGGCCAGCTTATTTGTCTGCAAGGACTTATGCGAATGGAAACCTAGAGCCAAACAAAGGGGCTCAGTCAAGAAATGGCAGTATCGGTGCATGGCAGAATGAAGAGCAGAAACTGGCAGCTTTGGGTAGTTACAGACTTCACTCAGGAAGCCAGCAAAGCCAGGGATCACCAGCCCCAGCACGCCAAATGAGAAATAAAGTCAAAGTTGAAGGTGGTTCTCAGAATGGTCATTCTGCTGTTACCAACGAGATGGAAGCCAGCTCTGAAAAGACACAGGCAGTGGGGCCAAATCCGTTGAGAACTGGTGGTGAACCAGCTGGTATTGACAGACCACCCATATTCTTTCCAGCGGTAAATACAGATTCAGAAAATATGCAGGCATCAGCGGAAAATGCTTCTCTAGCCACAAGCAACGCTGAAAGTGAAAGTAGGGGCAGGGTTAGGATAGAATCAACAGAGGGCAAGCTTTACTCTCAGAATCCACAGAGGCACAGACTGACGCAAGGCACGCTTAGACTGAGAAGCTCCGGCAGGAGCGGAGAGACGGTTCCGAGAAGTTCCAGCAGGCACAGAGAGAGGGTAACTGCGGTTAGCAGGAACGGAGACAGAACCGCATCGAGCAGGAATGGGGAGGCAGGTGTATCGCGTGCCAAGTCTGCAATGGAAATGCGAGTTGCTCCAGATCCCCAGCTGTCGGGGGGAATGAGAAAGTCTATGTGTAAGAGTGCTGGTGTCAGTGGCAGGGCAAAGCAGACACAAGCTGCATCGTCTGTCAGGTATCCAGATAACGTTTTTGATATTTCTTTGTCACACTTTTGCCTTCCACTTTCACTGAACAGTATGGCTACTGATAATCATGAATGTCGCAAGGTTGTCACCGTTTTGTTTTTTGTTTTTTTAATGTTTGCCTCACCTCCCATCCTCCCTGAACCTACGCCTCGAACCCCCCACCCCTTGGATACACGTGTGCCACCTACAGTTCACATTGTACATATGTACTACCAAATTTTACTTCATGCTTGTTTTGTGCGGTGTGCATCAGAATGTGATGGGATTCAGCGTATCATGTAAACAATTTTGTGTACATACGTGTTGCGAGACTTTGTTTTGCATTTTAAATGGTTTTGTTGTTTACCATCTCAGTACATAATGTGTGATCATACTGGTATGTTTTAGATGGCAGGATGGTGACAAACTCAGTCTCATAGGTACAGCAGTTTGTAGACTGAAAATTGAAGCTCAGTGATATAATATTAATTTGAAATTTTATTTATATATATCACTGAGCTTCAGGTTATGTGCACCTATTAGGTAGGTCTGTGGTTTTTTTTTTTTTTGCTCGACAAGACCAAAAGCTATATATATATATATATATATATATATATATATGCAACACATAATCTTATAGTATTAACTTACACATCTTTGTGGGGAGCCGGGTTGGTCGAATGGTAGAGCTTTGGACTTCCAGTGCTCGGGTCGTAAGTTCGAATCCCGGCTGGGGCCAAATATTTGTGCTGGCTTTTGCTTCGTTGCCCTGTCTTTGGTGTCACCCGTAGGTGGTGGAAAAGGACGTTAAACTCCCAAATACCCTACCCTACCCTTATACATCTTTGGTAACTTAATCTAATGAAATGTTTACAGGTACCCCATACAGTTACTTTTGCGTAATAAGTTATAACTAATGTGCAGGTGGTTTTTTTTGGAGGGGGGGGGGGGGGGGGGTCATGTGTGTTATTTATTTTACAAGTGTATGCTTAAACATTTTCGCATTTTTATGTCTGCAGGTCATCCCCGAAAGGCAAAATTTCCAGGTCAGATGACCCGCTTGTGGAGCGTCAGGTCACTTGGTTTATGTCACTGTGGCAGCAGTGTGTCCGAAACAACACACTGGAAAAGATGCGCACCATCATGAAGCGACTACCGTATCATCAGCGCCGCCAGCTGGCCCGTCAGCTGCAAAACGGCAACTCCATGCTGTTTTCCTGCTGCCAGATGGGCCATGTGGAAATGGTCAACTACCTGCTGGAGGACTGCGGGGCGGACATTGAGCAGCGTGGGGTGTACGAGGTGTCTGAAGATGGGACTCGCCACCAGGTGTCACCTCTGTGGTGTGCAGCTGTTGCAGACCACGTGGAGGTAGTTGAGTCGCTGTTGAAGCACGGCGCCAACATCAATCAGCCATCAGACACTGGGTCCACCCCAGTCAGGTCGGCGTGTTTCATGACAAACATTGAGGTCGTGAAGAAGCTGGTGGAGGCAGGGGCAGACATACACAAGCCCAATGTGAATGGGGGAACGTGCCTGATTAACTCAGTGCAGAGCACAGACCTCTGTTTGTACCTCATCCGTCACGGGGCCAGGGTGAACGATAAAGACAACTCTGGCAACCTGGCCCTGCATTATGCCATCCGCGAGGGGCGTCTAGACACTGTCAAACTCCTCATTCAGCACGGATCAGACTACAACGCTAAGAACGACTACAATGACAACGCACTGCAGACTGCAGCTCTGAGAGGCCATGACAATATTGTCGAGTACTTGATTGAGTGCGGAAGGCCCAAACTAGTTGAGGTGATCCACGCCTATGAACTGCTTGGGGCCACTTATATTGATGAACGCCGTGACATCGCGGGTGCCATTGCTTTGTGGAAGAAAGCGATGACTCTCAGGTACATGGACCCAAAGGCACCGATTTTGAAAACTGTTGCGCGAGAGAAACTTGCTGCGTACAACTACAGGGTGGAGGCAACCACCAAAGAGGAGCTGGAGAAAATGGTCTGTGACCCAGACAATCTGTACATGGAAGTGCTGCTTCTACGGGAACGCATCTTGGGCTCGTATCACAAAGACACCAGTTTTGGGGTTATGTTTCGTGGTGCCATCTACGCAGACAATCACGATTTCCAGCGGTGCATAGATTTGTGGAAGTATGCGTACAGACTGCGCTACACCGTCGCCGAGGACACCCTCGGGCATGAACTCGTGTTCACAGTTGTGGCTTTAGTCAAACTGTTCTGGGAGATGCAGCTGGAGTTAACGGAGGAAGACAGGGCTGCACAGACCGTCTGCTTTGATGACGTCTTGGACACTCTGGAGATGCTGTTGGCGCACATTCAGCACGCTCAGAGGGTCCTCTGGGGACAGATCAAGTTGAGCAGCAAGGCCCACAGCATGAGTCAGAGCATCAGCAACGTGTGTTCCTGCGGCACCCACTCCTCAGGCCCTCATGAGACGTTCATCATGCTGATGCAGCTGGTCCTCAACCTCATCCACCTGATGGCCGTCAAGCTGGAGCCCGACTCTGGACAGAAACACCTGTTCTACTGCATGGTCTACCAGCTGGTTAAACTGGACCCTCGCACGCGGGAGGGGGAGTCATTGCTCCATTTAGCCTTCTCACTGTGTCAGCTGGATTTTACATCAGAAGTGGGTCTCTCCCCGCCTCAGGTGGTGGAGGTGTTGCTCGAGTGTGGCGCGGATGTTGACGCTGTGACGATCAATGGGGAGACGCCTCTCAGATACTGCCTGAAACCCTCCACTGACGCTGCTCGCAGGAAAACGGGTACTGGGGGAGAGAAGGAGGAATATTTGAAAATTTTACTCAAGTACGGGGCCCATGTGGACAGGGTGGACAAGCGAGGCAGGTCTTGTCTGAGCCAGCTGGAGAAGCTGCCCACTTTCTGCCCTCTGCAGCATACAACTTTGCAGTGCTTGGCTGCACGGGTGATCTGTAAGCACAAAGACAAGCTTAGAGTCGCAGCGGGAGAGGTCCTCTCGGCTCCTTTGGCTGCTTTTGTGAAAATGCATGGATGACAAACGGCGATTAACAATAACAGAACTCACACTCCATGCGACAAGTCCTTTTATACTCGAACTTTTACAGTCAGCAACAAATGGACAACAGCAGCATTGACTGGTCTGGTATTTCTACCTTGAATAGGGTAGAGCAATGTAATTTACAGTGACAGCAAATGGTGATAATGTAAATCAAATTTTATATATATTTAAAATGTTTGAGAGAGATTAAAATTTAAATTTGCTTTTACCTTCTGATTACGGACATCTGTGAACCATCACTAAAGCTTAAAACAAAGAAGAAGAAGAAAAGATGCATACAAAATTTGTGACGTGTGTCATGGTTAATTACTCACATCTGATGACGCTGTTCACTGTTGGCAGTAGCTTCCTGTGCAGTGCTGACAAAGGTCAACCTTGTCCTATGCATGAATTTGTATGTCTAGCAAAAGTATCCTGCTTCACGTGGAAGTTAGAAATGGACACGGTGTAAACAACAGACTATCCATACTGTCTATAATATAACCAACATTTAGTGTGGTGCCACTGTAGTTAGGAACAGGCATCTTGCCATTAAATGTGCTATACTGTCTGTCATTTTTTGCCCTTTTTTTTTTTTTTTTTTTAACTGGCGTTATTTTATGCATGTTTGCATCACTCAGATTTGGGGGGGGGGGGGGGAACATGAAAATGACTTGTTTATTCTACCATGTCAGGTAAGTTACGTTAATCTGAGGAAGCAGGTAAAGTTCAAAGAGTTGTATGTTTGGATATTTTAATCATTGGGAAAGAATCCTGTGAATAAAGTGCCCAGCAAATCGTACAACTACTTTGAACAAAACTTGTCTGTTTCTGAGCACTTACCATTAGAGTTAGACTTAGCAGAATTAGCACTCTTGGTGTAAACTTTTCGCTGTGACCAAGACACCGACATTGAGCGTGATTGTTTCTTGCGATATAAAGTACTGTATGAAATTTTGAAAGCTTGCAATGCATACATGTTTCTTCCAACTTTAGTCACAACATTTTCAGAGTTAGGCCTTGAGGCACACACAGTGAGACTGAGAAAGAGGTATGTGACCTATTGTTTTGAAATTCAAAGACTCTAATTTCTAAGAAAGCAAAGATTCAAAAGATTTAGTCTGTCAAGTCAAAATATGCAACAGTTAAATATGAATGAAATGAAATAGTTTAATTCACTGGGGTGTTCATTGGTTTTTGCTTTGCCTTTTTTTTTTTTTTTTTTGGTGGGTGTCCTGTCCACATTCAAAGAGTATTTTCAGTCAGACAATCAATGCTCAGGCTCGGAGTCATACAAGCAATAAATAAGTTGGTCACTGCTTGTATAGTCTGTTCACTAGACATGTTCACCTTCATCAGAGAACTTTACGTGGTTTGCACAATGCATATGACAGTGTGTGCTTATCATACATGTATTTTAATTATTTACCTACTGTAGTCTTACAGTCACACGCTTTCATGTATGTGTTTGTAGTGTGTGAGAAGGTTTAGAATATAATTTGCATGCAGCACTTTGTAATGTTCATGTTGTTGTTGTTATATATGCGTGTGTGTGTCTGTGTGATAGAGAGAGAGAGAGAGAGATCGGGCACAGGGGGTAGTGCAGGGTGCACAGCTCTTCCACATTTGGCTAAAAATTTTCCTCCCCCAAAAAGTGTGTTTCCTCCTTTGAAGCACTCAGAATCATACCAAATTGCACAGAATTTTGTCTAAAAAATTTCCCTAAAGAATAACGGTGTCCTCTTTTGAAGTGCTTAAAATTATGCCCAAAATTTCACCAAATTGCACAGAGTTTGGTCTAATCTTCAACAACAACAAAAATCCGGGTGAGCATGCGCCCGGACATCCCTAGCCTAACAGCAGACGCGCACTTGGGGCTTTGCTACTTTATCACTAAATACTGCACACTTTTTCCTCCTTTTGGGTCATGGACCATTTTAAGCCAGAGAGTGTGTTGCCCAGCAGTTTTAATGTCTTTGTGTAACACTGTGTTTCAACGTTGGTATGTATGTGTGTGTTTTTAAACCTTGTGAGATGACATTGCTTTGTGGTCAGTACAGTGAGTGCTTCAGAGAGCGTTGTATACCTGACTATGAACCAAAAAGACATTTGACTCCTTTTCAAAACAGATTCCTTCAGTCCTTCAGTTAGCAGCTGCCTCCTTACTTTCTCATTTGCATTGTTTGTCCCAGCTCAGTAAGACCATCTTTAGCACCTCTGTCAGAGCATTTACTGTGGAACTGGTTACCTGAAAATGTATACATGTACACAGGTTGGGTCCTACTAATTACCGAAAACGACCGAAAACAACTCTTAATACGCGTAGAACGCAGTTAAAACATAGAAATAACAACACACAAACATGATTAAAGGTGAAAAAAGAGGCGTTAAACAAGTTTAAAGGAAAAAAAGTACTTATTCACTCCAAGATAACACGACGAAATGAACGTGTCTCCCAAGGGAAGCGACTCTGGTCCGGACTGGTTATTTTCTGCAATATTACCTTTTTTTCCTTTTAGCTTTTTTTAAGGCCACTTTTTTCACCTTTAGTCATGTTTGTGTGTTGTTATTTCTATGTTTGAACCGCGTTTTATCCGTATTAAGAGTTGTTTTCGGTCGTTTCGTTGTTTTCGGTAATTAGTAGGACCGCACAGGTTTGTTCTGTTTTATATATATTTAAAATGGCAAAATATTGTGATCCGTGTTTGTGATAAAAAGTTGTTGCCCGCTAATGCCCAGATTTGTCCACCGGTAATTTAAATTTTGATTCAGTTCATGTGTATGCCTTGTTTGTTTTTAAGTCCTTAATTGTTTCTTTCTCAACGAACTTCACTGGTGTTTTCTTCACCCAACAACAGACCACCTAGTGATTTGTTAGACAAGAGTCCACTGTTGCACAAGTCGCAGTTTGTACATCACCTTATTTCAGCTTGGGTACATGTACATACTTGTCTTCTTCCAAAATGCAGATGATGTGGCTTTCTTTTGATGTTCTGGATCATTTCAGTTTTCACAGGGATGTTAAAATTTTCAAAAAAAGTTCAACCTTGAGATGACAGTGACAACTCTTCTGAATAAATGCATGTGTCACCCACACTGGTTGTATGAGTGATGCCTTGACAGTGGTGATGTTTATTAATGAACCTAGTCACTGTTAGTGGATTAAGGCCATGAGGCACTTTCTACTGACAGCACAGTTCTCATTTCTATAATGCAAGTAAAGTTGAGCGGAGCAAATCAGGTTTTTAAATTTTACATTTGTATTTTTGATAGGAAGTAAGTAAAATTGAAGCTTATCCAGCGCTTTAATTACCTATCATCGTCTTCTCTTGCTTGTGCATTCTATCTTAGTTTCTGAGTCTGTCTGCCTGCCTCTTTCTGTCTCTCTCACAAGCAAACTCACGCATTCTACTATTTCTAGGTGAAGATCATCCCCTGTCTCTCTGTGTATCTCTCTCACACATGCACACACAGGAGGCAACAATGGACAGTCATGAGCAAGCAACATCACTGTATTTGATCCAAACCAAGCGCACTGTATTCAAAAGGGGACTGGGATACTGCATAGGCAAATAACATCAAGTGGCAAAAGCACACTGTGTAGTTATAAAGGGTTTTCACGTCAGCTTGCATAACATCATAGATTTCAACCATGGACGGAGTCAAGATCACGGATAAGGAAAACTGGACGGAATTGTGAAGTTCTCTTGTACAGAACACAGTTAGTAAATAGTTTACCCCTTGGTCAACAATGAAAATACTTCAATAAGCTTTCAGAAGAAATTGTTGATGAAAATTGAGACACAACTGCAACTGAAATCAAGGATGTTGGTCTATGAAGGCTAAGACTAAGGTATTGTTAAAAAACGAATAAGCAGATCAGGCTTGATTAAAATTCTAGAAAAACTCAAACCGTAAGGGGTAAAGTAATTAAAATACTTCAGCTAAATACATGTAACATAGTACATCAGCAAATGCACTAAACTGGAAAAAAATTCTGACGGATCAGAAAATAAGTTTACCATACAGTGACAATAAAATTTTTTGTAATTAATGTTTCACGATTACTATCGGTAATACTTAATATTTGTATTTTCTAAATGGTAACTGTTGACATGTGCAGCTCATGGAGCAGGGGAAGGGAAATAATTGACATGTAGGCCAGACACCTGCAGCCAAACCCACTGATTAACTCTTTGACGACGGAGCACAATTTCTGACACACGATTTCCTATAACACACGATTTCCTATAGGAAATCGTGTGTCAGAAATTGTGCTCCGTCGTCAAAGAGTTAAAACAAATCCTCCGTGGCAACCTCATGCAGCGGATGCTTTTTCACCTTCTGATCGTTTGTCAGACACACACTCCAACAAGCTAACCCATAGATGTGGGTTTGTTTATCACAGTACGCCGTCTCTCGTTCGCGCACTTTGACTGGCTAGCATGACCTGTCAATCGGGAACTGGCTGTGTCAATTACAAGACCACCACCAAATCTTGCACAAAACAATTTTGCAAGTGTTCACTCTGACTTTTGGATCTTGTACTTTGACTGCCTTTTGAACACTTTTACAGACTGGACACAGGGATATCGTTTGGGGTCGGATCTCGGCTAAAAGCTGATTTTTTCATTTTTTTTTTGGAAAAAGCCGATAATTTGTCTCATGTCGGCTGGCCGAGCCGAAGTTTTCACAAGTGAATCGGCTTGATTATGTCCGTTTCTGCGAGATTCCTGTGCTGGCTGGACTAATTTCCAAGAAAACGCAACTTTCGGTTTCAAGTGATTTCCACGAGAACGCAACTTTATTTCCAAGAAATCGCAACTTTCGGTTTCAATTGATTTCCATGAGAACGCAACTTTAGATTACTTCGGCAGAGAGAGCCGAAACTTTCTGTAAAAAGCCGAAACTTCCATGGCTGTTTCGGCTAAATCGCCGAAGAAAAAAAAAATGGCAACATCACTGTGGACAGCATGCAAGCATGAATCCATGAATGTCAGTGGTGATAAAGCTGATGCATTTTCCTTTGAAATTTACCCTGGTGTTACACAGTTGTCCTTTATGCATGATAGGATACAAACAATAAACAAACACCAAAGTGTCATAATTCATGCGCACACTAACACACAACAAAGGCTGACTAAACTAACTTGTTTTACGTGAGTTACCAGTACAAGAGAGTTAAACTTTTTTTTTTTTTTCTGTGTTTGAGCCGGACATGACAGAACAGCCCTCAACACAGAGAGGGTGAAAGATGCAGGCAAAAAAAGAGTGAAGTACAGTATCCAATGGCACAACCTTTGACTATTTGCACAGTGTGTTCAACAATTCCTTGTCAGCCAATTCACAATTAACAATAACAACTTGTACATGTACATATTATACTACACGTACCAGGAAGGACATAAAACAAGTTACCAGTATGTATACATATATGTACATACCAAATCAATGATAAATTAAGATAACAATGATATTAACATGTAAAACCAGCAGTGTCAGTATATATTTTACCACAGTACCACAGAGGTGCAGACTGATATGTGGAATAAATGTGACAGCATCACATCAAGGGTAAATTACACATGTGACAGCACATGCGAAAACAGGGCCGGCCATAAGTTACCGGGTACTGTTGTAAGCTAGGCCAGTCAAAAGGTCACTAGGTACATGGACTGACCACTGTCCCTCCAAACTCCGAAGAATTAAAGCTAAGCAACTACATGTGCATCAACCTCAAAGTATTCTGGCTTTTTTGCGCCGGGAAAGACTTCAAATGCTTCTACAAAACGAATAACTCGAAAATATTTTGACACTAAAACCCTGTTTTGCATGTGGTGTCACAAATGTGATACAGCAGCAACTGATGCACAGTGAAGTACATGTAGATAAATTGTATCAAGATGATCTGCCGGCATGGCCAGAAACACACAAAAAAGACAAAAACTCCCTCCCCCCCGACAACAACAAACAAACAAAAAAAAACAACAAAAAAGACCCCCCTCACTACAACCCTCACAACAAGGAAACAAATTTCCCCCCCCCCCTCCCCCCCCCCCCACACAAAAAAACCAAACCAAAAAAAAAAAAAAAACCCAACCAAACAACAACAAAAACAACAATGACAATGGAGACAAGGAATTACCAGCTATAACTGTATGGATCATCTGCCCAATGAACTTCCCCGAAAATAAGCTTCACATTTTAGAATGCCTGAAATGTTTGGTACAGGAGTCAACTGACTGACTAGCAGAAATTAAATTACTGTATACTGATTTGCTAACATCACGATACACAATTTCTTCACCCAGGTAAACAATTGCAGAAGACAGGATTGCATGCATACAACTCTTGATTCTTCTTATCCTCTTGATGCAGTCTGCTAATTTGTTTAGTGAGGGAAGCGGGAAGCTGCCAACAACATGCAGACGTTTTTGTTTCTAGTCTGCGAAGGAATGTTTCTTGTTTTGCTTATACATGCATGACCCCATCAAAGGTCCATAAAAAATAAATCTTTTTTTTTTTTGTTGGAACTTGTTCATTACAGATCCCAGAGAAGTCTCTCTATGTCTCTGCTGAACCTAAGCAAGCAACAATCAGTCATACAATGCAAATCACATGCAGATACTACAAACAATCTCTACAGTTCATGAAGGTAGACTTTGTTCGAATTTAATTACCACTGTTGTAAGGCAAACCGCAAGCAAAGAGGGGAAAAGCTTTTTTTTGTTTGTTGTTGCCATTTTCCAGAGTAGTAACACGGTCTGATTATATGTCATATTACTTAATACTGTTGCACTTACTATCGATAGAGCTGGTTCAATGAATGCTGTACGACCGACCGTGGGAGCAAAATTCAACACAACTTTCAACCCATTTTGCAGCATATTTTTCAGTAAGACCACAAGCACAAAATTAACACAGAAACTAAAGACAAAAAAGTCATGATAACAATGATGGTTAAACAAACGTGATCACAGGTACGTGTAGCTGCAACAGCAGTCTAAGTGACTAGAATGCGGTCCTATATATATACATGAGGCCCTATGGTAAGGGTGGGTGGGTGTTTGGGGGTTTAACGTCCTTTTCCACCACATAGGGTGATATCAAAGACGGGGCAACGATGAAAAAGCCAGCACAAATATTTGGCCCCAGCCGGGATTGAACTCACGACCCGAGCATTAGAAGTCCAACACTCTACCATTCGACCACCCATGAACACAATGACATTAGCTGATTGATATGCTGGCAAAAACCAAAGTGCGGGCATGCAATCTGCACCATGGTTAGGTTCCTTGGAATTCAGCGTCCCTGCCAAATGATTGGTGGTGGTGGGTGAGCGGCGTAGGGGACAGCTACCCACTCTAACTTGCCATGCTGAATTTTATTCAATACAGACAGACAGGTTGGCCAATATAAAGTGAACCTTGATTGTGGTGGTGGGTGAGCGGCGTAGGGGCCAGCTACCCACTCTAACTTGTCATGCAGAATTTTATTCAATACAGACAGACAGGTTGGCCAATATAAAGTGAACCTTGATTGTGGTGGACAAGTCACACATAGGCCCTGTTCACAGAGCCAGAGGAAACAGGCAGCACTAGAAGTAGGTCAAGAAAAATCCCCCCCCCCACACACCCCCCTCCCGTTCAGACATGATCTCAGAGACACCACACTCAGCCCTGTTTGCCAGATCAATTAGCAAACTTAATACTCAGTCACTGGTGGTCCATGGGGAGCCGGGGTGGTCGAATGGTAGAGCGTTGGACTTCTAATGCTCGGGTCGTGAGTTCGATCCCGGCTGGGGCCAAATATTTGTGCTGGCTTTTTCGTCGTTGTCCCGTCTTTGATATCACCCTATGTGGTGGAAAAGGACGTTAAACCCCCAAACACCCACCCCCCCCCACTGGTGGCCCAAAGTGTGGACAGTGCACAAGTACTTGTGAACTTCACACAGAAGGTGCACAAACAAAAGAACTGACTGTGTCAGAATGTACTTGCACGAAGGAAACAGTAGCAGCAAACACAGCAACAGCAAAAATCTCTGCTGAAGTGATCCCTATACCCATCAAACTCTACAGTATTAAGTGATCCCTATACCCATCAAACTCTACAGTATTAAGTGATCCCTATACCCATCAAACTCTACAGTATTAAGTGATCCCTATACCCATCAAACTCTACAGTATTAAGTGATCCCTATACCCATCAAACTCTACAGTATTAAGTGATCCCTATACCCATCAAACTCTACAGTATTAAGTGATCCCTATACCCATCAAACTCTACAGTATTAAGTGATCCCTATACCCATCAAACTCTACAGTATTAAGTGATCCCTATACCCATCAAACTCTACAGTATTAAGTGATCCCTATACCCATCAAACTCTACAGTATTAAGTGATCCCTATACCCATCAAACTCTACAGTATCAAGAGCAATTATATATATTCACACTGGTGCTAAGAACCATGCAGATTACCACACAGTGTGTATGCAACACCCAACACTTTGAACAGTGTGATAATTATATTCTACCCATTTGTGGAATGCAAGCAAAAACAACAATGCCTCAAACCATTCACAGTCCTCCACAGCATCTGCCCATTCTATTTAGCACGTCTTGCTTTCAGCTACTCTTTTGTGATTGGGGCGGCCCACTGTCCATGCCTGGGCCTGCCTTCATGACACGGCAGTAAACTGACTATACAAATAAACAAACCTGTCTAGCAAGCTTCAGTGAAGAGACACACACTTGACAATTCAAATGATACATGAAAAATGGATGGTGAGTTCAATTCTGATGAGCTGTGTGCGATGCGTGGCTGAACCGTTGATCAAAGTGTCCTGTTACGAATGAGTTAAATATTTGCAGACAAGTGAGATAAATTGCAAAAGCCACGAGAAAGGAAACACTGAACATACAAAACTTCAAAGAACACTTACTCTGAATGATAAACGGCCAAAATTGCGAAGAGAAAAGGAAACGGTAATGACTGCGAAGTGGTTACAAGTTAGGCAAATAAAAGCAACATAAAAGGGACAGAAACCACTTAACTTTTACAAAGGACGGCACAGGTCAACGTTTTGGCTTTCGCCTTCCTCAGGACACAAAATTTTGCAAAATTGCAAAATCACATTCATCATGATATGTATCCATATTTCGTTCACTTTATGTATATACATATACACACATAAATACTTGAAAAATACATCTATCCAGATCTTTCTGGGGAAAAAAATTGAATAACAATTTACCACTGACATGATTTTAGTGAAAAACTTTTCAGGAATGGTCAAACAGCCCATTTTTTCCCCACAGCCGTTTTCAACAGCCTCAACTGCCAAACCAGAACATGTACATGTGCCTGTGGAACCAAAAGTTTCGCCAATATTCATTACAAAATGAACACTCATATATTTCAACTGATCTGACTGAACACCGAAGTTGGCATCAGTGTACTTATCCTTTGAAGTACATTTACTGTGTGTCTTCCTGACTTCCAATTATTAGCTCAACTGACATGATTTTGAACTTATTTTCTGGGTGTACAATATTGCAGCAGATTAATAAAAAAAAACCCCAAATAATCCAAAAAGAGGTTTGAAGTTAAAGCCGCTGAAATGACATATGGGCAAAACACGTTTCTACATTTGCACATACCCCCCCCCCCCCCCCCCGAAAAACAAACAAACAAACAAACAAAAACCCACAAACAACCACAAAAAAGAAAACAAAACTGGGCACTGCTTACATCAAATTGAAATACTGCATGATTAGGCAGCTGACATGTAAAAGAACAAACTTGCCAAAACCTTTGTCCTTCATCACTGAGACAGATAACAACAACGAATGTATCACAGTAACTGGAAACAGCAGCATATTCAAAACTGCCGACAGACGGACTCAACAAGAATTTAAGTCAGTGTTTGCGAAACCCCCATTATCAATGTTCTCCATGAAAAAAAAACTCCCTCCTGGGGTTAAGAGAGTGTGCGACAGGGATTGGCCGGAATAATTCTAAAAGGAGGGTTGCAGGACAGCGGATCAAAGACACAGGTGTGGCTCTGAAGACACCTCCTCCCCTGTCTCGAAAAATAACAGTTCTTCCAAGTCTTCCACGGACCAAGGTTTCTGATTCCAACTGCTCACCTTCTCATTTAAATACATTCACAGTGCAAGAGACGAGAGAAAATTCCAGTGAGCACAACTACACTCCTCTCATTTTTTTCTGCTAGCCAAAAAAAAAAAAAAGAAGAAAAAAAAAAAAAGAAGTAGAAAAATTCAAACCAGCCTGCAATCTACTCAGACCATTCAAATGTCTCTCTCAAAATCTCCTGCATCCAATGATTTGAGATGAAAGCATGAAAACTTTTTTCCATGAGCGTCTTGGTCACAAGGTGCTTTGATGCAAGCTGCAGAGCTTTTATCACTCGAGGCCGAATCCTTCTGCGTTCTGGATGGCTGTGAGGATCTTCTGCCTGAGAAGCTTGCGGCTCTTGTAGGGTGGCAGCACCAGCTGGTTGAAGCAAGTGTGGGACATCGGCAGCCTGCAGTGGGAATCAATCAATCAATCAATCAATCAATCACTTCATTATCCCCAAGGGGAAATTCAAATCGCAGGTCACACACACACACACACACACACATACACACACACACACACACACACACACACACACACACACACAAAGCTCATTAATACATCAGTAACTGCTTGCTTTTAAAATGCACTCTACAAGACAATCACAAGGTATTATTTTTAAAGTCATAAAAACCCTACAGACTTTGTAGACAGACATTTTGAAACCCTCTTACAAAAACACATACTGGCTCCGTACTTACAGATCAGTGTCATTGATGCGCGATATTTTGAATGTCATTTCAGTCATGCCACCTATGGGGATACGGTCACTGCCCGTGGTGAAAAGCAGCAGTTTCTTCTGCATCTCCAGCGGTAACTGGAGAACCACGTCCCAAAAGTACCTGCCAAAGATGACGTCAAAAGATCAAGCACAATCAATGCCAGGAGAACCAGATAAAAATCCTAGCACGCTACCGGCCCCCTTAGTGTAGTGGTTAGCACTTCGGACTATGGACCGGGAGACCCGGGTTCGAGTCCCAGCTAAGGCAAGCGGGATTTTTCCAACCTAGGTCGGCTCCTACCCAGAGCAGGTGTGCTATGGGCCCGATGGGGAGGCTGTTGCCACACAGCCGAGCTTCATCCACTTCACGGGTGTGACTTTGGGGGTGCTTCCCTTGGTATGACACGTCTTATGATGTGGATGATTACACAGCCGGCACTGCAGGTGCCGTAGTTCCCGCGCCTGGTTAATGTCGGGATATTTATGACAGGTAGCGTGGAATGCGGCCCTGTCCCGCAGTCCCAAACCACATGGACCTCCATAGCATCATCTTAACATCATCCGCATCTCCATCATCATGCATATTAAAAATTGCCCCAGCTTCCGAGCCCTCCGTGTATTCCACCTATTACCAGGGAGGAACACCACTGGAGCCGGCAAAGAGTTGTGGCAGCAAAAAAAAAAAAAAAAAAATCCTAGCACACTGCATGAACAGAAGACAAAACATGTGACTGTTTCAGTCGTTGAAATCAAAGCAGATGATTGCATTTCAACTGTGTTAATTTGTTTCTTTAAGTTTGTCTTTAAAACAAACAAACAAAAACAAAACACACACATACACAAACCCACAGGAACCCCCCCCCCCCCAAACACCCCAAAAAACAAACAAACAAACAAAAAACAACAACAAAAACAAAAACAACAACAAAAAACACAAAAGAAAAAAAAAAACACCCAAAAATGAGACAAAAAAGATAAAGAAGATGTGGCTGAAAAAGAAAGACCAAAGAAACTAACTATCCTAGGGTCTGATGCATGGAGAGAGACTAAGACAAAAGTCCAGGACTAGCTCGACCAAGCTGAGACTAAAAGAACAAAGAACAGTACGAGATGCAAAAACGGAGAGAAAAGCAAATCTGTGACTATTAGCTCTGTAAATCTGTGACTATTAGCTCTGTAAATCTGTGACTATTAGCTCTGTAAATCTGTGACTATTAGCTCTGTAAATCTGTGACTATTAGCTCTGTAAATCTGTGACTATTAGCTCTGGTAGTGATGAGCCTGGAATATTCTGGGCGACCTCTACCTCTAAGGCTTTTTCAGCATAAGACAAAAAATTAATTCAGGAAGACCAGGGTTAAAGGGACTGAACGGTAATGCATTCAAAAATTCAAAACAATTCAAAAATACTTTATTGTCTGTTCTAAAAATACATTTTAAAACAGAAAATTGTCTTCAGACAGATGCATTCGCTCCGCTCCTTATACTGAGATCATAATATAAAATAAGTCACACACACACACACACACACACACACACACACACACACACACACACACACACACAAGGATATAATGCAAAATAAAAGAGAGACTAAAAACAAGAGAAATTAGTAAGATCCCCCCCCCCCCCCACACACACACACACATGCACACACACACACACTGGCAAGTACCTGCACATGCTCGCTTACTCACAATCACACACTTCCGCCGGCAGATACAATACTGACCCAATAGACCTGCTGATGACAGAAAAGTCTCAGACTAGCCTAGTCTCTTTCCACGCATCAGATCCCTGATCCTCTTCCCTATGCTGATCAGCATACACAAGGCAAGCCAGTTTGTCCATAACGACTCACCTGACCGGCGGGTCCTGAGGCGCGTATCCGTCATACACGATCACTTTCTTCAGCTCACTCATCACAATGGTGGGGTTGCCACACACCAGCATCTCCACCTCCTCCGGACGCAGCATCTGAAATGCGAGATAAAAGCATAATAATCAGTCAAAGGCCACCTGCAAAAGCAAGCCTAAGACAATGAAGACGCAGCAACAGAACCGTGCCTCATTGAGTCTCCAAGCCTGTTTATACATGTATATATATATATATATATATATGGGGGGGAAAATATATATATATATATAATTTTTTCCCCCCATTGCTGGAAATTTGGGTTGGAGCACGCCACCAAAGTACAGTGCATATTTTCTCTTCTGCATGCATGGTGTGTGTTTGTTTTCCACTCCACAACCCTTCCGACTTGCAATGGGATCTTCAACAAGCACACTTAACACACCATCAAGGCAAACAGGAGAGCAGCATCCGAAGTCGGGCTACAAACAGGCTGGACTCACAGCAAATGAAAATCACTTACAATGAGTGCATTGGAGGCGCAGACACTGTGAAAGCCGTGGTAGAAAGCTGCAAACTGCTGATACACGGCACGGTTGATCACCCAGTCCACGTACAGCTGAACATACTCTGCAGATGAAGAAAGAGAACAATGTTGTTCAAATGAAATCAGATAAAATCAAACAAATTGACTGAAGCCAAGGGCAGGGTCCAGAGGCCAACCTGACCCTGACAAGGGGTGAAGCCCCAAGGCAGAAAATTTGGAAGAAGTTTGGTAGCCTTTCTTGGCACCTAAATTAATCTTCATGAAACAGTGTGACATTAAATTCAAATTCTAGGTCTCCTTTCTTTTTTCCCTCCTAAAAAAAGGAATTTCCGTCAGAGTGGACTTGAAAAAAGGAATGGATTTCCATTAACCACACAAAAGAGTGTAACCCATTCATCAATATGAAACCTTACACAAGGTTACCACGTACAGTTTGTAACCAACATCATTCAAACCCATCACCACCACTAGCAGGAAGCCAGGATAGCCAAATGGTAGAGCGTTGGACTCTCATCTCAATGCTCGGGTCATGAGTTTGAATCCTGCATGGGGCCAAGTATTTGTGCTGGCCTTTTTCTCGTTGCCCTGTCTTTAGTATCACCCTTACGTGGTGGAAAAGGACATTAAACTCCCAAACACCCACCCAACCCCACCACCACCACCAACAACAACAAACTGAGAACACACCTTCTCTATTTTTGTTGGTGACAGGAAGGTTATCACCACCAGGTTTCAATGGAGCTGCCTTCACATGGCCAAATGCTGACTGGTTTGCCTGGGAAAGAAATCCACATATTACTACTGTTCATGCACATACACTGAACAACAGCAAAGGAACCAAGATCCCCCACACTGAGCTATGTAATGTAAATACCAGACTGAGAAAAATGCCCACCTGAAAGGTAAGCCCAAAGTCCTCCTCCACATCTCCGTCATATTCCAGCAGATCCTGGAGGCCTCGAGCAAGATCCTGCAATGACAAGGTACGACTGAGTTCATCAAACATTACTATATTCCAACCTGTACTGCTCGTTAGAGACGGCTGTACAGACGAGTAGACTGAATAAAATGTTCAACTATTGCTCTCGGCTCAAATTTGTACGAAGTAAGTTCAGCAGGAACCTATTTCCTTGCCCAAGCTGACAAAACAGGATGCTTAGTAAAGGCATTGCCTGTTACGATAAGTGCTTAAAAATAAAGACGAAAGCAATCTTCAGTTAGAATGACTTTGCACGCTACCATGCAAGCTAAAATAATGAAGATAGAGGGGGTGGGTGGGTGTTTGGGAGTTTAACGTCCTTTTCCACCACATACGGGTGATATCAAAGATGGGGCAACGATGAAAGAGCCAGCACAATATTTGGCCCCAGCCGGGGTTCGAACTCACGACCCGAGCATTGGAAGTCCAAAGCTCTACCATTCGGCCATCCCGACTCCAATGAAAATAGAGAAGTGGCGGGAAAATGCACAATGCATAGTACATCATGTGTTAACTTCACCCTGGCGGGCTTTGTTCGCAGCGCCCTGCTGGTGCTGCTGAACACTGTGCACAATGCATAGTACATCATGTGTTAAAATAACTGTATGGATAACACCACCATAAATCACAAAAAAAACCCCAACAACAAAAAACAAACAAAACAAACTATGAACAAGCGCTGAAATAACTATACTGTGCAGCAAATGCTACACCCCCATCCATCCTCGTGGCAAAACTCTGCAAGACTGTCTGCAAGTGTTGCTCACTGGCATTACGGTCTTCAAATCTTCCAAGGTGGCCTGCACAAATCCGATGGTGGCCCGCGGGTTGTTGAACGGGACGACAGCCGGAGAGAGAAGTTTGCGGTAACACACGGTGGGGAATCGCACGTCCAGGTTGATGCTGTTGTACACGGCCAGCCCCATCAGCTGTTCAGCAGGTCAAGGGACACAACTGGAGAAGTGAATAACCTCCATCGTGTTTGGACCAATGGTGGATTTTTGTCATCACCAAGGAATTTGGGTGTAACTCAATTTTGAGAATAGGGAAGGGGAAGTGTAATAATAATAATAATAATAATAATAATAATTTCATTAAAATACAATGTGATTCATCATGAGCTATTCTCAAAATTGAGTTATGCCAAACTCCAAACCACAAAGAAGATTTCTGCTGGTATCTGGGTAGATTCCTTGTGCTGTCGTTATTTAATCTTTTTTTTTTTTTAATTCTGTGTTTTATACAGTCGAACCTGCCAAGGCGGTCACCTGTATAAGCCAAACCACTGTCTAACCTGGTCACCCCAGAGGATCCCCTGACACACTAGCTGTTGACATGACACCCTGGATAACCCGGTCACCCTGTCTAAGGTGGTCAGTTTGACCCAGTCCCTTTGACTGTATTTTTCTTTGGGTTTAAATTTGGTTTGGTTTTATGGAAAAAAAAGGTTGTTTGGTGTTATCCACATTCTCTCCAGTCCAGAATGTACCTGCTTGAAGGCAAACGCTAATGCCTTCCCAATAATGCTTGCTACACGTGACTGCCGTTTCTTTGTCTTTAAATGGTCAAGGATACAACTCCAACCAGGTTGAACTCTTGGTAATTCTCACACGGAGTCAGACTGAACCAGTGCACACCTGCCCTCTTGTCGTACATGAACATACCTGCAAAAATCCCACAAACTTTCATACAGTGCTCAGCAAACAAACTGGTCCCTCATATAGCCAACACATTTCTGACAAAGCAATAGAAAATTGCCCCAAACAAGGGAAAGAAGTGGCACCACTTGTGGACCCTAACAACAGTTGCTACTGGCTGCTGGAAATGATCACATGAATTCTCTCACACACTGCACATAAACACATTACAATGGCATGTTTCAAAAGGTCAGCTACAAAATGTAAGTTTCAGAATTTTAGGATGGCATTCATTTGTGTTATCTGTGGGCTGAACATTTCAAAAGCAGAGCGGAGGAAGATAGGGTACCTGGAGAGAACCACCAACGATTAACCCAAATGAACGGGGCCACATACAACAGAGAAAAATTCTTTGTCCCAAGTGGGACTCGAACCTGACCTCTTGCGTTGGTGACAAAGTCTTAACCACTAGACCACCAACTGCCCCCGGAAAGGTTCATTATAGGTACTGACCATAGTCCTGGTGGAAGATTCTGCGAATGAGCAAGAGGAACCACTCCTTGGTCAGCCCTCCCATGTCCAGGCCTGGCTCTCCAGCAAATGACACCTTCAGCTTCTTCTTCAGGTCATGCTGCTTGCGGGCAATCTGAGAAACAAACGTTAACAAATGCTGAGCGAAGGGTTAGGGGCAAGATGTGAAAATATTTGTACGATGCCACAAAACATTCACGAGACTGGTTAAAACATAATCTTATCTTTATCAATAATGGAATCAAGGTAACGCTAACTGCACGCATGAGCAAACAGGACATGGAGTACATTCCTGTACTAATTATGTCTCTCAAGCACTACTGTATCCAAACACCAGCATGGGTAAGGCCCGATGCACACGAGCGTCGGCGTCAGCACCATGAAGCAAGCAGCGAAGGCTGTCTCGCATCATACGCCTCGCGTGAGCGCGCGGTGTGCGCCGTTTGCATGCACACTTAGCTTCGGCGTCATTCGCCTGCACGGCCTGTTCGCTGAGCCCACACTGCACGCGCTGACCCACACTGCTTTCTGATTGGCTGAAACCAAGTCTGCAGCGCGGCATCAGCAGCAGAAATAGGACATGTTCTATACGCGGCGTCAAAGGATTCCGCCGCCTGGCATCACTGATGCCGTTGCCTGTCGCCAGGCGCCGATGTCATGCACACGTGGCGGCGCCTTGAAACTGTCGCCGGGAGTCAGATCCGCCGCTCGGCATCATGACGCTGACGCTCGTGTGCATCGGGCCTAAGAGAGGACTTTTTGTGTTTCGTAAACTCTGGTCTTGCTGAATTCCTTTGTCTAGGCTGAAAAAGCCATAGAAGTAATCCGGAATATTCTGCTCCCAGCATCACCGAGGTTAACAGCACCTTCAAGTGGAAGCAAGAAAGTCAGAAGCAAGAAAAACAGTTAAAACAGATTAGAACAAACAAACAACAAACCTCGTTGAGTGAGTCGGACACAATATATGCCCGCCTGACTGTAAGGTTCAGAAACAGCATGCCAACGTCCGGCAACTGTCGCCTCTGGACTTTGGCAACCAAACTTTTCTGCACACCACAGCAGAACAAAGAAACTCAGAATGCTGTAAATAAGAAAAGCAAAAAAAAAAACAAACAAAAAAACCCCAAAACCCAAAAAACTAAAAGTAATTTTTTTAAAAAAATGAACTTACAACAACAAAGAAAAAGAAAACTTATAACTTTCACCGTGTCCGATGTCATTGGGAAAACAAAATCATCTCTCATGTAGTTGTGGAAAAACAATTTTTACCATCTACCATTTTTTGTTGTTGCCATCTTAGGGTTGGTAATGTTACACAAGAAAGGGAAATTACCTCACTGTGTAACTCTTACAAGTCAGCAGTAGTTGCTTCTCTTTGCAATGGAATCAGGAAAGTGGGTTGCCCCTACAAAGCCTAGAGGTTTAACAAGAAAATGAGAATCTTACCCTAGCTTGGATGATCATCTGCTGCTCCGAGTCTTTCTGCAGAATGGAACGCTTGGCAGCAATGCTCAAGATGAACGGATACTGGCAGAAGGAGAACCTGTGACAGCAGAGAACAAGTACAATGTATTCAAACTTCCAACTGACAAAGGACAGTCTGTAAGCGCTACTGATGCAAAAATAAACTTTTGTTCTTAAAATAATAATAATAATCGCATTAATATAGGCGCTTTATCCCAAGTATTTGGCTCAAAGCGCCGCGAGCTAAACCCAACACGCACGCTCACGTGAATCACACGCATTCTCTCACACACAGGACATAAACGTATTACAATCACGTGGTGCGAAGGGTCAGCTCAGCTATTTAAATTTCGGAATTTAGATATGCATTTATTTTTCAAACTTGGTGGGCTGAACATTTCCAAAGCAGAGGGGGAGGAAGCCGGAGTACCCGGAGAGAACCCCCGACGATCGGCCCGAATGAACGGTGCCACATACGAGTAGGAAAAATTCTTTGCCCCGAGTGGGACTCGAACCCCTGACCTCTCGCATTGGTGACAAGTCTCTTAACCACTAGACCACCGACCGCCCCGGTCAAACTTTTTTTAAAGCCTAAACATGCTTCACACTCAAGTTACACAGAAAACATTTCCAATGCCATGATAACTGTTACCTGATGCAGTCATGTTTTCGAAGAGGGTGGGTGGGTGTTTGGGGGTTTAATGTCCTTTTCCACCACATACAGGTGATATAAAAGACGGGGCAACGATGAAAAAGCAAGTACAAATATTTGGCCCCAGCTGGGATACGAAGTCACGACCCGAGCATCAGAAGTCCAACGCTCTACCATTCGGCCACCCCGGCTCCCCAATTTTTAGAAGAGAAAAGGAAGGCACCTTGAAGAACCCATTAATGGGACAGGATCAGAAGTTTGTGTCAGGTAGCTCACATCCATTCTGCAAAGCATCCACCTTTTCTCATAGCTGGAAGTTTTTGAGTAAGGTCTGGAAGTCTAGGTTCTGTCACTGCGTACATGTACTGGCAGTTTTTCAAGAGTACACGTACTGGCAGAGACTCGGACAACTCCAAGGTGAAAAAAGTTTTATCATACCTGACATTCATTAAAAAATTTCTACCATCATCTGAAAAAAAAACAACAAGGGTCTAAGTGCCATGGACCCGATGGGTGCTTAGGCCTTTCTTACAGATGACAGTAGATTTCTATCACGGATCCCACCATGTAGATGCTGACAATACTGACCCTGCATGTGAACTGGGGTTCTGCCAGGCGTAGTATTCTGCCATCAGATCGAGATGATCCAGTGTGCTGTTGTAGAAATCGATGTGAGACACCAAGGCTGGGCTTGACAAGTTGTTCGCTGCATCTGTTTCAAACGAAGAATGGTTTGAAGCCATTACAATTTTCTTGAAGAACAAAAAAAGTGGTAGGTGAGAGAAAATAAACTGTACGCAGAAAAGGAATGTGATGTGTATGGTGGTATGGTAGACTTCTCCTCGGCGCACATATCCATCTCTACTGAGATGCTCATGGCGCTGCAGGGCTGGAGGACGAAGCAGTGAAAGCCTGCTGCCGCTAAGCGCTACTTTATGTGCAAACCTCCACCCTGCTATTCACTCTGGTGCGTGCGACAGTATTTCTGTTTTACGACGCCACCGGCCACAGCCTACTCTTCTTCGAAAGATAGATGTGGGATTTTTAGCGTGCACACTTGATATTTGTGCGTGCGTGTGTACACGTAGGCGAGACAGGCACCGTAAACGAGTCTGCACATGGATTTGACTCAATATGGTATGGAAAAATCCAATCATATTCCTGCCCGCCGGGGACTCGAACCAGGCAGCTCAAGATCCGAAGTCGGATGCCTTAACCACTAGACCAAATCCCCTGTTGATGTCACAATGATTTCAAACCAATTTCACGGGTGGAATATAATGCCATTAACAAACAAACTGTCCGGCGTGTGACTTCAAACTAACTTTACTTGAGCTCACAGACATAAACAACAATCAACACGCAAACTGTCCCAACTTCATACAGGGGAACCAGGAATGCTGAGCGGTAGAGCACTGGACTTGCAATGCTCGCATCGTGAGTTCGAAACCTGGCTAGAAGCCCCAAAATTATGCTGGCTTTCTCCTTGCCCCTCTCTTTGATATCACCCTTATGTGGTGGAAAAGGACGTTAGACCCCTCTAAACACCCACCCACGCAACCCAATTTCATATACCTCTACAGGTGTAAAAAAGTTAATATATCTCTGACATGTCCGACGATTCATACTAGCTGCTTTGGAAATGGCGCTGAGATCGCACAATAAAAGAGTAATGTGTGTCTTACTTAAAAGGGCCATCACTTTGGTTGCAGAGGGAATCCACCACGAACATTTTGCAAGGGGAGGCAAATCCTCAGGCTTTGGTGGAAAGAGACGGCAGGCAATGAAGTTGTGCAGACGCTCCAGGATACCTCGAAAGCGATCTCTCTGCATCCTGCCATAAAAAAAGACATCAGCTTTGTTAGCCATGATGAAAATTACCTGCCCTCTAGATTACATGTATACATCTCTACCTCACAGCACGTAAGACTCAACTACCCATGCGCATCTTACATGTGTTAACATTAGTTTTTAAAATGGTCAGAAAACTTGATGTGAACATCTGACAGTTAAAAATTAAAAAACATAAAAAAGAGAAAAAATTAGCATCACAAATTTTGTAAATGTATTTTGGTAAACACTTGGACATTATTGTAAGCTCTGCTAGTTCATGCTCACACTTAACTCATTCCCTACAACCTGTAACACAATAAAATCTGTTTAGACCAACCAAACACTTGGAGAGTTAATTTGAAAGCTGCATGTCTTTTGACAGATGTGTGGTGAGAGGTCTTTGTCGGTCCTATTTTAGGTAAGCAATGGAAAAAAAAACCCCAAACTTTTCTAGTGTATCAGCAATTTCAGCGTCCTCCTAGCCCTCTCTCTCTCACAAGTACACACACACGCCTGCGGGCGCATGCACACACGCAAACACTTACACATGCACACACACACACACACACACACACACACACACACACACACAGAGAAAATCAATAAATCTCAGAACACTAGAAATACCCTACACCTTGACAAACTGTATTGCATCAACTCTGTGGCAAAATGCGTTCTGATGCATGGAGCTAGTTGAAGACCTTATCATAAAATCAGGAAAAACCCATCACAGTACCAAGGGACAGAGCACTGTGAAAAGAGCTCAGACAATGCACTAGATTACCCTAAGGCAGAGTGCAACTACACAGCCATTATCCAAGGCTTTTAGAGGAAACCTGATGCCTACTGTGAAATCTGCTGTGTCACTATAGCAAAACCATTATCTCCACCATTTTCAGGAAATTTGACACCTTGATATTAGTTCTAGAAACAGCAGAATCAATAATTGTTATTACAATTCTGTGCCAATATCACAAAGTTTTTGCAACAAGCTAAACAGCAGTTTTGTTCTTAGTGACGCCATTAGTGACCATGCAAAATGTAAATATGAGAACTGTCCAACCAGGAACAGGCAAATTGAGTCAACTTGCATCAATGGTCATGTTTATTTCGGCACTTTATGAATAAAGCTGCCCATTTTCTCTCTAAAGTTGGTGTTTGTGTTTGGCTCTGTTGCAAGAAAGGATTTGTGTGGCAGCAAACAACATTGTGTAACATAATTATGGTGGGAAATGTGGAAAAAAAAGAGAAAAAAAAAAAGAGACTAAACATGAGCGATTTCCACATGTGTACACAAAATCTCTTGACAGCACATTTTGTAATGCCCATTAGACATTCTTCCAGTTATCTTCCCACGGCTTACATATTGCCAGTTCTGGCTGTTACATATGAGCATCTGGCAAAACCAGCGCTTGGTTTGCAAGGTAGACCACTCTGCCTACATGCACCGCTGAATAGATCTGGAAATATATCTGTACATTCTCAGCCTGTTTCGAGATTATTGCCTGCATGGGTTTTCCCCCGTGCATACACAGACATGCAGCATGCATGCATTTTACGTGGCAGCTTTGTGCTCTGCCACGAAAAATGCATGCTTGTTGTGGCAAAGGAGACAACTCATGCAGGCAATAATCTCGAAACAGGCTAAGAATGTACTGTGCTGGTGAATGCGACAGTTTTCACCGCTTCTCTGCACACTGTGCAATAACACGGGGACCTCAGAGTTGTTCGCAACTGTCCACTTTCCTTGTCACCGAGTATTTTTGTTTTTTTCCTTCTTAGGTATCACTTAGCTCGGCTTGGTCTCGGTTAGCCCGACTTGGCCGTCGTCGCAGGGGCCTAGAGTTATTGATGGACCCAGAACAGGGTTGATAACAGTACTGGAGAGAAGATGAATACTGACAACTGCTGAGAAGGTTCCTGCATAATTTACCTGGTATGCATTGTGTTAATCCTCTTGAACATAACTGTACATGTACTCACTGTTTGAGCCAGTGCACAAGAAAGTGGTGATCGTGGTCCGACAGACTGGCAACTTGTCGAAGCAGGTGGGCAAATATCACGTACGTTGACAGTGATGTAAACTGAGGGTTCTGTAACATTGAATACTTATGATATGTTAGTTAGTTAGTTAGTTAGTTATTTAGGGCTTAACGCCGCGCAAGCAACAAAGACTATTTCGCGGCTACTTATGATATGTACCTGAGGGAAAAATTTGTGTGTATGAATAACAGAGAACATTGAATGACTTACACTCACTCACATCTGACAGACGGGCACAGGTGAATGTGCGCATGTACATGAGAGAGAGAGAGAGAGAGACAGACAGAGACAGAGAAACAGAGAGAGACAGAGAGAGACAGACAGACAAAGAGAGAGAGAGAGAGAGAGCATGCACTACATATGTGTGAGTGTACCTGTGCAGGTAAGTGAGTGCAAATATAAAGCCCCTGCAGCCTGAAAACTAAGCTAAAATCAATCAGCGACATTTCGTAACATTCATCAGCTGGAAACTAAGCAACACTGACATGGTCAATACATGCATGTTGCAACTAAACCATGACCTCTTACCTGAAGCAGGATCAAATATGCTCGTAGGTCATCTTTGCTGTGAGGCCTAGACAAAAAATGAAAATAGAATAAAATAAAATTTCACAAAAGAAAAACAATAGCAGATTTAACTTACGCTGACATTCTTCATCCAAGCCTGAACAAAAAGCATGAAATACAGTACAAGCTCCTCAAAATCAATTCTTTGAATAGTAACTAGAGAGGCAAAAGCCTCCATGGCTCCCTTGTGACATGGGTCAAGGTCATTCAAAAGAGTATGTTTGTAAAAAATCTTACCACTATCTATCATCAAGCCAAGTAAGGTGTCTCTGGTGTTCTTAGTTCCTGGCAATATTACACTTTTCCCAAAACTGACTATATGGCCTTGACCTTGGGCCAAGGTCATTCAAATAAGATGTCTATCATTACACCAAGTTGGATGCCTCTAGTATTTGTAGTTTCTCCAAAGACGGTAATATTGAAATTGACAACAGCTTTAATGACCTTGACTCAAAGTCAAGGTCATTTAAAGTGGTATGGGTATATAGTTCTTATCAATGTCTATTAGCATGGCAAGTTTGGCGCCTCTGCTGTTTGTTGTTTCTGAGAAAATGCCAATGTTACGGTTTCACAAAAATAGCTTGTACGGCCTTGACCTTGACACAAGGCTATTGAATACATGTATATCTGTTAAGTTCTTATCAATGTCTATCACCATATAAAGTTTAAAACCTCTGGTTTTTGTAGATTCCAAGAAAATGCCAATGCAAAATTTTAAAACAGACAGCTTTAGTGGCCTTGACCTTGAGTCAAGGTCATTCAACATGATATATTTTGAAAGGTCTTACGGCTGTCTATAGGCATGCCAAGTTTGGTGCCTCTGCTTTTTGTAGATTCTGAGAAAATGCCCATGTTAAGGTTTTCTTCGGAAATGCGGAAAATAACTTGTCTGACCTTGACCTTCACACAAGGCCATTGAATACATGTATATCTGTAAAGTTCTTATCAATGTCTATCATCATGCAAAGTTCAAAACCTCTGGCATTTGTAGACTCCAAGAAAATGCCTATGTAAAATTTTCAAACAGACAGCTTTAGTGACCTTGACCTTGAGTCAAGGTCATTCAAAATTATATATTTTGAAAGGTCTTATGGCTGTCTATCGGTATGCCAAGTTTGGTGACTCTGCTCTTTGTAGATTCTGAGAAAATGCCAATGTTAAGGTTTACTGCGGACACACCCACAGACACACACACACACACACACACAGACAGACGACGGAGGGTTACAACATAGACTCCCATTGTTACACAAGGGAGCCAATAAAAAGTGTTGGTGAAAGTATTTTTTCATAAATGAGAGGTGAGGTGGGATAGTGTTCTTCCGCATCAAAGTCAGTTTAAAAAACAACAACAACAACAAAAAACTAGAAACAAATCCCAAACAACAACAAAAACAAAAACAAAAAAAACCCATGAAAAACAGTCAAGGGCAAACTGTTCCCTTGCTATTGTCATAAGAAGAACCAGTGTGCTGATATTTTGCACTTACTAATACAGTATACGAACATTTCTTGATTCACAGAATGTTTCTGGTGACTTAAACCTTTGGCAGCTATCACACTAGTCTAGCATCTAGATTAGGGGTGTTCGGTTTTACCGGTTTTCCGGTTAAAATCAGTCCGACTTTCTCATGGTTCGGTAAACCGGTTTGGCCTTAAAAAACTGGAAAACCGCAGTTTTTCTAAGGGACATCACTCGTCGTTTTTCAGCCCGTTACAAGACACCCTCCTCCTCCCCATCATCATCATCATGTTGTTGTTGTTGTTGGCTGAACAACCAGTTTTAAACCTCAGTTTTCTATGGAAAAACCGGTTAAAAACCGGTTTGAGAAATCGTACCGGTTCCACCCTCTAATCTAGATATATGAGATGCGGACCGGACATTTAATGTAGCTTCTGTTTAAAAAATATGCTGGTTTTGTTAAAATATTCTGGCACATTTGCATCATTTCCCCCTAGAAAAGTGCACCAACATTCTGCAACAGTCTTGCAACATGTGAATGTGTGTATATGTGTGTGTTTAAATGGTGCAGAACAAGATGGAAACAACTTGCTATCTATAAAAAACATGCATCCAACAACAGTTGGCCACATCAACATGCAGAATGTTCAAAAGTTTAAACGGCTACTGGGAATTGCAGATACTTGATCTTTTAAACAATACAGGTATAAGGAAAAAAAAAAAGTCACTAGATCTACACACACAAACAAACAAACAGATGCTACAACTACTCCACAGCGAAGAAGGCATGTCTCACCAAATTCGATGATCCCGATTCCTTCAGTGAGCATTGACAAAATGAAGTACTGGGATGTGTAGGTTTTTGTACGCATATTGTTCAAGCCATGGAAACACTCCATTTAAATTTAAAAAAAAAGAGAAATGTCCTGGTGATACTGTTAGAATTTCTGTGTGTCACCCACGGTGATAAACCGCCTCAGCGTCTTTTTACAATATCTGACAGTCACAACTTCCTTTGACAATGAAATAATGAAAGTTCATTTGTAATCAAAGTACCTTTGCTTCCAAGAAACATCATATTAGCCATCAACGTAAACCACACTCCTGAAACTGGGTGCCCCCTCCCCTCTTGAAACTGACCTAATTTACTGTCTTTGCATGTACGGTACTACAAAAGGTATTATCTCTTTCCCGACCATGGACAGGATTTTTTTTTTTTTTTAAAATAATTTTTTTTGCTGCCCCAGCTCTTTGCCAGCTCCAGTGGTGTTCCTCCCAGGTCATGGGTGGAATCCACGGAGGACTCGGAAGCTGGGACAATTTTTATTATGCATGATGATGGAGATGAGGATGATAGTAAGATGATGCTATGGAGGTCCATGTGGTTTGGGACTGCGGGACAGGGCCGCATTCCACGCTTCCTGTCATAAATATCCCGGCATTAACCAGGCCCGGGAACTACGGCACCTGCGGTGCCGGCCGTGTAATCATCCACATCATAAGATGTGTCATACTAAGGGAAGCACCCCCAAAGTCGCACCCGTGAAGTGGGTGAAACTCGGCTGTGTGGCAACAGCCTCCCCATCGGGCCCATAGCACACCCGCTCTGGGTAGGAGCCGACCTAGGTAGGAAAAATCCCGCTTGCCTCGGCTGGGATTCGAACCCGGGTCTCCCGGTCCATAGTCCGAAGTGCTAACCACTACACTACGGGGGCCGGTCATGGACAGGATTCTTGCCCATAGTTTAGTTTGGAGAAAAAAAAATGCACACAGAAAATCCTCCCCTGGCAGAAAATCCCCCCTGGCAGAAAATCCCCCCCTGGCAGAAAAACACAAACATCAAACAGTGGGAGAAATTCACAGCAGAGATTTATAACTCAGTTCAGGTTTTTAACATCCAGTTACAATGGTTATATTCCTTGTTCCAAAAGGAGTCAATTAAGGCAGGAGGTCTGAAGGAGAGGGAGACAGAACGAACGAACAAACGAACGAAACTTTATGAGAGAGAGAGAGAGAGAGAGAGAGGGCAGTAAGAGTTAGGATGTACATCTATGGCAGAAAATCTTTAGGTTATGTCCTGTCGCCACATCATCTTGCTGGTCGTGTGTGTGTGTGTGTGTGTGTGTGTGTGTGTGTGTGTGTGTGCGCGCGCCGGGGGCAGCGGAGACCGTGTATGCTGCTGCACATTATGTGTTGTCGTTAAATGTATGTGTGAAGAAATGTTGCGTGAGTGTTTCCGTTTCTGTGTGAGTGAGTGCGTGTTGACTGTAAGGCTCCCTGAGCTCCTGCGGGAGGGAGGGCGTCCCTTAAATACCCATTAGTTTTATTATTGTTATTAGATGCACGAGGTGGCGATGGGAACTGTCACACATCACTGGCAACAATGCACCCACAATCACAACCACAAAGAAAGGCGAAATGCATCAAATGTACAGGTCACCTTCAATCCAACTCCATCTCTTCCAACTACTAAATGTGACCAGATGTAGACAAGTTCACCTATTTCTGAAGTTCAGTCTTGTGAGTTACTGAAGAAACAAAAAATCATCTGCATTGTCACCAGCTAGCTTCTGTCTGAGGTGACTGAAGGTGACCCATGCAGTAGCTATCACTAGAGAGGATAAAAGACAATGCTCACTTTTTGTCTTTCAGCAGACTATTGATGATGGCCTTCAGTACCTCTTTGGCTATCTCATTTGGCTGCAAAAATCCAAACACCAGTGGATGGTGAATAGGCAAAAACATACATTATCCACTTACGTTAAAGTGACTCCCCCCCCCCCACCCCCCCTCACAGTCCCCTTCCAAAGGGATATACATGTATACACCCTTGTATGAGATGAGGTCAAATTACTCACATCAACAGCAACAACACAACACACACACACACACACACACACACACACACACACACACACACACACACACACACACGCACACACACACACCCAAACAAACAAACAACAACAACAAAAAAACAAACCCACCACCACCACCACCACCACACACACACCAACACACACTCTCCCTTAATGAATCAATATGTCTATACAGATAACCATACAAAAAGCCTGTTTACGCTGCTTTCGTCCTGCTGTATTATTGCATGAATATTGCATGCACATCCCTTGCATGTGCACTCGCACGTCAAACGGCTAGGTCATGATTTTTTCATACACAACAGCGTTCCTCATTCTGTTTGCCCCAGGCTAGACACAGGATGTGCTTTTGTGTGGGACACAACAAACACTCTTTAGTGCACATGTAAATGACGTTTTTAAAAAAATCAATCCTCGAGTCATAAGTGAGGAACAGTTCACTACAGAACAGACAAGAGAAATAAAAAATATATTGTAGGAGCATGTGTTAGTGAATGTCCATGACAATTCATGTTTGGAAAAAGTCTTCATCAATATTAGCACAAAGCAGAAACTAATTTGCATGTTATCAGGTGTGTGTGTTGGGGGGTTGGGGGTGGGGAGCTGCTGTTTAATTCTTATGACTCTTTAGCAAAACTTACCACTTTCATGAGTGTATCATAAACTAAATTCAGCAGGTCATAATTGAGCCCCGAGTCGTCAGCAGTTTTGTACTCTTGGCTTGGGTCCTTCTGCAACAGGTAACAGGAATGGCTAAAATGATGTATGCAAACTACCCTTCCTTCCAACCTCTTTTTTGTGATTTAAAATAAACCACTCAGAGAGAGAGAGAGAGAGTGTGTGTGTGTGTGTGTGTGCGTGCGTGTGTGCGTGTGTGCGCACGTGTGTTCATGTGCACACACGTGTGTCTGTGAGAGAATAAATCAGCAGAAATCAATCAGTTATACAAACAAACAAACAAGCAAACAAACAAAAGCACATGAGAGTTTCCAAATGACAAGCTGACTGCTATATGTCTAACTGATGCTGTTTTCTAGTACATCAACAGGGAAACCTGACCCTTCCCATATCAAGTTCCCTCCCTAATATTTCAACGCAACAGGATCCAGGATCCAGCTTTTCGTGCTTTGTTTACCAGACTGGCTTTGTGGCCACAAGGGAACAGAATACAATAAACCGTAATACAGAAACAACGCCAGCACCAAGTCAATAGGCAGGAACAGGCCACTACTGGGACAGGATCCAGTTTCCAAATTTAGCAAAATTAATTCATGTTCACGCCACCTCCATCCATCCCTTCCTTCTATGTGAGTGTGTCACATCTTTCATCACTTTTTTTTTTGTTGTTACTGAATTCTTCCTGTTGCTTTGGAAAATGTTCAGCCCACAAAATTCGAAAATAAATGCAATTCTAAAATTCCAAAACTGAAATTGCGGAGCTGGCCCTTCGCTCAACGTGATTGTAATGTGTTCATGTCCAGTGTGTGAGAGAATGTATGTGATTCACGTGAGCGTGCATGCTGGGTTTAGTTCGTGGCGCTTTGCGCAAAATGTTTGGGATAAAGCTCCTATATTAATGCACTTTTTTTTCTGTCATTAAACGTTTCAGGCTGAACAAACAACAACAACAAAGCAAAGTTTGCTGCCAACTTTAATTTCATTATTAAAGTCATTAGGGCTTCACACCACTCAATATCTGGCTTCCACAAATAGTGTGTTCTGTGCCTGTCAGCATGTCTGTGTGTCTGCGAGAGCGTGTCTTGGTGTCTGCCATAGCATGTCTTGGTGTCTGCCAGTGCGTGTCTGTGTGTCTGGGGGTGTCTGAAAATGCAAAATTTCATAATAGACAATGGGGGGGGGGGGGGGGGAACGCCCCACTTCAGAAAACAAATTTTAGAATTTTTAAACGCATTAAGTAGCATCTCCTGGCACCCAAAAGTAAAATACTGCCTTGGTATTGGCATGAAAGTCTTCATAAAGTTGCATAGGGCATTTCATGTATCATAATACATGACGTGTGCAGCTTATCTCCCCCCCCCCCCCCCCCCCCTTTGGTTGAAACTCAGATTTTTTGGCTGAAGGGACAGGAAATTTGACTGAAAATTGCCAAATGACTGAATATTCCCCAGCCTGGCAGGTATTATGATCTCAAGATATAAGCCACAAAAATGATTTTTTGTTTGGTTTTTTGAAACCAAAACCAAGAAAGAAATTGCAGGGCCCTTCTACAGCTTGCAGATGCATTTGCCCTTATGTCACTTCCTTGTGAATACCACTGAATAAGGTACTGGTTACTGTTTAAACAGCTCTTCAGCCACATCATTCTGCAGCAAGAAAAATGGTGTGCAACACAGCGTGAGGAGAGGGAATTGTTGTCCACAAGGTGTGGTTGACAGCAGCTGGGGAACAGACGAAAGCATTGAAATGGAAATGCTCGTAACAGTCTTTGTGAATGATGAATGGCAGAGCCACAACTGACTCACTGTGCCGTAACTGTGCCATTTGTCTTCTGAAAGACTTTTAAAAAAAAAGGTTTTTTGGGGGTTTTTTTGGTTTTTTTTTTTGCTTAATGCGCATTATATGCATGAACAAAGAGAACAGAGAAGGCTGAAGGCAGACTGATGACTAAGACATCAAGGTACATACATTACAAAGAATAAAGGCAGTAGTAGGTGAGTGTGTGTGAAAATGTCGAACTAGAATAGTGTATAGTCAGCCAGTGAACCATGCCATGCAACCCTTTTCTAGTTAAATTCTATGAGGTATCAATGGGTCAGACTTACGTGTCATGTAATTTCTAAAATCAACTCTTTACAATCCTTAATGCCGTTCTACACGTGACAAGCGGCAAGTTGCCACCCTTCGACTTTCCCCCCCACAAGTTTGTCTGCCGCAATGCCGCTGCTTCTACACGCGGAAACCTCCGCACCACAAGTCGGCTGATTGACCTTTCGTGTGACCCTTTCAACCCTATATTTGGAAGGGGCCTCGCGCGATTTCGCCCGGCCATGGTCGCGAGTGAATCCGAGTCAGACTCAGCTGAACATGTGAATGAAAGTTCGGAGGAGGAATTAACTTTTGCAGCAGCTGCAGTTATTTTGCTGCAGAACAGGAAGAAACAGTGGATCTGGGCGAGAAAGTGGATCTTGCAGCGAGCTTCGGTTGGCGCATACGGAGGTCTTTGACGCCATTTTGTTTAATTTGGCCGCGTGACCACTACGCGGCGTGCGATTGGCCGTCCTGGTGGGGCTCCCAGGGTGCCTCGCGCGCACTTGCGAGGCGCAAGCCGAGAAAATAGAAAGCCGTTCTATCCGAAACTTGCCGCGGCAAGCCGTAGGCTGCAAGACTGTACATCTTGCTTGTACATTTGCCGTCGACTTGCGGGGGCCGCAAACCCGCTTTTGCCTTGCAAACTTGCCACGTGTAGAACGGCCCTTAGGATGTCTCCTGTTGACCAGTCCCATACTTCAGGCAGAAATTTAACATATCAGTTTTCTGCTTCATTTATTTCCAGAAACCCCATCAGGGGGTACAGTTATATATATATATCATTCAAACAGCATGACCGTAGGAGGTCTGTACACTAGTCAGCAATATCATACGTAGTATGGCATATATTCCAACAGATGAAAAGGCAGCAACAACAAACCATTCACATAAACGCATACTTCTGTCTACTCATTCACATCTATACATAACACAACAGTAGACTAGAGAGGCAAAAGCCTCCACGGCTCCCTTGTGACACAGGTCAAGGTCATTCACAAGAGTATGTTTGTAAAGCTCTTATCACTATCCATTATCATGCCAAGTAAAGTGTCTCTGGTGCTCCGGGTTCATAGCAATATTACAATTTTCCCCGAAACAGTTTGTATGACCTTGACCTTCGGTCAAAAATTAAAAAAGTCTTCTTTTTTGTACATTGTATTTTTGTTTTTAATTTTAACTGATGACCTGCTCAAGCTCTAACCACTACTGCTGTCAGAATAATAACAGAATAATAATAATAATAATTAAAATAGCTTACACAGCAGAAATTCCAGCTTCATAAATAGTATTTTACAGGTTGAAATGTTCGGCCAGTCACATCAGCCATGGAGTGCTACCGGCACCTCACCAGTGCTGAAAAATCGTGAGTGGTGTGGCATCTTACCTTGAAAACAGTGCTGAAGTCAGAGAAGGAATCAAAAGCCGTGGCATAAAAGTCTCGCACTGCTGTCCAGTCACCTGTCTCCTTGGCATGGTGCACATCCTCCCTGAAACAGACGTCACCCTGAAAGTCTCTCCGCTCCAGGTAAACACTTAATGTCTGACTCATGAGCTAGCTGAAAATGTCATTATTACACCTCAAGTGATGCATGTAGCTCTTAGCAATACCACATTTCAGAGCCACTAGAAAAGCTTTATTTATTTATTTTTTTTTTTTTCAGATCTGGCCTTCCTTGGTGTCAGTTAATTACTTTTTATATCTGCCACCAATAGAGTGTATTGATGTGCTGCAGTCAAGGGGTTAAATCAACCCACTTGCTCTCAGCAACCATGCCATATTTATATATTGTACACGAATGCAAATCTAAACTTGGTAAAATTCTATTCTAAACTTGTTTCCCCATATAGAACCAGGATCAAAAGACCTATAGATACTTCCTAACTTATTGTACTGGTAAAAACTAAAAATAAAAAGTTTATCTCTAGTATTCAGGACCAGTAAAACTAAAAGAAATGTACAATAATTTTTTTTTTTTTTTTTTTTTTTTAAATCCATAGGACATACCTACCACCTGTGACTAAATCATGTGACAGGAATCAAGTGAACCAGATGTTAAAAAAACAAAACAAAAAACTTGAGGACTTACTGAAACTGCTCAGCACTGATTATCTTGACAGGTGAAGGGGCACTAAAGCCTGAGGGACTTCTTAATGCTCTTGGACTCTTTTTCGGTTCCAGCGATGTCGTGCTTGGGTGCCCTCCCACACCATGACTACCATAGGAAGGGGTGTGGCTGCGAGAAGCAGTCAGGTGGGACGATGCGATTGGTGGCAGAAATTCTGGTTGACTGCTGTTTTGGGACTGCACTGAAATGAAGGTGGTACTGCTGTCTGTCCCTTGCTGGCTGCCAGAATGAGATGAAGATCCCCTTCGATTTGAACCAAGGTTCTGGAAAAAGTTGGCTATGGTCTGCAGTCGCCCTCCTTGTCTGTTTCCGTTGTCATTCTGGTAAGAATTAAACATCAAAATGACAGTATTCTTGTTGAATGGAGGAGGGGGAACGTGCCAGTTATGAAGTTCTGAGGCTGTTTGCGAAAGAGATGATACTCAATTTGGGAATGAGACCATTTTTGTAATGCAGCTTTCTTTGAACGCATGTTGCTGTTTCTGAATGCAATGTTCAAACTGTGTATAATACTAAATAGTACTTATCTAGCGCTCATTCTCGCAGCAAAGCAGCTCATAGCGCTACACACACACACACACACACACACACACACACACACACACACACACACGCGCGTGCACGCGCACGCACTGAAACAGACACACCCCGGCCTGATGCAGATATATACAATTACAGCCAAAGGCACTGAAACAATGGCAGACTACTTAAGTGTGAAAGGCCTGACAGAAGAGGTTGCTTTTCAGGTTCAATTTGAACTGGGACAGTGTGGGAAGATCACGAATTTCAACCGGCAGCGAGTTCCAAACATTTGGGGCAAGGAAACTGAAGGAGCATTCGCCTGTGGTGTTCATGTTGCGCTTGAGGACTTTAAGGCGCTTAATTTTCATCAGCAGAATGAAACGTGCGAGACAGGAGCTAAGCACACAACAAGTATAACAGTGGACAACAATGATATAGGGATGTAAGCCTTTGTGGTGGTCTGCGGTTATATCGATACAGAAGTGGTTGGTTCTGAAGTGCGGGTTGATTTTTCCACAATGTTGTTTTATGCCAAACACATATTGAGAGTTTAAAAAGACCCTAAACACTACTGTTGATACTGGTGTCACTCACTATAGATGTCATTTAAAGTATACATGTACCTGCTCAGCACAATATAAGCAGGTGACATTCTACTACAACTACATGAAAACATGCAAACTATATATATATATATATATATATAATACAGTATAACTTCTTTTGGGCGACCACCCCTATGGCCAGACAAGAGTGGTCTTAAAAGAGAGGTGGTCACCCAAAAGAAGCTTCAGACAGTGAAGAAGTGCAACCCAGTATCATTGTAACATTGGTCTGCACAGGCAGGTGGTCTCCCAAAGGGGTGGCCACCCAAAAGAGGTTCTACTGTATATGTGCAAATTTCAACTCCATGTAGTGAATATATATATGCAATGGGTCGAAAGTCATGAGAATTTCTCATCTGAATAGCAGAATTTTAATACCTATGGTATCTTGCACAATTTTAAGGTCGATGACATCTTCTGTTTGTTATTTTTGTGGGACAGGGGTAAACAATGAGGGGGGAGGGGGGGGGGCGTCCATAAACATAATATTCTGGAGAGTATTTTTTTTTCTTTTTTCTTTTTCTGCTGCCGACTACACCTTTCATGACAAGTATTCACTAGACCAAAACCCCCTAGGAATGCACTTGCGTTCACGGGTCTGTGGGCGGCCTGTATCGATTTTCGATCTCCTGAGTCTTTTAGCGCTCGGCCTCTTGTCCTCTCTGCTGGCCTTAGGCCGCCTTCCCGGGACGTGTACGCTCTAGGACGAACCCGAAAAAAGACAACAGAATTACCTGATTTTCTCTACAGCTCCTCTCGGTTCTATCTTGTCGTATGCGCCGTCGAGGGGAAGGTGGACGCTCAGCTAATTCACGACTGTAGAAGTTTCCACAGTTCGGACAGATAGTTCTTTTCGTCCCAGGCTGCTGTGGGACGGAGTAGTCACAAGTTGGGCAGGTTATAAGAAGCGCTTTCTCGCCAGATGCCGTTGTAGCAGCCATGGGGGCAAAGCTCATCCATGGATGAACTCAGCTGACTTCATCAGATTAACATACTGAAGGCGATTCACTTCAAAACCGTACACAAAAACGCTCCGACTAGTGTTGTTGACATGCGGCGTCGGCCATCTTGGATGTCTATCGATGACGTCACAGCATCTCCTGCGGCGGGGGGAATCGATTAGTTGACACAACTGCCATGACAACCAGTGCGCTACCTGTTGTGGAGTCAGGAAAACGTAATTGACGGCATCACGTGTAAAGCCATGCGTGAAACCTGAGTAAATATTGTCAGTGGAATCGCCTCGATGCTTCCGAATCAGTAGTGATGTCTGGAACCAGAGACTCGACAGAGATGAATTAGCTGCACTTCCGCGAGTCAGTTCCCGACCTGACTGATGTACCAAGGTGCGCCGGCTGAACATCTATCAATCTAATTTCCTTGTTGGTTAAAAAAAATAAAAATAAAAATGGTTCAACGACGTTTTTGTTAAAGGCTACTCTGAACTGGCAGCGGTCAGGCTGACAGACCGGCTCCCCGCCGGCTGGTCACACTGGGGGAGCGAGCAGTTACGGCCGGAAAGCCAGTCGGTATGGCTGAATAAATCGGCCCAAACCGGGCCCCAACTGGAACCCTAAAACAGGCCGGATGCCTACTTCAGTTAAAAAAGAAAAAAAGGACTGAATCGATACGTATTAGTGTCGTGTAGAGCACTCCACTGATGTTTGCTGCCCGGCGCAGCCGAGTGCCATGGCCGGCGTGCGCCAGTTACAACGGATGCGGGTTTCGTCAGTTTTCAAGTTGTTCGGCCGAGCATTTTATTAGTACCAACGTGACCATACAGGAACTGACTCGAGAAATGCGCATCAATTCAGGATGTAACCGGCTCAGTGCTGTCACAAATCAGTATCAGGTTGCGGACAGGCCTTGTACTGTACGATCACAGATACAACTTGATTGTCACCGAAGTTGACCGAACTGAATCATTGGTCAGGACCGAAAATCGTGATCATGCATGACCAGAAATCCAGTTCTAGACTGCCGTTTGACGTCAGTGGAGGAAAATGAGGGGTAGCACTAGGGGCGGATAGGGCTTCAGTGGGACTTACTGGGGTGGGAGCCGGTTGGAGAGAGCCGGTGGGAAGGGGTGGAAGGAGCAATGTAGTGGGAATGACTGAGCGTCAGTCTAATCTGCCCACCCGAAAAAAAAGGGAGCTGAATAAACACTGAACCTGGTAAATGCGCATGCTGCAATACTCTGACCAAAAACACGACTTTGCAACCCGGCGGCACGACAGGGCCCGGAACAGCTTTTTTTTCTGTCTAATTTTTGTTTTCAGTTGTTCGGTTTTGCTGTTCATGTGTTGTTGTTGATGGTGGTGGTGGTGGTGGTGGTGGTGGTGGTGGTGTGTGTGTGGTGTGTGTGTGTGTGTGTGTGTGTGTGTGTGTGTGTGTGTGTGTGTGCGAGAGTGCGTATATGTGTGTTATTTATTTTTATGTCAGGTTTTAACTCGTGCCACTTTCAACTCTTATTCAACGCTCAGCCAGTTATGCTAATTCCCCCCCCCCGCCTCCCCCCCCCCTTCCTGTGTGTCTCTTTTTCCCTCCCACACCACCTCAAAATTTTCATTGATTACTGTGTCAGTGGGCTATCGGGGAAAGATTCAGGCAAAGTGAAAGCAAAAGAGACAAAGACAGCACACACACACACACACACACACACACACACACACACACACACACACACACACACACACACACACACACACACACACACACACACACAACAACAACAACAACAACAACAACAAACCTGAACATAAATAACAGCAACACAAAACAAACAAACATCTGCTGTTCAACAGCTAAACAAACCGCTACAATGACATAACTTGATGCTGCATAATATACATGTACCAATGACGGTCAGTCGCATCGGACACATGCATGGCTCATACAGGATAGTAACGTACACGTCATACATGTGCCGCATTTTCACAGTAAGTTCATTTCCCCAACAGAACCCCTCCATCACCTGTTTGACCGCTGAGCGTGATCAAAGTCTTCCACTGTGTCGCTATAGCCAAGGTAAGATACATAAGGCCATAGATAACGCAATCGTGCCAGCGACCCTTATTCACACTCACACTCACACTAATCAGTTTCTGTCCCCGGAGCATCCCAACATTGTATGTTACACTCTGCGTGCACAATGGCCGCCCTGAAAGTACTCCTTGTCGCTTTGGTTACAGCCGTCGTGGGTGCCAACAGCAGTAAGCAATTTTGTTTTCTTTCTGAGTTATGACAGTTCGCGAATTTCAACTTTTATGGTTTATGGTGGTTGTTGTCTTATTGTGAATATCAGTGCAATAGATGTCATTATCATAAACCAGGACAAAATTTAGTGTGTATCATATATGTGTGTATATAA